>CM038226.1:90761671-90988648 GCA_021442155.1 Cymbidium sinense | reverse complement strand
GTAACTTCTTGCTCAATAGCTTGGAGCGTGATGGTGCAAAACTTCACTACGGATGATCGGTTTGAATGTCGGATCGATCTTGAGAGTGCATGATCACATTGGTCGACTCGGCATGTCCGTGGACTCAAGCGAAGATGTCTTGATTCTTGCAAGAAGTCTATGTATTTTTCCCTTTGTTCATTTGAGCAGATCCAACTTGCTTTGTTGAATGGTTGGTCATCGATAATGCAACAAGAGCAAATCTTCTACGAAGCTTTGGGGTACTTCTTCATCTCGAAAATTAAAATCTTGATCTTTGAAGGTCACGAAGAGTGGTTGAGCTTGTCTGAGATAACATGATTGTGCTATCTGTTGATTGATACAGACCACTCCAACTCCAACGGGGGTTGAAAATTTCATCTTAAGATGAGATACTGAAGTGACTACATCAAAAATTGATTGGAGGGCCTTCCAAAGATAATGTTATATCTTTGAATCGACTTGACCACCATGAATTGGATTAAATGAGCCACTTGAGAAATTCGACAACAGGAAGGGTGATTGTCCCTCTACTGCAGGCGATTATCAAACCCGTCTGATAATGGTCCTGGCGGGTTGGAGCTTTTCTCTCTAGCAGCTATGAAATGTGGGTAAAATAAGACATCAACAGAACTCCATTGTCAATCAAAATTCTCTTAACATTATAGCATGGGTCACCGATCCTCGATGACAAGTGGATCTTGATGAGGAACATGTACTCCTTCAGAGTCATTAAAAGTGATGGAATGATCGGCGAGACTTCTTTAACTCCGCTCTTGAGATGATAATGAGAACTTGATTAGATAGTATTGGTCCTCCTGCGATTGTTTGATTTCTCCATTGTTTGATGATTATTTTGTTATTTACGTGATGATTGTCTGGTTTTGGTTAGAGGTATGTTTGTTTGAGTCGATTGATTCTTCACAAATCGGCGTAGATATCCCTTGAATGAGCCTCTTAATTTCTTCTTTGAGTTGTTTGCATGCCTCGGTAGTATGTCCCGACTTGATGGAAGTGACAATATTGCTCGATTTCTTTTGGTTTTGATGGATGACCACTTGATATTTTCTTCATCTCGAATAGCCATTAGGAGGTTAACACGAGATGTGTTCGGCGTGTATTCCTTTTGGCCGTGGTTCCGCATTCGTTGATATGTCATGGAGGAGATCCACGGCGCCTTGTTGCTTCTTTTGATAGTCGGTCCACATTCACAGGGTGCTTTTACATTTTCACGTAGATTGCTCAAATTGTTTGCGATGCGATAATAGCCTCGTCGGCGGTGATTTGTGCTTCCACACAATGAACCAAGTCGATATATGGCGGGCGTGTCTCATTAGTGGCAGTAAAAGGCCACGATGGAGTCCTCAAGGAAAACTCCTCTTAATAGTTCAGGGTCTACTCCAGGTATTTGGCGAGCTTCTAAGGAGAACCTCTGGAAGTATTCCTTAAGTGATTCGCCCTCATTTTGATGAATGTCGGAGAGATGGGAGGAATCTTTAATGATCCTCCGGTTTGCAATGAATGCTCACAAAATCTTGGCGAGTTCATCAAAGGTATGGATGGATTCCCTTGGAAGGGAGTAGAACCAAGTGTGAGCTTGTCCCTTGAGGGTAGCTGGAAAGACGACAAAGCGCGGTGTGTCGAGCTCGTTGGATATGCATGATAGTCCTATAATGGTCGATGTGTTCATGTGGGTCAGTCGCCCCATCATAGGAATCAATGTTCAGAAGCTTGAAACCCACGGGAATAGGATGTTGAAGAATAGCTTCAGCTAAAGGTGAGGATTTCTCATAGCCGCGGTGAGGGGGAAGATGATTTCTATCTTGGAGGTGAAATTCGTCTTGCATTAAGCATCGTAATTCTGCACGTATAACATGACGAGTGGGGTCAACAGGACGAGAATGTGTCAAGCTACCAGCAATAATTGGTGGATTAGCAATCGATTGAGTACCGCGTGATGGATGAGTAGAAGTGTCAAGGAGATCGGCATCCGCGGTCTACCTGGAGGAACTTCGTCAAGGAAATTAGCATTTTGACCTCCCCGCTAACGATCGATCTTGGGGAGATGTATTTTCCGGTAGTGTTGTGTTCGCAAAGTCGGATCATCTCATTTTGAGACTCTTCCATTCGGCACACGATCTTCTAAAGAGATTTGCGCCTTCACCAACGAGTCGCTATCGAGGGAAGTGAGGCGAAGGTTGGCGTCCTTGGTTCAAATTGGTTTGAGTGGCGAGTTGGGCGGGAGGCTCGTTATTCTGATTGCTTTATTGGCCATACGAGGGTGTTCAGAATTGTGATTGAAGGTTGTTTCCCACAGTGGCCGCGTGCGTGCTAGAAAACCGATTGCGGTAGAGTAAAATTTTTGCCTTAACGTTGTGAAATCCAGACACACACAGTATAAAAGTGTGAACAATAAAACTCGAATTTTGTGAAAAACCTCAAAAGAGGGAAAAAACTACGAGGCTAGCCCGATAAAAGCTTCCACTATGTATCTATTATAAGATCTTCCGTCGGGATTACGATTATATGAGAAAGGGACAACTTCTAGTAATACGATGTTGGACGATGTTGGCGGCATGTGATAATGATGTTGATGATGATGGCGATATTGGCGATGATGACGATAGTGGTCGGCGATGATGACGCGCGTGGTCGACAGCGATCTGCGGCGGCGGTGGTTGACGACCGTTGAGTGGCGACACGATTGTGCTTGGAGGATCTTTAGAGCTCTCTCCTCTCTCTTGGCTCCCTCATATGAGGAATGAGAATTTATATATTGGAGGAGTGGCGTCTCTAAATACATGCAAAATCCAAACCACTCCTCTCCATCGGACGGCTCATGATGATTCCCTTGATCATATGATGTATTTTGTGTATTTGAATGCTCAAATGAAGTCGGAATTGTAAGATCTTTGGCTTGTTGGAACCGGCTCATCGAGACGCTCGATTTGACTATAAACACTCCATATTTTAGAGCTTTTTAAGAATTTAACTGATGTCTCAAAGTTTCCAATGATATTTTAAGTGCTTGATCTCGACCCGGTTCAATTTTACGATCTTCGGCATCAAGATTCGTGCTTCGACTAGAGGAATTTTCAGGGTCATATCAAAAATAAAGCAAAATTAAATTCAATTATATTACAAATTGATTTTATTATAGCTGAATGGAAAAAAAATAAAGTGAAATTAGGATAAATATATGACAAACTACTGTGTAATTTATTTATTTGCAGGGTTAAAAAACAAAGATCTTAGGATCAAATTTATTTTTTAGAGATTAGTATTATTTCCAAAAAATAAAATAGAATAAAGAGTGAAAAAATATGGTTCACATACCCACGTTCCCTTTTTAAGGAGATGGCTTCACGGGTCCCACAGGTTACCATATATGTATAATCGGATCCGGATACCCCGCCGGCTATATGAGGGGTTACAACGAGTGCGATGTGTCCATAAGATTCCTAAGAGCTAAAAACACACGATCAGACTTCATTCCTATTAAGAAAACTCTCGAGATGGATTGGGTGAGAGGCTCGCGTCGAGGAAGTTCCAGTGTCCACCTTGCCTTTAGCGAATACCCTCCAGCCACATTTGTTGTCAATCGGCTCCTCGCTTTTGCTTCATTTCCAGGAAGCCATACTCACCGATCTCCATGGATGCCCCCAAATCATCTCCTTCTTCGGCCACGACATCATCCCCGATCCTACTGGGGCAGAATCGATCGCATCTACAACCTATTCCTTGAATACGCGGTCGGCGGTTCCATCTCCGACACCATCGCGGTGCAGAGGTTTTGGCAGATTAGCCGCTATCTCCGATCCATCTTCACGGTCCGCACATCCAATGGGATCGTTCATTGTGACATCGAAAATATGTCGATGAGAAGTGAAGATTGTTGACTTAAGACTTGCGAAGAAGGCCGCAGAAGAATGATGTGGAACTGGGAACATGTACATGGCCGGAATGCAAGAAAAGAGTCTAACGGCGGATATCTGCATTTGATGCCGAAATGGTTTATCGGTATTGCCCGAATCGAGAATGGGTTTTGGGCTCGCTTTCTGATTATGATGGTCGAGATACCTGATGTCGAGGAAAGGACTTTCTCCGGTCTAAGGACCCTAGCAATTGAAGCGGAGAGCCTCTTATCGCACTCGTTGATGGCATTGTCATCAGAATCGAAACCAGAAAGGAATTCCATGGTATGCTCTGTTCCATTTATAACTCCGACAAGTGTGTTGGGTTATTCATTCTCTTCAGTTCAATCAACCTTTTCGGAGACGGAAATTACGGATTTGTTTCCCTTAAGGTCTGATGAAGATTTGGCGAGAGAAAGAATTAAGAAAATAGCTTCGGACATTCGGCCTGATTGGGCTAGTAGTTCCCTGGAAGAGGATGGGTGGATTACTGTGAGGAGGCAAGCCAGAGCGTTAGTGTTGAACATGAAGGAGAAGATATTATGGGGACGATGAGCTCATGTACTGAAGAGACAGTTAAGCTTCAAATTTTTTCTCGCCTGTTTGTCTCCCTCTCTGAAACAGCGGTTAACTAGGCGGGACAAGAATTAGTTTCTTTGGTATGTACAAAATTATGCAAGAATATTCTGTTAAGAATTAGGTCAGGATTTTTTAAATTATTAAATTTATTTTAAAATGAGTATAATATAGAAATTTGTTGATTATTTATTCATTATACTCATTTAAAAATAATTTTAATGATTTTTTATTTTTGTATCAAATTTTTTTCGGTAAAAATTTATTGTTTTAAGAAATAATTTTTTATTTATTTATAGTTACGTTGTTTAATTTACTTTGGCTGTTTAGATTTCAGTTGTAGTGAGAACATGATTAACTTGCATATAACAACCTTTGCTTAGTTTTGAAGCTGTAGTTCACTCTATACATATGTACTGTAGTATTAAAATTAATAAAGATAAATAAATGAAATAATCCGAACAAATCAATTTTAAATTAAATTTTTGGCCTTTTAAGACGTTTAAATAAATTTAATCACAAAATCAAATACATAATATATAGATAAAAAATTTAATTCTATGATTTTTTAGCTGAAAAGTCTACTTCTAATCACTAACTTAAAATCTCTTACACAATTTTTATCCTTCGTGTTAAATTTATAAACTTTGGGAATAAACAGAGATGATATGTTTTAGAATTGATTTGTATGATTAGAATATAACTTGAGCGTAGGGATGTTAAACATTGACCCATACGACAACTCGATATGAACCTGATTCAAAAAATTTGGGTTTAGATTGAACTAAACAATTTTTGGGTCGATTGAGTTAAAAAAAATTGCTGTTTAATATTTTCAATTCAAGTTTACCGCAAATTGATTCGATTTTGACTCATCAACTCAAATTTGAGTCAATTGGCTCCCAGCGATTTTACCGTGACTCAAATTTGACTTGATTTTGACTTAAAATACATATATAAATAGTTCCAAGTCGTAAAATCTAATGGAGTCAGTGGTTTGAGTTGAGATTTTGACCTGTTTAATAAATGGATCAAATTCATATCAAATCTATTCAATTCGGGTCAAATTTATAAGACAATCGCCACTGACCCAAAATAATACTATTTGCAGGTTAGATCTATTTGATTGGGTCAATTAAATTAAATATATTATATCAAATTCTAAATTCAAATAGAAAAAAAATTGATATATAAAATAAATGATTTAAATGGGTTGAACTGAAGTTTGATGGATTCAAATTAAGTATCAAATCGACACTCTATCAAATCATTTCAGTTATAAAGTAATATCAAGAACGCAATGATGAATGTGAAAGGTCAAAATCTAACTGCAACAAAAAATAGCATATTTCTTCAGAGATAACAAAGTATTACAGGCTAATCTGCTAAAGAACTAATCATAGCCCTTCTTTTACAAGTCAATCCCCATTGTTCTCAATCAGAGCTGGAAACGGACGTCAATGGCAACTTTCAATACAGAAACTGCGATCCTAACTTTTCACAAATACCTGAACTCGTCCAACAGAAAAACCTCTCCTTCGTGTTTGTCATCGTGCTCTTCTCCCTCACAGTAAGCCAGTCTACTTCTTCTCCGGCAGAGTGCTCAATCCGGCCGCTCCTCCGATGCCAATGCCCTAATCCTCTCTCTTCCACCTTCCCCGTCGAACCAAAACCGAAACGAATACGCCAATTCTGAAGTTCTCGGAAGACAGTGGAATTGCTGAAGTAGCGAATGAGTAACCCAGCACACTTCTCGGAGACGTATAAGAAGCAGAGCACGCCATGGTTGTCTCTGACTTCCCTTTCTGAAGAGGAACCGGCGAATGGGTGCGACAAGAGCATCTCCGCGGTCCAGCTTGCTGGGCTCTTTCTCAAAGCAACAACGAAGGAAATCCTTGCCCTCCTCCGACATCTCCGGCGGGATCTCCGGCAGGTCGTCGCTGAACCCTATTCGAAACATCAGAGCCCAAATTCCATACTCTGAATCCTCGGCGCTCCAAGGCTGCAGGCCGGAAACCATTTCGCAGACCGTGCAGCCTAACGCCCAAATGTCGGCCGGCGCCTCGTACTCCATTCTAGCAGCCGATTCTGGAGCCAAGTATCGGCGTTCCCCTGATGTGCTCGCGGGAATCCTCTGCCGCCCTCTTCGCATGTCCGAAGTCGGCGATCCTCGCTTCTCCGCCGGCGATTAAGATGTTTTGGGGTTTGATGTCACAGTGAACATATCCCTTTGCGTGGATATGGCGAAGACCAAAGAGGATGGAGCGAAGGTAGCGACGAATGGTCGGATCCGGTAGTGTTCCGGCGCGTTGGATGGCGTCGGAGAGGAGCCACCGTCGGCATATTCGAGGAATATGTTGTACATGCGATCCATGCCGACGGCAGCGGTGTCAGTAATGTCGTGGCCGAAGCAGCCGATGATTTGGGAACAGCCCTGGAGATCTTCGAGTATGGATTCTTCGCTCGAGAAGCGAAGCAGAGGAGAAAGGGGCCGATTTGACGGCAAATGTCGTCGACGGAAGCTACGGTTAAATGCAAGGTGGACGGCGGAGCTTCCTCGACCAATGGCGGCGCCTCTCACCCAATCCATCTTTAGGTAAGGCAGAAGGGAAGATCGCTGTGATTTTTTTGAAACTTTGGACACTGAGATGGCGAGAAGACGAGCACTGTATCATTTATTGGCGACCGGGGATTCGTGAAGATTCGGATCCACGATCCGATCACACATTCCCGTGACGCCCGGCGTGGGGGGGTACATAATAGGCTTTAAAATGAGCCGTACTGTGTGGCGATTTGGGTGGCCATCTTATTTATGGTAAAACAATAATAACACATAGATTATTATTTCTTTCCAATTTTGGGGGTTTAATTATCGGTTTAATTTATTCCCTTATTTTATTTTCTTAACTGTGATTCATTTTTCTGTACCAGTTTCTGCAAAATCATAATATATATATATATATATATATATATATATATATATATATTAAAATTATATATATATATATATATATATTATTGAATTTAATTTACATTATTTATAATATCTTATTTTTTTAAATACATTAATTTTATGATCAAATAAGATTAATTAATTTTTTATTTTGAGATATCTATTAAGTTTATATGTAATTATAATGTGTAGGATGAATATTTTATTTTATTTTAATAAATAAATAAATAAAAAAAATATACATAGTATAAAATATATATAATATAAAAGGTTTTTCATTTTCTCTATATTGTTGGTGAAAGAAATCTCTCTCTCTCTCTAGAATATTTTAGAATTGGAGGAATCGTTTATTTTCTTAGATTATCTTTTTATATATATATATATAATATTTTTTATATTTATATACAAATATATTCATTTTAAAGTAAATAATTAATATTATTTTAAACAGAAGATATATAAATATATAAAAATTGTGGGTATATATATGAATCCCCTAATTATAAAACTCAAGCCAATTTTAAATGTTAGAATAAAAATTTCATATTTTATAGTCCTGTAATTTTCATGTGATACAATTATGATACACTTCAAGATGTTGATTATTTCATTTAATTCATCAAATCAATCAAGCTATTATTTTATGATATTATCGTTTTGTTACATGGAAAGTATCTAAAATATCTTCATATTTATGTTATTTTTGTCTTTCCACAAAAAAAAAAATTATATATATTTTCTTTTAAACAAAATACCTATAAATATCATCCAAAAATAAAATAAAATATTTTAAATTCTTTAAAATTCACTTTAATATCTACAAATACATTCTATAAAAGATGATATAATAATTTTTTTAAATTTTTTTGAAAAAAATTCATAATGGATTCATTCATTGAGAGGGCTCTTCATCAATTTTTTGTTTTTTTATTTTTTATTTTTTAAAATAAATAATATTATTTTCAAAAAATACTTAAGATCTAATATATATATATATATATATATATATATATATATATATATATATATATATGACACTTAAAATACTACTAGTGGCTGAATCTTGATGTTATAAGTAAATCAAGTTGGTGAGATCAAATCTTTAAAATATCCTGAAAATTTTGGGATATCGTTAAATCTAAATAGCTCTCAATATGAAGTGTTTATAGTCAATGGCGTCTCGACAAGCCATCAACAAAGATCTTACAATTACTTCATTTGAGCATTCAAATACTTATTCAAATGATCAAAGGAATCATTTTGAGTCTAATGAATTGGTTGATTTTGCATGTATTACGCATTTATCTATAAATAGCCACTTATTGTATGACAAGCGAGAGAGAGAGCCCAGAAGATCCTCCTTTTCGATCAATTAGCTTCTTTATCACGTAGGTAAATTCCAGTTGTCGGTCATCATCGAACATTTTAATCATCGCAACATCGTAATCGTCATTATTATTTAATTTGTTGTTCTCTCATCTTGTAAATATCTAGGAAGATCACGTACTCTAAAGAAATACAAAGTGGAAGATTTTTCTTACTATGGTTTTCCTCATTTGATTTTGTAAAATTTTTGGAGTTTTTCTTGTTCATCTTTAAATACATTGTGTCTTTGGACTAAGTAAAGTAAATTTTACTCTAGGCTTGTTTTCTTGAATTTATATATATATATATATATATATATATATATATATATATATATATATATATATATATATATATATATATATATATATATATCATCTTTATTGATTTTTCTAAATTTACAAATAATTTACGTATTGCTCAAATTGAAAAAGATTTAAATTGTAATCTGATAAAATTTAAAAATCAGATTAGAATTTCGATTCCAACTAGTTTTTAACCATGACTTCGATCTGAACTGAACTCCGATATATTCAATCAGCAGCTTAACAAAAGGCTGCATTTTTAATGAAGTTTTGTTCCCAAGTCCAAAAAAGAGTTCGAAGAATTTGGTTATTGTACGCATAACAGTTTAAAGAGAAATACGAAACTTTTTTAAAAATTACATAAGAATTTATGACTCATAAATATTTAATGAGATGAATCAAACTCCCTTCAAAAATATATCTATCCAAATAATTTTTTTAACAGTTAATTAGAAATATTAATGATATATAACATTATAACGTTATTTATAATGTTATTATAATATAATAAAAACATTAACGTTAAAATATATAAGATAAATTAAATAAATATAAATAAAGTCAATAATATATAACTTAAAATAATTGTCATTAACGGCTATAAATAATAAATGATGCTTTAATATTTTACTCACATTCTTCACTTATAAATACAAATGAATATGAGCTAGAAAGAGTTGAAAATATTTTAACTAATATTCCCGATCATTCTTCACAATAATATTTTTTTTAACAAAATATTTCAAAATGTTAGGATATGAAATGACAAAATATTTTGTGCTAATCTATGTTAGCTGTCAATTTCCAAAACAAAATCTCATTTGCTTAAAGTTCATTTGATTAGATGTATTCATAGTGTAATGAATTTGCAATACAAGAAATTTCAAAATATTGATGTTTGTTTCAAAATTTTGGAATCAAATGTAAATTTTCAAGAAATTTCAAACTCTTGGTATAGTTCTTCATTAATCACTTATAATTTCCTTTGAAGCTATCACCTATCATTTATTATCACTGCTTGATTGAGGCTCACTCTCTCTAAAAAGGATTATTTATTTTGCCTTCATCACATTTTTTATTTTCTATTATTTTTAATCTTAAATCAAATAAAAATATTTTTTATATTTATTTAACAATTTATCAAATAATTATAAAATATTTTAAATATACTTAATTAATTTTATAATATATTCGTATAATCCCTTAAAAGCCAAATCGGCAGATCTTTGTATCCATTCCTCCAACTCCGCGAACTGCGAGAGACGTTGCAAGGAGGACACGTGTAAACAATATTATGCCAGTTGTCTTTATTTGGAAGTTGGAATTTTTTTTTTTACGTAATAGACCAGTAGTGGAGCGAACGCTAGTGATCCGACGGCAGCAATTATCTTGCTTTTCGACGGTGATTGGATTTGAACACGCTTACTCGTTGTCACGTGACAGTTACACGTCCGAAGGGGTGTGTTGAGATTCTAGCCATACGGTCAATCTCAATCGGTAATTTCAAAATTTTCTAAAAGTTTGAGTTAAGAGTCATCGAATCTTCGAGCTCGATCCGATCGGCTTAATCAAATCCATGGATTAAATCAAAGCAATCTCGAAATGCAAAGCATTTTTTAAAAAATCAAATCGTTCTCGTTGAGAATTAATCGCCCGTCGAATTAATGGCGATCTTTTGTTATTTACTTTGGTTCGATACAGACTTATTTCAATCTGAAATGAATTGCTCAAAAATTCTTGTACATCTGATTTAATAATCTTTAAACAACATGATCTTTTTACACGTCCGATGTTTAATCGTTATTCGTGTGGCCACTTCCGTGAAGCGGGGAGGGTGTGCCGCCGCAAACAAACCGTGCAATGGCCAAATTCCCAACTCCAGGCAATTACAAATATGCCATCCCCCAACGGATATTGATGATTATAAATAAATAATAATAATAATAAATTTAAATGAATAATAATGATTTTTTAATACAGATGTTTGTTAAAAAATTGAAGCGTGCTTATTATTTTAATTATTTTCTCGATATTTACAGCCATTTGGACTCATTTTACTTTTTATTCATTTTATTTATCTTTTGATTAGAATAAAATAAATTTATTGATGATATTTATATTTAAAAATACTTAAAAGTTTTAAAAATTAAAATTTAGTGCTTTTAAAATAATATTTTCTTCAAACAAATAACAAATAACAATAAAACCACATAAAAATATTCAATATATATATGTACAGGAGAGGGGAAACAAATTAATGTAAGGAGATCTAAAGAACAAGTTGATATTGGAGCACCAATCCTTGTGTGTTGTACAAACAATTAATGCAAAGACAAATGGAGAGCCACTCATTATCTTTGAGTTGTATATGCCAAGAAGAAGACAATAAGAAGAGAAATGAAAGAAAATTAATCAATGGATAACAACAATCCTACAACAAATCTAGCTGATCAAGTGATTAGATTGATTGAGCAAATGATCATCGTGGATTAGATGATGATGCAAACAACTACAATTGAGATTAGTGTGCCAAATAGTATTTATCGTACTTCTATGTCAAATGAAAATATGGTTAGAGAGGATGAAATTGAGGATATAACTATCTCCAATAAATAAAGGTTGAGGTCATTCAAAGTAGAAGCTAAAGTGGACTTTACATATGGGTTGATCAATTGGAGAAGCTGGATGTATGGGTTGATCAATTGGAGACTTCATTTTGTATGGATAGAAGTAGAACACTTATGACAAGGTTTTGTTTATGAGGTGATTAGTCGAAGAAGTGACAGCTTGAGGCAATGTAGGAATACAACATAGTGTTCTAATTTAAAGCTACTACTTTGGGAATAAATTTTGATGAAGTATAGCTCACAACTTTATCTTCAAATTGTGCTGGCTTTTTCTCAATCATTGATCACACAAGTATGATAGCAATGACTATAGAGTACAAGAGTTAATGGCACTATAGAGAAGAATCAAGAACTAGTCGAAGATGGGTCTTTCTCCAAAAGAGAAAAGGGAAGAGAAGACTGATAATGACCCTTTCACTTATAAAATTAATGTCTTGGTAAGTTTTGTGATCATATTTAGATACTTGGCCACAAAAAAAAAGAAAGGTCGCTCCATGAACTCTTCACTAAAAGTGGAAAAGGATGGGAAAAAAAACAAACAAGTGCTATGTGAACAACTACATTGAGTTCAATGGCCAAGGAGGACCCACTTTGTTTCTCTCTGATTGCAATGTCCATAGATATAATGACAAGGTTGTCATCCAATTTGGACATTATATACATGAGGGATGAGTTGTTCACCCTAAATATGCATGCCAAATAAAAGGCGATCAAAGCATCATCAATATCTACAATTAGAAAATCTCATTTTTATGAATCTTGTGCAAAAATTAGGGCTGGACATTATATCCTATCAATTAATACCTTTTGGGCTAGAGATGAAAGTTAATTGTCAACGCCTCTTGAAGTTTGCAACCACCAAGGATTATATAGATAAGATGGTTTATGAGGTGATTTCAATTGACGTTTATTAAGTCATCTTTGATAGCTCACGCTTTTGTGAGTGTCAGCTCAAAAGGAAAGAGAAACTTCTTTGTTGAAAAAAAGACTACGATGTGTTGATGAAAGATATAGTAACAACTTGATTGTTTAACTTATCAATGCAAACCAAAAATTATGATCAATGATTGTCAGTCCATTAAAAAAAGGAGAAGTTATGCTTTCTCTTTCTTGGGCAAAAACATACTGACCAATCTCCAACACAACTGTTACTAAATTTGCTAATATGTCAAAATTCAATTCAATATTGCCTTTATCATAATAAAGGCGATCAAGGAGTGGTTTATATAGGGTATATTACATGGCAGTGCATTCTTAGTTACCTACACCCAAATGGAAGAAATACATATCTTCTAGAAGAACAATTGAACAAAATCCATCACAAGTGGAGAAGCTTATTTTACTGGAGGGCATGAAAGGGTCAACCTTCTTGCAAATTCAAGCAAGAAGAGGATATGATGACATCTATGTTCCATTGGTTTTGGCAAGCTCAAAAGAGGAGAAATTGTGCTAGAACTGAGTCAATACAAGTAGTACACTCAATATATGACTTTAGACATTTGCAAAGTACTCTTAAAGGTGAAATGCTATTTAAGCTTCTCGGTTACGTATTGCTGGATGTTGAGTTTCAAATTATCTCAAAACATCTTGAAAGGTCATTTACTAGGCAAAGCTTATTGGTAATTTTAACTTTCTCAAAATTCAAATAAATGAATTCTTCAAGAGGTACCCATAATTTGAGGATCAACTCTAGTAAGTGATCATTCAAATCATCTATGATCATAATTCAGAAATTAAATCAAAAAAGATTACAAATGCTATTTAATTGAATCTTGATAATTCAATATCCTTTTAGATTAATATCTAATTCTTTTCTTTGATTATGGTTACGTGATTTAACTTTATGTTTATTTAATTCGATTGTGGTTCATTTATTTGTAATTTGATCGGATTAAATTAATTGAAATTTTATTTTGATTTTAATTGAGTTTGATTCTTTGTAGGATTTTATTTTTAATCAATCCATTTGTGTGTTCATCAAAGTTTGGTTTGCATTTTGATTTCATATATTGGATAGTTAATTAGTTTATTTTATTTAAGTAGGTTGAATGAGATTTGATTTTGATTCTATATTAAATTGATGAGAATCTTTCTTGATTTAACTTAATTTGATTCAATTTGATTTAATTAGCTTTATTGGTCTATGGGTTTGCTTAGGTTCAATGTGATTATGTGATTTGTTTAATTAATAAGTGTATTTATGTTAATTATAAAGGTTTGTTTAATTTTTTTAATTTAGTTTCATATTTGTTTTGACAAATGATGTGATGACTTAATGGTTTAGGTTTAATTTATGTTTTGATTATTATTTAGTTGCATTTTGATTAATTAAGTTTAATGTAATTAATTTGATTAACTTAATTAGTTTGTTTAAGAGGTATGATTAGATTAAATAAAGATTTGCTTAACTTTTAATTTGATTTCGTGTTTATTTGAGTTAATGATGTAATTGATAAATTAATGATTGAAGTTTAAATTAGGGTTTGATTATCATTTAATTGCATTTTTATGTTTGATTAAGCTTAAGTTTAATATGATTAATGTAATTTATTAATTTATTTAATAGGTGTGATTAAATTAATTAGTAGATTAATTAAGTATTTAATTTGAATTAACTTTAATCTAATTTATAAAGTTAAATTTGGTTTATTAAGATAATGGATTAATTTATTAAGTTTGCATTAATTAGATGTTTGATTAATTAAGTTTGATTAAGGGTCAATTAAAATTATTAGATTAATTAAAGGTTTGTTTGATTAATGACTTAATGATTTAGGTTTAATTTAAGTTTTGATTAGTGTTTAATTGCATCTTAATTATGTTTGATTAAGTTTAGGTTTCATATGATTAATTTAATTAGCATTAATTATTTAAGGGGTGTGATTATTATATTTATTATGGGTTTGATTTAAGCTTAATTTTAGCTTTAATGTAACTTATTTAAATTAATTTGATTAATTAAGATGATGGATTAATTTATTAAATTTTTTTATTAATTAAATGTTTTAATTGAGTTTGATTATTTATGATTAGGGTTTTACTTGATTTGATTTATTTATTATGTTTGTTTGATTTCATTAACATGTTCGATTTAGTTATTAGGTTGAAATATTTAATGGTTATCTCATTCCAAATGGATGTGACTTAATCATAGGTTAATTAAGTTTGCTTTAATTTTATTTAGTTTAATTCGATTAGTATTAAACTATTAAAATTTTCTAAGTTTGTTGGATTTTGAGTTTAATTTAAGATTTAATCATTTAATTGAGTTTTATTAACTTAAATGGATTTAATCATATTTAATTTAATCTCTTTTAAAGATGATTTTTTTTTTTATTTAAAGTTTAGTTAATGATTTAATGAATGATATTCAATTTCTGATTTTGATTTAATATTTGAGTTATTTTTATATTATATTTTAATTAATTTTTAATTGTTTTCTAATCTTAAGTGTCTATTTGGGTTTCTTAAGATTGAAGATCAAATCAATTTTCTTAAGAGTCTACGGATGTCAATTGAAGTGATATTTGAAGATTTTTGTAAATTTGAATTTTTATTTAATTTATTTTATTAAAATTGATAATCTGAATTTAAAAATTTAATTTCTACCAATACATAAGTTATTTTAACTTAAAAGTTTTATTGTATGTGTATTATAACATTAATTTCAATATCTGAAAATCTCAACTTAATCTGACTTATATTTTTGGCTTAATTAATAAAATATGTTTTTCACTAAAACCTAGATTACGATCATAATACTCAGTAAATTTTGAGTATTTTGGATTTTTTGGATTCCACTCGGATAGATGAATCCAACGAGCTCTTGTTTGTAATTGTTGGTTAAATATTTTATTTTTTATGAATTTTTGAAGTTTCAGATGATTTGAATTATTATTATTATTATTATTTGTTTTTTTTATTAAATATATATATACACGCGGTTTGGAGGAAAGAAGCGGCGCCTTTCTGGACGTCCGATCATAGATCGGATGATCTGATCCAGTCGCGCGATCGAGCGAGATCGATCGGCTGGCCAAAGCGCGATTCGCAAACCGCGTCGGGATCAGATCATTTTTTCTGAAAGCGGCAGCTCCGGCATCACGATCGAAAGGCCGATCCGTCCGCATACGATCAGATGTCCGATCCAGCGAAGGGGATGGACGATAACTGGCCGTCGGCGATGAACGATATTTTGGGGTATTTTGAAAAATGAAAGTTTATAAGCCAAAACTTATCCAAATGGACCGTTTTTGCATCAAAATTTTTATTTCTATTTGGGATGATTTAAAATAAAAGTATTGGATTTTTTAAAGAATTCCGAATCAGGAAATTTGATACAAAATATGCAAAATCTAAGGCGACTAGTTTGATCAAAGTTACCAGGATGATTTAGGTGGCGGTGAAGATCCAGGGAGCTATGTGTGTGAGGAAGCTTGGTAATCTTTAGCCCTTGCTTCTCTTGAGCGCCTTCTCTCGATGTTTCTTCACCATGGGAAGAGCAAATTATTGTATTATTTGAGCTCAAAGTGGCTAAACAAAGTGGGGGATGGGTTACTTTTGGCTTTGGAGAGATTTGGGGGGCTGAGTGATGATGGGAGCAAGAGAGCTCAAGTCTCATCTCCCCCTCCTTTTATAATGGATGAAAATACAAATTTTTTTGAATTATTTTGGCTCCAAATTGAATGCCATCTTGTTGGGGTGGTTAGGGCTAGATCTAGATTGATTGAGGACTTTTTTTTGCTCCAAAGTCCTCTCTTCTTATATGAGATTTGTTTAATTGAAATATTGGCCATATGATGGGGTTAAGTGCATGTGATGGGGAATTTAAATGAAGTTGGGTGGAATCCTATGTGGGAGGATCTGAGGGATTTAAATGGGTTGAGTTTATTTTGGGCTGACCCTAAATTGGTTTGGGTTGGGTTTGATCCCCAATGGGTTTTGGCTTGGTTTCGAGGTTTGGCCCAATTTGGGTCATATGGGTCATTTTAGGTCAATTATTTGACCAAACCAAATTAGCTTGAAAGTTGATTCATGTTCAATTAGCTAATTGAAGATAATGTGGTCTTTGTTTGAATTAATTTGGATTTAATTTGATTTAGGCTATTGACCTTTAGGCCAATTTGGGCTAGGTTGGGTCAAGTTGACCGATTGGGCTCGATTGATCAAATTGAGTTTAATTATTGCTTTTAAGTTCAAGTTTAATCAATTTGGAATGAGATTGAGCCATTGGTTGCAATCAATTTGGGTTAGATCATGATTTGACCCGATTTTAGGCCAATTTGGGTCAATTTGGATCAAATGGCGTGCTTGGTTTGGCCCAATTGATTGCAATTGATCATCTAGGGTGATCAAAATCATGGTGGAAAGATTTTGAGCTTGGTTCAATCCAATTTGGGTTGGAATAGAAGTTGGCTCAAATGGGTCCTTTAGGTCACTTTAGTAAAATGGGTCAATTAGTTTAGTTTTAATTTGATTGATGATAGGTTTCATTTATATTTTTGGTATATAATTGAATAAATGATTGATTCAAGAGAAAATTCATTGGTTTTGACTTGATCTAGATAGAATTTGGCTAAGTCAAAAGAATTGGCTTAAGGTTTAAATTGAGTTTGGATTTGATTTTCAATATGGTTTTGGTCATTTGAATTTGGATTTCATTTATATTTATGAATATAAATGAAGGAATAATTGATTTATGAAGAGATCAATTGAGTTTGATTTGATTTAAGGAAAGATTTGGCTAAAACTTATAAATATGGTTCATATGGCTTAGGAAGGGGTTTAGGATTTGAATTTGATTTTGGGTTTCAATCATTTGGAGTCAAATTTTGAAATTATATTTGGAATTTGAGATTTGATTTGAGAATTGAGTCAGGTTTGATTTGAGAAAGTGTATCTAGATTATGTTTGAGGCTATGGGATAGGTAATTTCCTTAAACCCCAATGTATATCTAATCTTATGGTTTAACACTTCTAAGTCTCTAGCTTGGGTTTGGTGTTCACCTAATCACTAGAAGTGTCTTATGACTAGGGAGTTCTTAGTGTCTAGAAGATTCCTAAGTCTAAAGGATGTTAAGAGCTCACTCCAAAGTGAGGTCAACAGCAGTGCGTCGCCGGTCACACTCAACAAATAACCTAGGATAGGTCAAAGATCGCGGTGGACTTCCTACGGCCTCTTCCACAAGTTAGCGTCATCGGGTAACACTCGACAAACAACCTACCGGATGGGTCAAAGATCCAGGATTCAATTCAACCTCTTCCGGATAGGTTAGCGTTCGGTAACACTCGACAAATAATAACCGGATAGGTCAAGATTCACGGATTGATTCAAATTCTTACATACAGTTAGCGTCATCGGTCATTTTCGACAAATAACCTGGGATAGGTTAAAAGATCTTTGGTGGACTTCTACGGCCTCTTCCACAGTTCGCGTCGCCGGGTAAACAAACAACCACCGGATGGGTAGATCACCGGCCGGTTGATTCAATCTCCAGGCAGTTGCGTCGTGAGTAACACGCCGATCAACCTCTTAAAGTTCTTGGATTGATTCAAATTCTTACATACGGGTTAGCGTCGGTTCTGTCGACAATAACCTCGATAGGTCAAAATCACCCTTGCATTAAGCCGCAGCATTGCCGTCACCATCGTCACATTCCCCGGCCGCGGATGACGCCCGGTCTGCCGTCATTCTCGTTATTGATTGCCGTAGACCACCCGTGGTACAATATCAGATCCTCGCCGTCGATTAAGGATTTGGTCACCGCCCACCATCGGGCATCTTCGCACACCACCATCATGCGGTCATCCCGCATGAATAGCGCGGTCGCATACCGTCGTCGATTCGCATTGCCGAGTCGGGCATCCGCGGTCAGGTCCGCACCATCGTCTGGCGGTCATCCCCTCAAATTTCGCTCCCATTCGCTGGCCACATCGTCGCCATTCGACCCGTTCACCGGTGAGCCACCATCATTGGGCACCGCCACATCTTGCGGTCACCATGCGTCGCGTAGCCGACCATCAGCGTGACCATCTTGGCCGGCGCACCATTAAGGTCTAGGTCATCATCGATTAGATCGCGGTTGCCATTATGATCCATTTTCGACCAGCGGATTGCCGCTTACCACTATGGCGTTGTCGGGCATGGCCGTCAATCTCGGTTGTCCGTTTGATCCTGGACCATCGGTCAAATAAGCAGCGCCGAGAAAATGGAGCTTTGTGTGAACTACGGACGCGATGGCCTCACGAACCGGTGGTCCAATAAGCGGTTGAGGCCTCTTCGAGAAAAGCCTCGCCCGTGAACTACGAGCCTTGATTGCCGAACCGGTGTCCGGCAAGGCGGTCAATCTTCGAGGAGGGCCCGCCGTATGACCTAGCGCGATCACCTCAGCCGATTGTCAGCGATCAACTCCTCTTCGAGGGAAGCTTTCTTATGAGCAGCCTGATTGCCTCGAACTTCGGTCAGCCTAAAGCGTTGCCTCTTCGAGGGGCGGAGCTTTATGAGCTACGGCCGACCTCTCAACCCGGTCGGTCCAACAAGGGCGGTTCGCCCGATGGAAAATGGTCGTTGTATGAACTACGGGCCTTGATCGCCTCCGAACGACCTTCTCTCAAGAAGAAGAACATTAAAGCATATGAGAGTTGTGTCTCCTTACTTGACCATAAGAGGGTTTTTATAGATCCAATATGGAAGAGAATAAATTAAAAAAAACTCTCTTCATTATGACATTTAGTTTTTTTTAAAAAAAGCCCTCTATTCATTGCGACCTTTAATTAAAAAAAAAAACCCTCTATTCATTATAACATTTAATTTAAAAAAAACCTCTCTTCATTATGATATTTAATTAAAAAATCATCTCTTTTTATGACATTTATTTAAAAAAACCTTCTACTCATTATGAAATTTAATTAGAAAAATATTTGAGATATTTTTGGATGAATTAGGATAATGTCATCCAAAAAATAGAGTGCGATATGACGCGAAAATTCTTTGAAACACGAATCTTGATGTCGTAAGTTGATCCTCGGTTGGCTTATTGAGATCAAGCACTTAAGATATGTCGTTTGGAAACTTTGGGATATCGGTTAAATCTAAATAACTCTCAAATATAAAGTGTTTATAGTCAATCGGCGTCTCGGAGAATCCAACAAACCCAAGATATTACAATTGACTTCATTGAGCATTCAAATACTTAAAATAAATCAAATGATCAAAGGAATCATTATTCGTCAGATGAATTGGGTGGTTGATTTTGCATGTATTCTGAGAGTCTCACGCCATCTAAATAGCATACGTAGGGGAAAGAGAGAGAGAGAGAGCTCTAAAGCTTGAAGATCAACCATAGTGTCACCACACGGTGATCAACCGAGTCGTCGACGCTGATCCTCTGCGTGTCAATCTCTTCTCTCCATCATGGCGACCTTCGTCGTCTATGTTCCATCATTTTCACCATCATCATTCTGCTACTTACTACAACACGACGTGATATATGGTTGTTGTTATGATTTTGATTGTTAAATCGCTTCTATATAATTATGTAATCCGTTATCGGGAAAATTTGTACTCCAAAATAAATATAGTTGAAGCTTTTTTTTAGTGGGCTAAAGTAATTTTTCTCTCTTTTGGGGTTTTTAAAATTCAGTTTTCTTGTTTTCTTTAAAATCGTATATGCTCTCTGTCCATACATTTTTCCAAAAAAAAAACACACACATAATATAATTTTTTTTGCTTCTTTCTTATTAAAATATATTTTATATGTAATTTTAATCTATATATATATATATATATATATTAAAACCTATTTTAAATATTTACATATATATTATATAAATTTATATATATTATATATATAATATTTAAATTTTAATATTTATGTACATATATAAATTTTTTAACATCATATTAAAATATCATTATTATTATCATTTATATATATAAAAAACTAAAAATATAATTATTAAAATTTAGATATTAAATATATAAATTCATATAAATTATGTGATATGTATAAAATTTAAATTATTTTTATACTATATAATAAATTTATATTTATGTGACTTTTGAAGTTAATGTTTCTAAAATTTGTAGCTCAACCTTATCTGAAAAATAGTTCAAAAAAATACTTATGGTAAAAAATGTTGGGAATTTTGAATGTAGCTTATATTTGAATTTAATTATATATTATGCATTATATTATTTTTTTAAGACTATTAATTTTATAATCAAATAAAGATTAATTAATTTTAAACTTTTGAGACATCTTACTAATTTTGTATGAAATTATCATGTATAGAGATAGAGCATTTTATTTTATTTTAATGATGGGTTGAAATAAAATAAAATGAACTCAAGTATAAATAGGATCATGTTAAATTCTATATGAAGTTCTCGTTTTACTCATATCTCATCTTGGTGAAAAGAAGGTTCTATCTCTCTCTCTAACACTCTAGAGCGAAAGGCTAAAATCTTGCATTAACTCTTCCGAATTGGTATACTTTTGATTAGATTGATTGAGCAAATGGTCATGGATTGGATGATGATGCAAACAACTACAATTGAGACTAGTGTGCTAAATAGTATTTATCGTATATATGTCAAATGAAAATATGGTTAGAGAGGATGAAATTGAGGATATAACTATCTCCAATAAATTAAGGTTGAGGTCATTCAAAGTAGAAGCTAAAGTGGACTTTACATATGGCGATAGTTGATATTGAGAAGTGGATGTATGGGTTGATCAATTGGAGACTTCATTTTGTATGGATAAGTAAACACTTATGACAAGGTTTTGTTTATGTGATTAGTGGAAGAAGTGGCACGAGGCAATGTAGGAATACAACATAGTGTTATTTAATTTACTACTTTGGGAATAAATTTTGATGAAGCTCACAACTTTATCTTCAAATTGTGCTGGCTTTTTCTCAATCATTGATCACACAAGTATGATAGCGATGACTATAGAGTACAAGAGTTAATGACACTATAGAGAAGAATGAAGAACTATAAGATGGTCTTTCTCCAAGAGAAAAGGGAAGAGAAGACCCTTTCACTTATAAAATTAATGTCTTGGAAGTTTGTGATCATATCTAGATACTTGGCCACAAAAGAAAATGTCTTGAAAGGTCCGCCTCCATGAACTCTTCACTAGAAAGTGGAAAAAGGATGGGAAAAAAAAAACAAAACAAGTGCTATGTGAACAACTACATTGAGGTCAATGGCCAAGGAGGACCCACTTTGTTTCTCTCTGATTGCAATGTACATAGATATAATGACAAGGTTGTCATTCAATTTGGACATTATATACATGAGGGATGAGTTGTTCACCCTTAATATACATGCCAAATAAAAGGAGATCAAAGCATCATCAATATCTACAATTAGAAAATCTCATTTTTATGAATCTTGTGCAAAAATTAGGGTTAGACATTATATCCTATCAGTTAATACCTTTTGGGCTATAGATGAAAGTTAATTGTCAACGCCTCTTGAAGTTTGCAACCACCAAGGATTATATAGATAAGATGGTTTATGAGGTGATTTCAATTGACGTTTATTAAGTCATCTTTGATAGCTCATGCTTTTGTGAGTGTCAGCTCAAAAGGAAAGAGAAACTTCTTTGTTGGAAAAAAGACTACGATGTGCTGATGAAAGATATAGTAACAACTTGATAAGCTGTTTAACTTATCAATGCAAACCAAAAATTATGATCAATGATTGTCAGTCCATTAAAAAAAAGGAGAAGTTATGCTTTCTCTTTCTTGGGCAAAAACATATTGACCAATCTCCAACACAACTGGTACTAAATCTGCTAATATGTCAAAATTCAATTCAATATTACCTTTATCATAATAAAGGTGATCAAGGAGTGGTTTATATAGGGTATATTACATGGCAGTGTATTCTTAGTTACCTACATCCAAATGGAAGAAATACATATCTTCTAGAAGAACAATTGAACAAAATCCATCACAAGTGGAGAAGCTTATTTTACTGGAGGGCCTAAAAGTGTCAACCTTCTTACAAATTCAAGCAAGAAGAGGATAAGATGACATCTATGTTCCATTGGTTTTGGCAAGCTCAAAAGGAGAAATTGTGGTAGAACGAGTCAATACAAATAGTACACTCAATATATGACTTTAGACATTTGCAAAGTACTCTTAAAGGTGAAATGCTATTTAAGCTTCATGAAATGGATGCTCTCAAAAGAGTTTCAAATTATCTCAAAAACATCTTGAAAGGTCATTTACTAGGCAAAGCTTATTGGTACAACTTTCCCTCAAAATTCAAATAAATGAATTCTTCAAGAGGTACCCATAATTTGAGGATCAGCTCTAGTAAGTGATCATTCAAATCATCTATGATCATAATTCGGAAATTAAATCAAGAGGTTATTGAAGTTTTTACCGTCTAATTTCTCTAGAAATTGTCAATTGTGGTGATTCTAATATCAGTTTGTTGAGGATGAAGAGGATGTTACCAAGAGTCCATTAGCATGATTTGATTGTCAATTACACATTATACAAGGGAGATCAAGGCTTCAAAAGTTAAGACCATTGCATTCAATTTCAGATTTAGAACAATATAGTGATCGATTTGAATATTTTTACTTGTTTGGATAAGTTTTCATTTGAATTTAAATTCAGATTAAGATAATTATTGAAGGAATATTACTTTGAACTTATCAAGATTTGCTATTGTTAATAGTGTCTTATTTTGTGGAGTTTACTTAGGCGTTAATTAGATCTTATCCCTAGTTGTAATTTCTTATAAATAAGCTTGTTTTTTTCTCCGGTTGAACTAACCCAGCACGTTAAATGTTGCAGCAATCCAAGTCATCTAGCTAGTTTTATCATGTGCTGAAGATTAGTTGGAGCCACTGGATTCTTATTAGTTTGCCCGCTGCGCCGCTGTTTTCAGAGGGGAGTGGGTTCAAGTACTGGGTTGAACGCACATAACATTCAGTGGCTGGATACAAGGGAAACAATAGAATGCTTTTTTTTGCTATTTTTAGAGCCATCAAAACTGCAAACATTTTTTTTGCTGTTTTTAGAGCCATCAAAACTGCAAACATTTCTCTTTTTTTTTCATCCAGTTAAAAAATTAGAGAAATTAATTGTCGATGGTGAATTGCGTGGAAACCAATGTGTTTAGCTGGCAATAAAATTATAACTTATTAATTTGTTTAATGACATATTCAATGCATAAATAGTGATTTACACAACCTTGTGCATGATTGAGAGGATGTCATACATTCCACATAATTTTTATATATTTACATATCTAACACCTAAATTTTAATAATTGCATTCATAACACTAAATCCTTAATATCATATCAAAAATACCACCATTATTATATATGTAAAGCATAAGAATTGTGTGGTATGTATATAAATCTTTCTTTTTATTATTATTCAAATTCACGATCTTTTGATAACAATGAAGGCAACTTAAATGGCTGGTTTTTACGAACTATGAAGGTGTGCATATGGGAATGACATCCCACAAGTTTTGTTAAGTTTAAAGTAGATGCTCAAATACAACTATGTTATTACTACAGGCTTTTGTTTGTACTCTGAAGTTATTTGCATCACCTTCTCCTTTGCAGTTGCTGAACCAGATACTCTGTGAGCTGCCAACAGAACATCCTTTATCCAGTATCAGCCCCTTACGTGAGCTGCTTGGACATACTCCACTTCAGGTAGCCATTAACCTTTATCTTATTTTTAAAATATATTAATGAGTCTTTCTATGTTCCATGTCGTTTATGTAGTGGCTTTCAATTACTTTTTTTTTCGTCAAAGAGCTTTCTTTTTAAACATGCAGTATAGAAGAGCTTCTTATGTTGTTTGTCATTCTACTTTTCTGATTGTTTGAGGATATGTGCTTCATTTTACCAAAGCTTTATGAGCAGAATGTTGAATTCTTTGGTCACTTTGGATGTCGTTTCTTACTGAAATTTGTTCCTAATGAAACCAAACACTTAGTGAAGATAGAATTTAGGGCCCTTAAATCCTAGTATTGACCTCCCTAAGTCATTATGTGCCAGGCATGGGCTCCTCAGATCGTACTGGAAAGAAGATTATGATTTACAATCAACGCCACATACCACAAAAAACTAAATGATGCACTATATATATTAATGAAATAAATCAAAAGAGAGAAACACTAGATTAATGTAGAAAGGCAACCAAGAAGCCCTCTTTTTTTTCTCTTTACAATCTTTTGGGCTCTTTCCTAATGGGTTTCAGCAAAATGTGAGTATGCAATATCTTTGCAAGTTTAATAATGGATTCTCATAGATTAATTTTATTATAATCGAATCTATAACTCATTGTTCAAACTTGCAAAAATAACTCTCACCACTACCTATTCCATAAACCATTCACCAAAGAAAATGAAACTACACTGCTAAATGCCCGATGACAATTCAATTCCTAAATCCTATGGCAAATTTTTTTTTCTTTCAATTGACCAGTTTTCCATCAATATAATAACCCATTGATAGGATGGATTCCAATCTTCAAGCTACAAATTTCTAAGAGCTCATAAATAATCAAATGAGATGGCAAAAATCATGTATAGAATTTTGATAAGGTTATAGTTTCACTAAAGAACAACCATTCATAATGTTTCATAATAAATACAAATAAAAGAAAGAATAAAAATAGGCACCACACATCTGAAATACATGTGAGCGAAACAAACCCTCATGTGTCAATGGCTAAAGATGCAATAACAAAGACATTGAGAGAAATAACAAGGTGTGATAGATGGAGTGGAATTAGCAGAGCAAAGAAGTGGGAAAAAAACACTTGGAAAAAAAAAATGAGTAGAAATAAGAGTTAGGATGGAAGACAATGACAAAAAAAATGATAGAAATAAAAGAATAGGATAAAGAAGAAGTCGAGAATGATGAAAGACAAGCATAATGAGATCGAGTGATAGCAACAATAAAAAATACCTAAGAAGTTGTGTGTAACGGACAAAAAAAAGCGCATAAAAGGTGAGACCTAGGCCGGTGACCGAGAAGTTGAGAGGGGAGGACCGTGGGGTCGAGTGGTCGAGTTCACGAAGAGAGGAGTTTCGGGGTCGAATCGAGCAAAAGAGGAGATATCGATCGGCCTAATGATATGGAAGACCAATCGAATTCTACCACTCTCATTTCAAGCGACCACGCTAACGACGTATGGCCGTACTAATGATGACTATATCTATTCTTAAATTTTTTTTATTAATATTTAATTAGCTAATTCAGATTCTAATCGTACTCAATTTAAAAAAATTGCCCCTTAAATCCTGGTAATAAGGTCAAATTCTGCAGATTTTTTGGCATAGAAAGTGCCAATTGCGCATATAGTTGTACTTGTTCTAACTTTCTCTCTCACCACCCTCATGTTCTCTCACTTTTCCTAAGGAGAGAGCGAGCGATCTATGGGAGGAGTGTATTTGTGAGAGAGAGAGAGAGAGAGAGAGAGAGAGAGAAGTGGGGGTGATGCCACTGGGCTGATCAGGAATAAAGTTCGATGTAATTGATTCTTTTTTCAGTTAAGGATATGAATTATGATTACGTTTAAAAAGTGGAGGGTAATTGTGCAGAAAATGATACTTTAAGGCCTTTATTTATAGAATAAAAGGAAAATTGTGTAAAGGAAAAATGGTGAAACTCGGCCACTTGGGAAATTTCTCACCATGAAGTCATCACTTCAAGTTTTCGTTTTTGTACAAATTAAATCCATATTGGATTCAAAGCTACGCCCAAATATCTTCATTCCTATATATATATATATATATATATATATATATATATATATATATATATATATATATATATATTTATATATTTATATATATATATTTATATTGGTAGCCATGAGAAGAGGGTTATATAGAATAAAAACTTTTCGAAATAATCATGACACTTTAAATCATTGATGTAGGGAGCGCATGTATGGTTTAATGGTGAAAATGTTAGAGGCAGATAAGATCGGATCTTAATAAGTGATTATGAGGGCAAAGAAGTTCCATGAAACTAGAATTAGGTTAGATCTTGGAATATAGGTATTTTCGTAAATTAATGGAATTAATAGATATTATGGTTCATAGAAAAATAAATATTTTATGTGTAAGAAAGCTAAATTAAGAAAGAAGATTGATAGTTTAGGTTTTAAACTTTAGTATTGGAGGTCTAACAAAAATGGTAGGTGTGATTATAAGAGTGTAAGAAGGAGCTTGAGCAAACAAAACTCTTGTTTATGTTCGGCTCGTTTGAAATTTATTATGTTAAGAATTTATTGAAATGGCAAATTATTATGTTGACTTCTTTTGAAAATCGTTTTGTTCTGTTATGTTGAAATTGTGAATGAATAATTCAAAAAATGTATGAAGAGGATTAAGCAATCTTGATAACAAAAATTCAACACCGTATGCTTGTATTTAAAAAAGTAAATATATTAGATCTATATATAATAATAATAATAATAATAATAATAATAATAATAACAATAATAATAGTAATAAATAATAGTAATAAATAATAGTAATAAATAATAGTAATAAATAATAGTAATAAATAATAGTAATAAAATAATAATAATAATAATACTAGTAATAAATAATAATAATAATAATAATAATATAATATAATTTTTTATTTGAGCTAAATTGTAACAGATCGAACAAATGATTGTTATGTTAAATTCGTTTATATATCGAGTTGAAATGTTTGTGTTTAAAAGTTAACGAAAAAAGAGATATCAGAAAGAGTTGTGAACAAGTTTTGACAAAGATAAAAGTTTGAAGGATAAATGTAATAAATATTAATAGATGTGGAGATAGAATTATAGCTTTAAAGATTATTATCGATACTAAGATTATCAAATGTGTGTTTAGCAGGTTTGGATGTAAGCTCAAAGAAAAAAAATTTTGGAATGAATTAGAGATTAATACAAAAGATACTCTTGAAGAAAAAGTAGTTATTGGAGGAGATTTAAATGGACACGTTGGTAGAGGTAGAAGATTTTAAAAGTGTGAGGTGGATGGATTTAGATTTAATTAAATGGGGTATGACTATATTAGAGCCTTAGCATGATTTTGTAATTGCTAATACTTTATTTAAGAAAAGAGATTAACATATTATTATTTATAAAAATGGATTTAGTAAAACACAGATTGATTATTTTCTAATGAAAAAAATAGATCGTTTAGATTGTAAAGATTGTAAGGTTATTCCAAGTGAAAGTTTAAGTACCCAACATTGATTGTTAATTTTAGATTTTAAAATGAAAGATTGTAAGAGGAAAAATAAATTAAATTATTGTCCTAGGATTAGATGGGGACACTTAAAGAATACAAATAAAAATATTTTTAAGAGAAAGCTACAAGATTTTAATTCATAAAGCTAATATTATACAGTGAAATAGTGAAATTAAGCAGCTAAAATATGCTTGGAGAATCGAAAGAAAAGCTTCTTTTAATAAAATATGGTGGTGCAGAATGAGCAAAGAAAAGATAAGAAATAAGAAGATTGTTATAAAATTTGGTTTAGATATAAAAAGGGAGAATTGAAAGATATAAAGCTAGTAGAGATTGGAAAGTAATAGTGATATATACAATATATTAGATACCAAAGAAGGTGAAAGATGTATGTATAATTTCTTTTTATATTCTTTAGTTTAGAATTACTACATTTACACTCCCATTCTATTACTTTTACTCTTGCCATTTACAATTTGGTATTCTTTCAACGAGTGGATACTTTCTTTTATTAGTCAAGTAAATCATCAATTATTTTAATTGATAATATTGATTCCAATAGGAATTATTGTGCTTCACGAATTATTGATGGTTCAATAAATGAATATATATTTATTGAATTGGGCAAATGTGAGAATACGATGGAGAGATAATGAGAAATACCATATGAAATCTGTGACAAGTCGCACTATAACCAACCCAAGTCGCATCTTCCTCTGTGACTAAAAGGTACTTTTGGAACACCAAATTAAGATAAAAAAATGAAGCCAACTAAAATGAGAGAAGTAAAGACTGTTCAAGGGTGTATTAAGGATGAAGATAATAAAGTATTTTTCTTAGAAAAGGATATTGAAAATAGGTGGATGAGATATTTTGATAAACTTTTCAATGAAGGATCTGAATATACGATTGATTTTAGCAACCTTAATACCCTAAACAAAAAAAACAGAGAATTTTATTTTTATCATCAGATTAGTAATCAAGTTAGAAGCTTTGAAGAAAATGAAATATGGAAAAGCAATAGGACCTGATAATATTTCAATAGAAGTGTGGAAATGTTTAGGAGATCAAAAAATTTCTTAACTTACAAATCTTTTTAATGTTATTTTAAAGACAAAAAAGATGTCGGATGAGTGGAGAAAGAGTTTGTTTTTTATATTTAAGAAGGTGCACACAAGAGTGTGCAAATTATAGAGGAATTAAGTTAATGTCATACATTAAAATTATGGAGAGTAATTGAGCATAGAATGTGGTACAAAAGTTTCTCACAATCAGTTTGGTTTCATGCCAGGTAGATATACTATGGATGTTATACATTTGTTAAGAGGTTTGATGGAGAAGTGTAGAGAAAGTAAGGATGATTTACATATGATATTTATTGATTTAGAAAGTTTATGATAAAGTTTCAGATATTCTTTGGAGAGTTCTAGAACAAAAAGGAGTTAATATTGGTTATATTCATGTCAAAAATATGTATACTGGACTTGTGTCCAAACACAAGGAGAGGATTGATAAAATATTTTCCCATTTCAATTGGATTACATCAAGGATCAGCTTTAAGCCCTTATCTTTTTTGCTTTAATACCCTAAACAAAAATAGAGAATTTTATTTTTATCGTCGTATTAGTAAATCTGAAGTTAGAGAATCTTTGAAGAAAATGAAATGTGGAAAGCAAGGACCCGATAATATTCAATGTGTGGAAATGTTTAGGAGATCAAGAATTTCTTAGCTTACAAATCTTTTAATATTATTTTAAAGACTAAAAAGATGTCAGATGAGTGGAGAAAGAGTTTGTTGGTTCTTATATTTAAGAATAAAGGTGATGCACAAGAGTGTGCAAATTATAGAGGATGTGTCATACATTAAAATTATGGGAGAGAGTAATTGCGCATTTACGATGTGATACAAAATTTTCTCACAATCGCTTGGTTTTATGCCGTGATATACTATGGATGTTATATATTTGTTAAGAGGTTTGATGGAGAAGTGTAGAGAAAGTAAGGAGGATTTACATATGATATTTATTGATTTAGAGAAAGCTTATGATAAAGTTTCAAGAGATATTCTTTGGAGAGTTCTAGAACATAAAGGAGTTAATATTGGTTATATTCAAGTCATTAAGGATATGTATACTAGAGCTATTACTTGTGTCCAAACACAAGGAGGATTGACAAAATATTTTCCCATTTAAATTGGATTACATCAAGGATCAACTTTAAGTCCTTATCTTTTTTGCTTTAGTTATGGATGTTCTTACTAGGCATTTACAGAAGATGTACCTTGGTGTATGCTTTTGCTAATGACATTCTTCTTGTTGATAAGACTAGAGAGGAGTCCAAGAGAAACTTGAATTATGGAGGTCAACATTGAGTCTAAAGGTTTTCATTTAAGTAGATCTAAAACAATATATGGAGTATAATTTTAGTTATAGAAGTTCTAGTGGTAGTGTTGTGACATTAGTGAATAAGTCATTAATAAGTGAGCGATTCGTGATATTTAGGCTCTATTGTTCAAAATGATGGTGAAATAGATGGAGATGTTATTAGTAGAATTCAAGTTGGATGGTTGAAGTGGAGGAATGCATCCGCCTCAGTGTGATAGAAAAGTTCCACTTAAACTTAAGGAAAATTTTATAAGATGGTGGTAAGACCGCAATGACTTATGGTGCGAATGTTGGCAATAAAAGAGAAGCATAAGGCTAAGTTTTACGAGATGAGGATGCTCGAGGTGGATGAGTGGCTTTACTCTTAGAGATAAAATGCAAATGAGTATGTTTAAAAAGTTGGAGTAGTCCTGCGATAAGATTAGAGAGAGTCGCCTTAGATGGTTTACATAAAGCGCTCAATAACCCAGAGAGTTGATGCATTAGATTTCTTAAGAAAAGTAATAGACCTAAAAAGACTTGGTTAAGATGTATAAAAAATGACCTTAATATACTTGAATTAAAATGAGAATTTGACACATAATAGACACAATGAGATGAAGGATATATAAATTTACTTAGTGGGATAAAGGCTTGTTGTTGTTGGTAGCTATAGAAAACTGACTATTTAATCATCATGAGGAGCTTCCTACAGAAGTCCTTTTGGCAAGTGCAGAAAGTCTTTACCGATTTGAGGTTTGCCCACCCATATTCAAAGGTGAATGATTTGATTTTGAGCCAATTTAACCCATACTCAAAATCACTCGAACTTAGGTTTTAGCTTGAAATTGGCTCATTGATCAAATGATGGATCTACCAAATTTATGATTTCTGGTAGTTTGAATTTTTTTGAGTTTAAATAGTTTATTTTTCTTCTTCTTTTAATAAATTATATATCTCGCACACACACACACAAATATTGATTGAGCTTGAAATTGGTTTGTAAATTAGTTAGATCGCCAAAATTAGATAAATTAGTAATTATTCAGAACGATAATTCTTAACATGACTTAACCACAGTGGTGACTGTGGTCCATCCACTAATTAGGCGAATATAACTATTCTTAAATTTTTTTTTGTTAATGCTCAATTACCTAATTAAGCTTCTAATCATACTTAATTTAAAAAAATTGTCTTACTTGGGTTAGTGATTGGATTTCTACTTTGAACACGTGCTTTTCCTCTATCACGTGACATCACACGTCCGAAGTTCGTTATTGCGGTGGCTACTTCCGTGAAGCGGGAGCGCATGTGTGCAACGGCTAACCTCCCAACTGCTCGCAATTACAAATATGCCATCCCGCATTGGATAATGATGATTAATAATAAATAATAATAACAATGATTTTTTTAAACTGATGTTTGTTGAAAAACGAAGCGTGTTTATTTTTATTTATTTTATAGATATTTAGAGCCATTTGGATTTATTTTTATCTTTAATACTTGTTGATGATTATTTTTAAAAATATTCTAAATATTTAAAATAATTTTAGTGTTTTAAAAAATAATAATTTTTCAAACAAATAAAAATAAAAGCACTTAAAAATATTTTAGATTATATTTTTTTTGTAAAAATAGTATAAAAATAAATAAATAAAAATTGATCCCAAACAACTCTTAATTAATGAAAATTTTACATAATAGTTTTTTTGTGAAAAATAATATGTTATTTGTATAGTTTTTAAAATTATTATATGTTCATATTAAATTATATAGAAATTAAGTTTATTTCAATGATATTAAGCAACAAAATCTGTTGCTTTCTAAACCAATAGAAAGAAAATTTAGTTTCGTAAATCAAAGAAAATAATACGTATTAAAGATAATAATAAAAATGAATTTTAAAAAAATTCAAAAAACAATGATCGTAAAATGCCAATTAAGAATACAGATGATTGAATAAAAATACCCTAAATGCGAATAATTATGTAAACGCAGGAACAATCACCTGCGAATATCATGATGGAATAGAGATTGGACGAAATAGTGATCAACGGCTTCGGCTGCATGGTCGACGACCGTCGAAAGTGGCACGATTGTGCTTGGAGGATCTTTAGAGCTCTCTCCTCTCGCCTCATATGAGGATGACTATTTATAAATTGGAGGAGGGCGTCTCAGAATACATGCAAAACCCGTACACTCCCACTTCATCGAAGGCTCAAAATGATCCCTTGATCATATGATATATTTTGTGTATTTGAATGCTCAAATGATGTAATTATAATATCTGCTTGTTAGATCGCTCGTCAAGACGCCGATTTGACTATAAACACTCATATTTAAGCCGAATAATAAACGCTGATTCTAAGAGTCTTGATTCACGATCGATTTGCCAAGATGCTTTCAACTAAGAATTTTCGATCATATCGTCTATTTTGGATGATATCTCAATCATCCAAAAATATATATGCAATATTTAAAAAAATAGTAGATTCTTCAATGAAATTTGCGGATCCGTAACCATACATTTTGAGAGAACATATCTTCACGAGCATAAGATTATGACCATGAATGGGTCATATGCTACAATATATTTCGTGATTATGGATATGCGACATTTATACGCAAAAGTTGGATGGTATGGGCCGCAAGAAATCGATGGTCGCAGCTTTACAACCAAGAAAGGTTGACCTATGGGTCAATAGATGATATGAGTACGGCCATTTTGGCGACAACGATAAACGGGAGCGAAATACGTAATCACCGACGGGTGTAGCGCTAACGCCCGGTCGTGGTCAGCGCTGGTCACGGTTACTCGCCGCTAAGGCACAAATGAAGGGACATGTCGCTGATCAGATCATGGAATTGTCGAAGCAGAACGTAACTCGGGTCGCTGAATCAGATTTACCTGAATGGTGACGATGGCCTGCGTCGAGCATGCTACCAGCCACAGAGCTCCTGCAAAATCCGTTGGCTTTCATCTATTTTGACGCTTTGGATTTTGACGTTTGAATTTTGCTTTATTTTACCCTTTTGCCCTGGTTTATAAAACCCCATATATGGAGAAGGCACCTTCTCTTCTTTAGAAGGTCATTGAGATCAAGCCCAAGACTTACGTCGTTGTTCCGCTTTCCTCGAAGAGGCATCAACCTGCTTGACTTTTCGGGTTTGAGGTGATCAAGGCAATTTACTTTTCCCTCAAAGATCACCAAATTATTGACCGTCATTGAGGATCAAGGCCTCAGATTACGTCATGTTCCTCGAAGAGGCGCCAACCTCTCGGACCGTCGGTTTGAGGCGATCATGGCCCGCATACGCGGTTTCCTCGAAGAGGCCAACCGCCTCACGCCCGTTGAGGCGATCAAGGCCCGTATTTACGCACGTTCATTTTCCTCGAAGAGGCGTAACCGCCTCGCACCGTCGCTGAGGCAATCAAGACCGCGTCATCCGTTGTTCGCTTTCACTCAAAGAGGCGCCTCAAGGCTCGCTGACCGTCGGTTGAGGTGATCGGCGGACTTATCGTTGTTCGGTTTTCCTCGAAAGATGCGCCAACCGTCGCCGGACCGTCCGCTCGAATCAAGGCCCATCTGCATTTACGGAGAGTTTTCCTCGAAGAGGCGCCAATCGGCCTCGTGACCGGCCCGTTTGGAGGCGATCGCGCTGCGATCTACGCCGTTGTCGCCCTGAAGAGCGAAGCTCGCCGGACCGTCCGGTTTGAGGCATCATGCCCGCGAGATTTACGCCGTTGTTCCGGCGCCGAAGAGGAACCGCCTCACGGACCGTCCGGTTTGAGGATCAAGACGCATGCGTTTTCCCTCGAAGAGGAATCAAGGTGACCGTCGAAATGAGGCGATACCGCGACAATAACGGAGACGGCCGAGCGATGCTCGGCGCGATAAGGGCCGATATGTTTGCGGGCGTGACTCGCATGGTGGTCAAAGGAGACAAATGGTGGTAACCTACGGAGATGCCGAGATGGTCGGAGGCGATGCGGCGGATTCGCATGACGGTATTGAGGTCGACGGGGTGGTCGGCAGCAAGAATGCTTACTCTGCGACGGCAATCGATCATCGCTAAATGATCCATGCGGTTAATAGCGCATGTGACCTGGCTACGGTGGCCGACGATGTATTGACGGCGGACCGCGATGGTCAGTGACCTGGTCGCAGAAAAAATGGCGATATGAGTGCGATGACCGTAGCCGGTGAATACCGAATACGATGGTGATTCGCGGCTTATAAATGACCGGCGACCAAATGGTGGTCGGCTCGACGGGGTGGTCGACAACATAACCTGACCGGTGAATGACTCGACAGCCATAATCAGGGATGACCTACGATGTATGATGGTTCAATCAATGGTGATCGGTATGCCATGACCGGCGCAAGAATGGCGATGACTGGGACGATATCAATGGAGCGGCCAAGCAGCAACCGCAAAGTTGTCGATGGTGGCAATTAACTCGATAGATGACCCTGACCATGGTAGTGACCGTGGCGATTACCGATGATGGCGGCAATGCATCCGATGGTAGTTGCGGATGGCGATTTACATCGATGACCTGACAATGGTCGGCGGACAAAATACAAAGTTTTGCCGAGTGTTTGCTCGATGACATTAATGCTGTGGAGTTACAAATTTTAATTTATCCGTTGTTTGTCGAGTGTTTGCTCGATGACGTTAACCTATGGGAGTATGTACAAAGTTTTGACCTCCGGGTTGTTTCATTTTGTTGGCGACATTACATAAAAAAGAAATTGAATCTGGGATCTTTGACCCATCGAGGTAGTTTGTCAGTGTTACCCGGCGACGTTAACTCAGATAAAGAGGTCAATTGAATCAGGATTTTGACCCATCCGAGGTTGTTTGTCAGTGTTACCCGGCGACGTTAACCTGGGTCAGGAAGTCCACCAAGGACCTTTTGACCTATCTGGTTGTTTGTCGAGTTCTTTAATCGTATGGAAGAGGTCGTGAAAATCCACCAATGATCTTTGACCTATCCAGGTTGTTTGTCGAAGTTTTGCATGATATTAACATGTAGGAAGAGGTCAAAATCCACCAGGACCTTTTGACACATCCTAGTCATTTGTCGTGTCTTTGCTGAAACGCTAACTGTATAAAGAGGTCGTAGAAGTCCACCAAGGATTTTGACCTATCCTAGGTTGTTTGTTAGAGTCTTTGCTTTCGATGGCGTTAACACGTATGGAAGAGATGTAGGGATCCACCAAGGACCTTTTGACCCGTCCTGGGTTGTTTGTGAGTCTTTGCTTTCGATAGCGTTAACACTGTATGGAAAGTTATTGGAAGTCCATAAGATCTTTTGACTATTGTGTTGTTTGTGAGTCTTTGTTCGATGATGTTAACTTGTATGGAAGAGGGAATTAAAACATCCCGTTTGTGATTGTAGTCAAAGTTGCTCTTTAACGCAGCCTTTTTTCATTAGTATTCTTGACCGACTTTGCCGATAATCAATTAGATATCCAGGAATATCGATTTGGATAATCTTTTGAGATTAAGATTTGCCCCAGTTTCACAAAATCTGAAGGAGCGAAGTTTGATAAATCTTCATTCTTAAACATGCTTCTTAAAAGCTTGAAATCTACATCTGATGGTGGTTTTGATCTTGTTGGGAACTTGGTAGCCATACAAGATGATATAATGAATCGATTCCCAGGGCATGGCTGACTGCGTGCAGTTCGGTAGAGTAAAGTTTTCTCAGCCTTTGTGAAATCCAATCACACACAGGTATTTAAAGTGAACAATAAAATCCGAATTTTTATGTGGAAAATCTGAAAAGAAACCGGGGCTGGCGATAAAAGCTTCCAATATATGCATTTGAGTACTGAAGATTCGATACGGGATTCTGAGTTATATGAGAAAGGCAACTGACTATGTGACAATGATCGGGTTGTAAGTTCTTTAGTAGTATGATGATGGTGAGCTATCTTCAGGTAAATATAGAATATTCGGAAATCGAGGAATCAAGATGTAGAGAACAATCTGTGATGTCATCAAGATGGAGCAAGATTGATGTGGTGGATCATGGCGGGCCGAGTGGTGTGGCCGCGATTGTGCTTGGAGGATCTTTAGAGCTCTCTCCTCTCTCTTGCTTCGCCTCCCCTCATATAAGTATGAGGCATTTATAGATTGGAGGTGGTCTCAGAAATACATGCAAAACTCTACCACTCCACTTCAGGATGGCTCAAAATGATCCCCTTGATCATATGATGTATTTTATTATTTGAATGCTCAAATGATGTCGAATTATGATATCCGGGCTTGTTAGATTCCAGCGTCAAGGCGCTCAATTGTTTACACTCTCCATGTTTGAGTGATTGATAATCGATCTCGGTTCATCTTCAGTTGCTTTCTACGTCGAGATTCGTGCTACATTGGTGTGGAATTTTCAGGGTCATATCAACTTACTCATGATTTAAAGGAACATTAGTTTTTCCTAAACTAATCATATTATTAGGATTAAAAAAAATGATTCCCTCTCCTTGCATAAAGGAAAGATGACCTGATCAGAGTTTTAATTTGAGACACTAGAGTTAAAAAATAATAATAAAACGAAATTAGGATAAATATGTATGTGAAACTCATTTGCAATTTTATTTATTTAAACGTGTAGAAAAGAGAGTGGGTAGGAGACCATCAATTTAACTAGCGACGATTTTGAGATTTATTAGCAGGATTTTAGAATCAAATTTATTTTTAGACAATTTTTTTTAAAAAAAGATTAAAGTTAAAAATGAGAAAAAAAAACATTGTTCATTGTATTTCCTACATCCCTCTTTTCAAATACGTGGTCTGCTGGAGATATTTTTGAGCGGCTCAAGAATAGCTTGTAGTTCGAGTCATTCGATTTAGAGCTAGCTCAGCTCATTTTCTAATTAATTTTGAGTTAACTTGTTATGATTTCGAGGTGACTTGAATTGAATATTTTTAACTTTTTTTGCTCGAATTTGAAGGGAGTTGGCTCATTTTGATCTAGTAGCTAGAATTTAATAAAAAAAAAATTATTAAAAAATTTAAAAAAAAAGTGAATTATGTGCATAAAATAAAAAAAAATATGATTTTCAAAAAAATAATATTTACGCTTATAAATATATTATATTTATTTTAAAAGATTACAAGTTAAAATACTATACACTTAATTTCAAGAATAATTTTATTATTATTGTATATATATATATATAATATATATATATATTATATAATATATTATATATATATATATATATATATATATATATATATATATTTATAATAGATAAATTATTTGATCTGCTCATTGATCCATCATCTTTGGCTTCAATTTAATAGATTCAATCTAAATCTGATCCAAATTTTAATTCGATTTTTGAGCTAAACTAAGAGCCTTACGTCCATACAATTTCCGAAGGAAAAAAAATACACACAAAATAATCTTTGCTTCTTTCTTTTATATATATATATATATATATTAAAAATTAATTTTGATATTTATACCTATCAAATAATTTTATATTTTTATATATCTAACATTTAAATGTTAATATTTATATACAAAATATTTAAATCTTTAATATCATATAAAAATATCACTATTATTATCATTTAAAAGTGAATATACCTATTTATGTATAGATAAAGTACTAAAAAAATATAAATATAAAAATTTAGATATTAGATATTTAAATATATACGGTATGTCTTTAAATCTTTTAAATTATTTTTATACTATATAATCTATTTATATTTATATTCATATTTATACTGTGAATTTTGAAGTTGAGGTTCCTAAAATTTGCAGCTCAAAGTTATTTAAAAAATAGTTCCAAAAAGTACTTATTTAAAAAAAAAAACACACACACATTTTTTTATTTATTTTATTTATTTTTTTTATTATTTTTTTTCACACACACACATATATATATATGTATATATATATATATATATATATATATATATATATATATATATATATATATATATATATATATATATATATAATCCTAAAGGAATAATTTTTTGGTCATAGAAGCAAAAGTGACATTTATAAATGCCAGGCTACTAAAGATACTGTGGATCAGCTTTTCTTTTTTTTTAAAATATTTAAAATTTGATATGTGAAATAATAAAATATGGTGTATCTTGAATAGCGATTGAGACTTTGACTTTTTTAAGCGAGTTAGTATAAATACATATTATTATGTGTTTTCTGAATAAATTAAATCAAATGTAATAAAAAATAATAAAATATGCAAATAGGATTTCAGATAATTATGAATATGATTATATTTTTGATATCATATAATTTATCATTCATCATTTTAAATAAAAATATTAAAATTTTGTGTTAATTAATACCATTTTTATAGCAAAATATAATTTATTTAAATTACTATCTATTCCTCAAATCTTATGACATTATCAATTCAAATTTAAGTGGAGATATTAAAAACTCTCATTTAAAATGGAGCAAAAGATGAACTAACTTTAAACAAATAAAATAATTAATTAATTAATCAAAAAAGATAAAATTATCTAATTATCAATTAACTAATATTATTAAAATTCAAATTAAAAATCAATAGCATTTATTTTTTTACCATCATCTCCAATGAACGCTAGACCAGGGACTTTGCTTGAGCACCTACCATGTCTCTTTTTCCATCACGTGACAGTTCTAACACAGCTTATCTTCTTCTTCTTTTTAACAATTCATCAAAATTGAATATAAATATATAACATAAATAAGGAAGCTCGATTTTTGTGATCAATTTGTGATAAAACAAACATGTGAAATTTCTATTTTCCGGCGAGTCTATGGGGCCCGAACAGTAAAGCAGAGACTTTATAAATAATACGTGCGCCACCATATCCTCGTAATTACAAATATACCATCTGGTAATTATTTCTTAATAGATGCCTCATGATTTAGTAATGCTTTCTTGACATTTATTTATTTATTTTTATTTCTCTCATTAACGTTTATAATTAAATTCAATTATATATACCAACTAGATTTTATTATAACTGATAAACTGAATGGAACAGATAGAGTGAAATTAGGTTAAATATGATCACAAACTCCGTATGTAATTTATTTATTTACACGGGTTAGCAAGTAAAAAAATTTAGGTTCAAATTTATTTTTAGAGATTAATATTTTTAAAAAAATTAAAAGAGTGAAAAAAAATATGATTCACATACCCACGTTCCCCTTTTTAAGGAAATGGTCTCACGGTCCGTTACTATATAATGTAATCATCTATACCCCAGCTTCATACAACGAGTGTGTTGTGTCCATAGAAAAAATATTACGTCCGTGTTATGCGTAGCTTCACGCGGACTCCAATCCTCGACGCGTGTCAGGTATTTTCCCATTTTAGCAAGCAACGATGCTTGAAGACCTGTAAAGGGATGGCGTATTCTGACGTCGTTCCCAGCCGTCTCGTTCAACAGTGAGAAGCGTCGTTGGAATCGTGAGAATTTAAAGAAATATATGATATTTAAAGTTTAGGGTGTAATTTTTCGAACCAATAAGAGAAATAGAAAATCTCATTTTCTTTTTACAAGAACCATGAAGATGGAGCGTTGAAATAACGACCAATTTAGGCGAGGATGTATTAAATAAAATTCATGGTAATGTTTCTCTACAATTTTCTGGTTTGGTGATATTCGACACGTGAAGAGAATATATTTATTACATTCCATTAGAAACAATTTGGATCTTTGTTTGGTTGAATTTTTTACTTTTTAGTGTTATTTTGCATATGTACTCTCTGTACCTCTCTTGAGAATCTGAGCATTTAGGACTTCTTTTCAGGTTTATTTTGCGTTTCTTGAGATTATGTTTCATTCCATGGAAGTAATTTGATTCGCTTGGATGATTTACGGGTTTATTTTGCATCGTGCTCTCTGTGCCTCCTCACATAGCATTTAGACTTCTTTTTAGGTTTATTTTGACTTCTTTTGATTATGTTCATTACATTCCAATGAGCAATTTGATGGTTGTTTGGATGATTTACGGGTGATTTTTATTCGTACTCTGTACCTCTCTGGGAGGTCTGAGCATTTATGACTTTTTCAGTTTATTTTATGCTTTTTTAGATTATGTTCATTACATTCCAATGGAAATTTGGAGGTGATTGGGATGGTTTTGGCATACGTACTCTCTTGAAGGTCAGATCATTTAGAATCTTTTATCTTGACGATTATATTTAGAGACATTCCAATGGAAGCAATCTGGAATTTGTTTGGATATTTTTGTATTTTGCATCTGTACTCTTATACCTCTCTTGAGTACAAATCATTTAAGTGTCTTTTCTAATTTATTTTGCACGGTTCTTGAGATTATATATTCATTACATTCAATGGAAGCATTTTGGAGGTTTGGATGGTTTTAATGATTTTTTTGCATCTGTACTCTTTGTCTCTCTTGAGTATAGATCATTTATGATTTTCACTTTTTTGGCATGGTTCAGTTTATGTTTACATTTAATGGAAAGCATTTGAAGGTTGTTTGGATGATTTCTAGGGGTATTTTGTATATGTACTCTCTGCACCTCTCTTGAGGGTACATATCATTTATGACATTTTTTCCAGTTTATTTTGGCTTTCTTGGAGTAAATATATGTTCATTACATTACATCATAAGCTTTGGAGTTATTTTAATAGGTTTTACGCATGTACTCTCATACCTCTCTTGAGTCTGATATTTTTCTTTTTTCAGTTTATTTTGTTTATTGAGATTATATTTAGGGCATTCAATGGAAAATTTGAAAGGCTAGATGGTTTTGGGAGGGTTTTGGCATATGTACTCTTTTCTCTCTTGGATCTGATCTTTTATGACCTTTTTCCGGTTTATTTTACTTGTTTCTTGTGATTATGTTCATTACATTCCAATGAAAGTAATTTAATAGCTACTTGGATGATTTCTGGGTAGTATTTTGCATTTGTATTGTCATACTTTTATTTGTTTGGAAATGAATGTCAATGGCGATCGATGATGTCTAATAAATTTGGAAACTCCTTGCACGTTGAAATGAAGCTATGCATTGTCTTATGACTATCATCATCAATTGGATTCGGTGTTGGAAGGTCCACTCAAATTGAAATCAAAAGATTTTTATATGCGGTCGGAAGAAGTCTCAGTCTAAATAACTTAACAAAATTCAAAAGTTGATACAAGAGCTGGTTGTCCATGATTAGATTCTATGATTTGGAAGGGGTGGGCGATTAAAAATATCTGAAAGTCATAATCATTCTTTGAGCGACTTATATTCTCGGATCCACCGGCATTAGATGAAAGGCGTCGTGTTGAAGACAATAAAGGCGCGATTGACTATCTAGCGAGGAAGTTGGCGGCGTAGAGAATATTGGGTTCACGAGATGCTTTCAATTTTATTGAAAAGATCGAGGATTATGAATGGTGGCATAATGCATTATCTGATTGTTTAAGGAAAGGCAAGCGGCGGATGGGATGTTTGCATGGGATGTACAAGTTGATGAGTCATTGCTTAGTAAGCTTTTTTTGGAGCAATGGGTATGTCTAGGATATAATATGATTATTTTGGGGATGTGATAATTTTGATACAATCGACTCAATAAATATAATCTTATTTGTGCCTCTTGTTGGAGTGAATCATCAGGCAAAATGTATTATTTGGAGTAGCCTTTTTTATCGAAGAGATAATTGAGTCATTCTCATGGCTATTCAAACATTTCTTCGTTGATGTAATGACATCCTATAATAATATTCAGGATCAAAGATCGGTATGGCGAGCTATCAATTATATTGTGCATACTCTTCATAGGTTGTGTCATGGCATATTTCAAAGAAAGCTCCTTCAAGGTTCATTGCTTTAATAGTAATAAAGAGTACAAGGCTATTTATACATACATGAGTAAGTGTGACTCGGAAGAGTTTGAAGAAGCTTGATGCCATGCTAGAAGAAGGCAATTTGCATGATCATGCTTGCTTTATAAGATTAAATCCAAGTGGTCCATTGGAGGACTCATTGCATGGGCATCTTGTCAATGAGTCTGAGTCGTATGTCACGGAATATCTAAACCAACAAGTTCGCTCACAGATTGTTTCTTGGGGTTGGAAAAGGTTATGGAGACATAGCAACGGAATGAACATGACGAAGACTTCAAGTGTATCCAGTCATCGATTGTTCCTGTTGTTAAGACCACAAACTCCATATGTAATTTATTTATTTACACGGGGTTAACAAGTAAAAAAAATTTAGGTTCAAATTTCTTTTTAGAGATTAATATTTTAAAAAAAATTAAAATAGTGAAAAAAAATATGATTTACAGTCCCATGTTCCCTTTTTTAAGGAGATGGCTTCACGGGTCCCACTGGTTATTATATACATGTAATGGTTACGTCGCTATAAAAGGGCTACAAGTGAGTGTGTTGTGTGTCCATAAGATTCTAAGAGCTAAAGAGACACACCATCTGCTTCTTTCCTATTAAGAAAACTCTCCAGATGGATTGGGTGAGAGGCTCATGGTCGGTAGAAGTTCTAGTCAGTCCACCTACATTAGCCGGACTACCCTCCATCACATTTGTTGTCAAATCGGTTCCTCTCAATACTTCTCCAGCGAGGAAGCCATACTCTCATCGATCTCGGGATGCCCCAAATCATCTCGCCATTACGACATCACCCCAAATCGGTTCCTCTCCGACTGCATCCATGGGTGCGGAGAACCGACATCCTATCTCCGATCCATCCTCCTGTCGCCACATCACGCCATGGGATCGTTCATTCGACATCAACCTGAAAATATCTTGATCATCGATGGAAGTGAAAATTGCCGAACTTAAGAAAGCGCGAAAACGATATACATGGCGTCAGATCAGAAAAAGTCTGGCGGGATATCAGGTCTTTATAGCAAATGATTCCGGTCGATGCCGTAGAAGAATCAGAGAATGGGTTTTGGGCTCTGCTTATGCGAATCGGATCAGGCGATGAGGTGCCGGAGATATCTCCGGCGATGTCAGAAGAGGGAAAGGACTTTCTCCGGTGCTGCTTTGTGAAGGACCCTAGCAATCGCTGGACTACGGAGAGCCTCTTATCGCACCCGTTCCTAGCTTTCTCGTCAGAATCAGAACCAGAAAGGAATGCCATGGTATGCTCTGTTCCGTTTATAACTCCGACAACTGTGTTGGGCTATTCATTCTCTTCAGTTCAATCGACCAGTTCGGAGACGCAAATGGCGGATTTGTTTCCATTGATCAGATGAAGATTTGGCTAGAGAAAGAGAAATGCGGATTAGCTAGTTCTTGGAAGAGGATGGGTGGATTCGTGAGGAGACAACTTCGACAAGCCGTTAGTGTTGAACATGAAGGAAGATATTACAGGGACAACGAGCTTGTGTCGAGACAATTAAAAGTTTTTTCTCCATTGTCTGTCTCCACAGAAGCGGTTAAACCTGGGACAAGTTTATTTTGCATATGTACAAAATTATGCAAGAATATTCTGTTTAGAATTAGGTCAGAATTTTGAAATTATTAAATTTATTTTAAAATAAGTATAGTATTAAAATTAGCTGATTATTTATTCATTATACTCATTTAAAATAAATTTAATAATTTTTTATTTTTATATTAAAATTTAATCTGTAATAATTTATTTCTTTAAGAAATAAAAGTTTTTTTATTATAGTTACGTTGTTTAATTTACTTCAAATTTGGCTGTTTAGAGTGAGAGCCTGATTAATTTGTATATAACAACCCTATTTTAGTATTGATGCAACTGACAAATAAATATTCGTGTACATTGTCATCATCAAAATCAACGGAAGAGTGATAGTTTTCTTTGACGTTTAATAATTTAGATATATATATTTGTTTTTTATTTTATTTTACGTATATTTTGATTTAAATAAAATAAATTTAGTGATAATAATTATTTTAAAAAATATTCAAAACATCTAAAATTATTTTAAATTTTTTTAAATAATATAATTTATTTAAAAAAAAGCAAATCATATAACAATATATCAAATAAATATATTTGTAAAAAATTGGGGTTTAGCTATTTGGCTAGAATATTTCACCAGATATTGTGGGGCCCGACTAGTGAAATGCAACTACAAATAGTTTCAGAAAAATGCTAAACTTCATTGTCTCCTCTCAACCTATTTTTAACAACATAAATTTATCAAAAACAACGAATGAATAAAAATTAATTAAAATAAGAAAATGATGTCTATCTTTATTAATTGGTTTTTTTAGCAGTTAATACTCCAATACCAAAATTATAAGTTTTGATAAAATCTTCCAACATCACAAATATGATTCAGCATAAATCTCAAAGTCATTATTACTTAAAAGTTATTAAAAGTGGGGTGCATATCCGAGTGCATATAATGAGAATAATGATCAACAGGGGCGAATTCAAGCACAGTTGAAAAAAGTTAATTGCGCTCTCAAATTTTATAATTTTTTTTAAATGAAGTGGTTAAATTAATCGTTTGTCTTATTTAAAAATTACTTTTTGCTATTTTCTTTTATCTTAATATATAAATTTACCTCTCCTGAAAATTAAAGTTAATTTTGCCCCCTACTGGTAAATGATTTATATATATAAATTCAATTACATACACGTACATATTAAAGCAAAGGATTAAATCTGAAATATAAAGAAAGGATTCATATTTATCACATAATTTTTATATATTTTTATATCTAATATTTAAATTTTTAACAAGTTTTATTACTTATGAAACCCCCCAAAAAAAAAACATAATCATACTTTGAATACAATAATAACAACACTTTATCCAAATCGTAACATAATTATTCTCTATTGTCCTCTATTAAATGACAAATTCTCATTTAATTTTAATAAAATAAAATTACTATTATATTTTCTGACCATCTTTTTAGGTCTATCTCTGTATTTCTTAACACAAATCAAATTTAATACAGCTATGCTCTTAATTAGGTCATCGATTGATCGAACAATCTTTTGGAATGAATCTAAAAAATAATTAAATCTTTATTTCTAGACTTTTAGTTACTCACCTTAGAAATTATCAATTTGAACTTAACTATTAGTATTTGCTAAATTCACATAATTTTGGCCTAAACATTTTATCATTGCAATCATTTATAGCGGCCTCTATTGTAGCTGTCGATCACTCTCTATCACAAGTACTCATAATCGGCCACTGGCTGTATTTGATTATAATCATGTATTCTACAAACACGTGACTTGTCGAGAAGTAATTTGTACTGTATCAATTTCTGTGTCATTTTGATACTTATTTATTTCTTAAAAAGAAGGTATCTGTAAGTCTTTGCTTCTTCATTATATGTGGCTAGTTAAATAAAAGATGTGAGAGTAATTCCTTGGATGATATTTTGAATGCAGATATGCCATGACTGGACAGTTGACCCAGAAAAGTGATGTGTATAGCTTTGGCGTTGTTCTTCTGGAGCTCCTTACTGGAAGGAAACCTGTTGATCATACAATGCCTAGAGGACAACAAAGTCTGGTTACTTGGGTGAGAGCTCCTTAATTCTTTGATATATAATGACGGATGCTTTGCCTTTGTTTCACTTTCTGCTTACCTCTTCTTTTGCCCGTTGCTATGAAGGCTACTCCACGATTGAGTGAGGATAAGGTGAAACAATGCGTAGATCCAAAACTGAAGGGTGATTATCCTCCTAAAGGAGTCGCAAAGGTTTCTCTCCCTTCCTGACATCTGATTCTGTTGCAAGTGCTTCCTTTGTTTTTTTAGTGCATTTATAGGAGCCTGTTTCTACCAAAGATTTTGGTGTGTTATTACAGAAAAATGTTGCAATGCCATTTAGATTTTAGGTGCATTGAGATATCTGTATTCACAGGAGAAAGTCTCCAACAAGAATGGAGACTTTGCTCTCCCCACATAAAGGGCTAGTCCTTTATCAGAGAACAAGTATGTTCTTTGGTGGGATATCCTACAAGTAAAGGGACCTACCTGTTCTTCTGATGTGCATCATTGCTGATATTATTTATTATTTACTAATATTGTGCTTATTTTTCAAAGTTATTATTTATTGGCAGCTTGCAGCTGTGGCTGCTTTATGCGTGCAGTATGAAGCTGAGTTTATTATGCCAATTATCTTTATTTGGAAGTTCGATTTTTTTACGTGGGGGGCAATAGACCAGTAGTGGAGCAAACGCTAGGCATCCGACGGCAGCAAATCGCTGTAGATCGCGTTGCTTGGTTAGTTCGACGGTGATTGGATTCCGAATTTGAAACACGTGCTTACCCGCTGTCACGTGACAGTTAACACGTCCGATGATTACTAGTTATTCCGGTGGCTCACTTCCGTGAAACGGGGAGGGTGTGCCGTTGCAAACAAACCGTGCAACGGCCAAACCCAACTCCACGCAATTACAAATATGCCATCCCCCAACGGATAATGGTGATTAAAAATAAATAATAATAATAATAAATTTAAATGAATAATAATGATTTTTTAATACAGATATTTGTTAAAAAATAAAGCGTGCTTGTTTTTTTTAATTATTTTCTCGATATTTGCAGCCATTTGGACTCAATTTTTATTTTTTATTCATTTTATTTATGTTTTGATTAGAATAAAATAAATTTATTGATGATATTTATATTTAAAAATATTTAAAAGTTTTAAAAATTAAATTTTAGTGCTTTTAAAATAATATTTTTCTTCAAATAAATAACAATAAAACCACATAAAAATAATCTTTTGCAATAAAATATTCAAAATAAATAAAACCACATAAATAAATATATATATATATATATTTGCAATAAAAGCTACTATCTAAAAGTTATGATGATTATTACAAAACTTCTATTAAAAAATAATCTTTTTGATTGCCACTGCAATATTTCATACAAGATTAAAAAACATAATTGTCTCATTACATATTCTTCAAAATGTAATTTGAACATAATTTCTCAGATGACAAATGCAGTGAATTCTCGCATATTGAAATTTTCGTATAGTGGATTAAATCACATTTTCGTGCACTCTAAACATTATGTTACAATGATAATACAATATATTTAAATTATAATTAATAGTGAGCTAATATGGTGTATGTCATGAATCAAATTCTCATTTTTTAGAGCCAAAGTCCAACCTAACTTGATCATGGTTAAAACGAACATTAGTATATTCCCCCTCCTTGCATTAATGAAATGCAACCTGATTAGAGTTCAAATTTAAGACATCAGAGTTCATATATATATATATATATATATATATATATAATTTATTGAATATTAAAAAAAAGTTATTAAATTTAATTTTATATAAGAACTCGATTTTATTATAACAGAAAAAAAAATAAAATGAAATTAGGATAAATATGTGTGAAATTCATTTGCAGTTTTATTTATTTAAACGTGAGGAAAAGAGAGGTTTAGCTGACCGTCAATTTAACTAGCGGAGATTTTGAGATTTGTTAGCTGGATTTTTGAATTAAATTTATTTTTATTCATTATTTTTTATTTTGAAAAGGATAAAATTAAAAAAAAAAAAAAAAAAAAAAAAAACATTGTTCATATTTCCTACATCCCTCTTCTGAAGTAAGTGGTCGCAGGCCCCACCGGTTACTAGATTATGTGATCGGATCGGGAAACCTCATCCACCTATTGAAGCTACTGCCACTATATGCTCTCTGTTCATACATTTTTTCAAGAAAAAAAAAACACACACATACCCATACAAAATAATTTCTGTTTCTTTCTTATTAAAAATTTATTATATATGTAATTTATATATATATATATATATATATATATATATATATATATATATATATATATATATATATATATATATATATATATATATATATATATATATATATTTTAAATTATTTTTATACTATATAATAAATTTATATTTATGCTGTGATTTTTGAAGGTAATGTTTCTAAAATTTGTAGCTCAAGCTTATATAAAAAATAGTTCAAAAAAGTACTTTATGATAAAAAATATTGAAAATTTTGAATATGAATTTAATTATATATTATGCACTATATTATTTTTTAAGTCTATTAATTTATCGAATAAAATAAAAATTAATTTTAAACTTTTGAGTCTTATTAATTTTGTATGAAATTATCAGAGATATGACATTTTATTTTATTTTAATGTCTTTGAAATAAAATAAAATAACTCAATATAAATAAGATCGTGATCCCCATTCTACAATGTGAAGCCTTTATATCTCATCTCAAAAAGAATGTTTTATCTCTCTCAAGAATACCCTTTAGAAGTGAAAGTAAAATCTTTATTAACTCTTAGTTGATGATATTTTGATTGAATCTTTTGATGATTACGTAAGATTCTTTAGATAAATTTATTTTTATTTTTATATATTTTCAGTAAAAAAAGCATAAAAAGGAATATTCTTGACAGTAAAAATTCATAATATATAGAATCACAAAATCCTAAAAATATTAACTGTTTAATCATAGAAACAAAAGTGACATTTATAAATATACCGTGGGTTAGCATTTGTACAACATTGACTTTCTCTTTTGAAAAATATTTAAAATATTGATATGTGAAATAAAAAAGTAAATGAAAAGATTGTTATCAAGTAAAAACTATTATATTTTTAAATCATATAATTTATCATTCATCATTTTAAATAAAAAATAATAAAATTTTGTGTTAATTAATGTCATATTTATAGCAAAATCTCATTTATTTAAATCACTATTCATTCCTCAAATCTCATGATATTAACCATACAAATTTAAGTGAAGAAATTAAGAAACACTCATTTAAATTGGAGCAAAAGATGAGCTAACATTAAACAAATGAAAATAAATAAATAAATAATCAAATTAAATAAACTATTCTATTTATCGATTAATTATTATTATATTTAAATTATAAAATCAATAACATTTATTTTTTATGATTTTTTTTTACCATTATCTCCCATGAACGCTAGACCAGGGACTTACTATGTCTTTTCCTCGTGACAGTTCTAACACATTATCTTTATTTATTATTTATTATTTTTTAACAATTCAGCAAAATTGATTATAAATAAATGACATAAATCAGGAAACTCGGTTTTTAACATTTAAAATTTCTATTTTCGGGCGAGTCTATGGGCCCCGAACAGTAAAGCAGAGACTTTATAAATAAAACGTGCGCCACCATATCCTCGCATTTACAAATATACCATTTGATAATTATTTTTTAACACTAACGTTTCTTAATACATGCAGCATCCTTCAGTAATGCTTTCTTGACATTTATTTATTTTTATTTCTCTCATTAACGTTTATTTAATGCAAATATTAAATTACAGTTTTTCGTTTTGTAAAAAGAAATAAATATTATTAGCACAAGATTTCAGTTATTTTATGATCACAATAAAATAATTTGAATAATTCATTCATCAAGTTAAATCTTCTATCCGGATTCACTCAAAATTTAATGAAAACAGAACCGTCTAAAAAATATAATAAATAATCAGTTAATGAAAAATTAATATGTACTTTATGTTTAAAATAAATTTAAATATTAAAATAATGATATTCAATAAATTATTACGAATGGATTATGGCATGGATCAATCTACTGTTTCGAAAGCCGGCCAGTTTATTAGTAGAATTTATAATGATTTTTTTTTTTTTGCATAAATAAAGGTAATACGTGAGATTTGTTTCGAGATACTAAAGGGCAAAAATTGCAAAATTATATATATATATATATATATATATATATATATATATATATATATTTCTGAACACGATTTATATTATTAGACTAAAATAAAGCAAAATTAAATTCAATTATATTACCAAATCTATTTTATTATAGCTGAATGGAAAAAAAAAATAAAGTGAAATTAGGATAAATACGACCACAAACTACGTGTGTAATTTATTTATTTACACGGGTTTAAAAAGCAAAGATTTTAGGATCAAATTTATTTTTAGAGATTAGTATTATTTCCAAAAAATAAAATAAAATAAAGAGTGAAAAAATATGGTTCACATACCCGCATCTTTTTTTTTTTTAAGGAGATGACCTCACGGGTCCCACAGGTTAAGATTCCTTCCTAAGAGCTAAAAGAAGACAAAGATCTTAGCTTCTTTCCTATTAAGAAAACTCTCCGAAATGGATTGGGTGAGAGGCTCCGCCGTCAGCCAGGAAGTTCCAGAGCCGTCCACCACGCCTTTAGCTGGAGCTACCCTCTAGCCACATTTGTTGTCAAATCGGCTCCTCTCACTTCTGCTTCACTTCTCCAACGCGAGGAAGTCATACTCACCGATCTCCAGGGATGCCCCCAAATCATCTCCTGCTTCAGCCACAACATCACTACCGATCCTACTAGGGGCGGAATCGATCGCATCTACAACCTATTCCTCGAATACCGGTTCCATTCTCGACACCATCCATGATGCCGCGAGGTGGAGTTCAAAGATCCGCCGCCATATCCAGATCCATCCTCTCCACGCCACATCCACGCCATGGGATCGTTCGACATCAAGCGAAAATATCTTGATGCCGACGAAAGATCCGACTTTGGAATGCGAAGGGCGGCAAAAGAATTACGATGGAACGAAACGATGGAATCTTCAGAAAGAGTACGAGCTGCGGATATCTCAAAAAAATTTGTAGCATAAATGGTTCATCAGCGGCGGCAATCGAAGAATCAGAGAATGAGTTTTGGGCTTTGCTTACTATACACTATGTATCTGTTTCGGAGTGCAAATTTTCTCAATATGGGATTCAGAGATTGTAAAACCACGACAACTCGGTTAACATATATAGTATGGTTAGCCAGGTAGCTGATTGGTAGTGATGATATGAACAATGCAAGATGGTGGTGATGATCGATGGAGATAGCCGGGGATGGTCAAATCAGTAGAAAGGTTATTAATTTCTTAGTCGAATCAGTAGAAACACTTGAATCAATAGTACACTGGTATTCTATCACGATATAACTAAGTAGGCCACCATCAAAGTATTAAGAGCATTAAACTAAATTAACGTTCTAGATGCTTGATTACAGGCTGCGTAAGCAGTTCAACCATGAGCCATTCTTTCATGGGATTGTGCAGAGAATAGTGGACATTGGCTAGCGTTAAATGTTATTTTGTTGGCTCTTATAATCACTAAGAAGTTTTTTTTTTTTTTTTCCTCAACTCCACGAGTTTAGAATTTCCTTAACATACGCCTCCTTTTATGGTTCATGATGAAATATTAAGATCAACAAATAAAGACTTTCTCATCTTATAATTATTTAAAAATCCTGCGTACATATGAATAAAACAAAGAAAAATTGAATAATAAATATGATATTTTTATGTAAAACTTTTGCAAGAGAAAAGTTATAGGATTTAGCTCACTTGAAATGCTTTTAATGATGTTATAAATGATTACAAACAATATCATTGTCATGATTAGATAGGTGTCAATAAAATATGTTGTATTTTTTAATGAAAAATATCATTTCATGATAGTAGGAAGATTCTTTATATATTAAAATTATTATTGAGGAGAAGTCGATGGCCAATTTGATCATTTTCTTAATATAACAACTACAAATATCAGTATTAGACTTTAGAGGTTTGATGGAGAAGTGTAGAGAAAGTAAGAAGGATTTACAAATGATATTTATTGATTTAGAGAAAGCTTATGATAAAGTTTCAAGATATATTCTTTGGAGAGTTCTAGAATAGAAAGGAATTAATATTGGTTATATTCAAGTCATTAAGGATATGTATGCTAGAGCTGTTACTTGTGTCCAAACACAAGGAGGATTGACAAAATATTTTCCATTTCAATTGGATTACATCAAGGATCAGCTTTAAGCCCTTATCTTTTTTGCTTTAATTATGGATGTTCTTACTAGGCATTTATAGGAAGATGTACCTTGGTGTATACTTTTTGGTGATGACATTCTTCTTGTTGATAAGACTAGAGAGGGAGTCCAAGAGAAACTTGAATTATGGAGGTCAACATTAGAGTCTAAAGGTTTTCGTTTAAGTAGATCTAAAGCGAATATATGGAGTGTAATTTTAGTTATAGAAGTTCTAGTGGTAGTGTTGTGACATTAGGTGAATAAGTCATTAATAAGAGTGAGCGATTTAGATATTTAGACTTTATTGTTTAAAATGATGGTGAAATAGATGGAGATGTTATTAGTAGAATTCAAGTTGGATGGTTGAAGCGGAGGAATGCATCTGGCCTGTTGTGTGATAGAAAAGTTTCACTTAAACTTAAGAGAAAATTAGTCAACCCCTAAGCACCATGCTAGGGAGTCCAACTAAATGTCTAAAATATGAAGATCAAAAAGGATAACCTTTCAATCCACTAAAAAGAAAAAGAAGCAGCATTATTTAGATCAGAAATTTCTGTCAATTAGTCAACCCCTTAGCACCATTCTTTCTATAACTCTCTTGTCAGAGTAGGATGACAGCATTATTATGTAATATTCAATTTGTCAAATTTCTCACACAGGTCATAGCAGGTGCCATCCTTGGCTTCATAGTTTCTTTTCTTCTGAGGAACTCTTAATAAGCAATGTTCTTCCATCGTTAAAGGAGAAACAATTTTTTCTGGCTTCAAAAAGCTCATTATGGCTCAACCTCCCTCAAATTTGAAATATTATGCATTCTGAAACTGTTCTTCTGATTGTGACCGTTGCATGTGTAAATCAAACATCAGAGGTAAAAAAAACCATTTGCTTAATGTGCTAAAACTATTTGTTGTAGACTATTTTTTTCTAATTTTTTTTCGTTTAAAATTTGTATATTTTATTTATTTTAATATATATAATTATTTTGCATTTATGTGTCTAGCACCTAAAATTTAATATTTAAATATTTAATATTTTTTTATGCATGAAAGGATATTAACTCACTTAAAAATAATTAATCAAAATCACAACTGATTAAGTAGCAAAATCGATCAAATTATAGAAACTGAAAATTTTATGAATGGACTGAGAACTGAACTGAGAAAAAGCTTGCACCAATTCATCTGCTTCAAGGTCCTAACTTATTGTACCCTGTAACAGTGTTTTAATTGAAGCTGTCGCTAATGCAGTTTTAATTCGAACAATTAAACAACTGTGTATAAAGTTGATATTAATTCACAATAACTTGTAATTAATTAGCATCTGCTAAAATCGCTGCAATATAAAAACTTAACTGCTGTAATATTCTGAGTAAAAACTCGTATTACTATTTCAATAACAAGTGTTCTTCTTCTTCTCCTTCCTCTCTCATTTTCTAAACCCCTTCCATTCTGGCGTTGAATCTGAAAATTGTTAGATATATTTTGGAATTAGAATAATATAAAATATTTATATTTAATATTAATATCAAAATAGATCAATAATTTTAAAGCATATCTTAAAATAATTTATAATAAAATATTTTAATATATATTTTTTCATTATTCCACTTGCTAAATGTGACTACTAATCAGTTGATTAAGAGTCTGTTTGGGGCAATTATAATTTTTTAAAAAGTTAATTGTAAAATTATTATAGAGAAAGTAATTTTTTTAAAAAGTTGTATGTATTATAAATATTTTTTTTTTTGACAGATTCAAATAGCATTTTTCTAACCGTTACTATATTCTACCAGTTTTAGTTCTCAAAATAGTTTTTCATCAAAAAATTTTTTAAAAAATAGCAAAAAAGTTGATAATTAAATGAAGTTTTATTTTTTGGCTGCTTTTTTAAAAAATAAAGCAGTTAGAAAATTGTCTCTAATGCATCCTAATTTTTAGCTACGATATTAATATTAATAATAATAATATTATTATTATTGTTATTATTATTATTATTATAAAAATATAAGTTACATAACTTATAAATAATGAGAGATAATTGAAAGATTTTATTAGATATCTTATCATAATAGTTGAAAGTTTAGGCTTTTGTTAGAGTCTTGCATATATATTATGTATATGAGTTTATGATTAAATTTTTTCAAATATTTAAAAGAAAAATTAAATATATTTTTAAACTTAGATTTCTTATCATTTTTTATAATAATGATCTTTTTAACAAAATATTTTGTATGCTGTCCGTTAATCTACGAATCAAAATGTCATTTGCTTAAAGGCCATTTGATTAGATATATTTATAATATAATGTATTTCTAATACAAGAAATTGTAGACACTAAGAGAGAGAGCAGTGAGCTAGAGATGTCATGCAGAGATTTTACTTACCCGAGATGAAGATAGGTTAGGAGGTTAACTTCATTGCAGAGGGATATATTGCTATCGTCGGAAAGAATATGTACAGTAGTAAAGAAAGACTATATTATTACATGCTGTATAAAGTGTCTGTATTTATAGAGTAGTAGATAGCCTGCAGGAGATGTTTGAACGGTGTGCGTGAAGTTGGTTTCCTGTGAACGGCTGGGATGATAAGTGCGTGGAGGAGAACCGTATGGCAGAGTCCGTTGGCAGACGCGTGAAGCTTTTGTCAGAGAAGGTGGTAGGGTTTGTTATGAGTGCCCCGCTACTGAATGGTCCTGTTCCTGGACGGTGAGGTTGGCGTGTAGCAGGAGGAACCGACGGGTAGGCAACGCTTTGGTGAGTATGTCAGCTATTTGATCCTCGGTTGAAATATGGCGGACTTGAATTGCTTTGGCTGTGATGTGATCTCGCACGAAGTGATAGTCAATTTCGATGTGCTTTGTTCTGGCATGGAAAATGGGATTGTTGGCGATGGCCATAGCTGAGGTGTTGTCACAGTGAAGAGCGTGGGGTTGTTATAGATCCAATTCCTACTAATTAGGAGATGATATCGGTTCTACTTCTTCTGCTAGCTATTCGGTTGAGGAAGCGAGCAACTTTTTTTCTGAACTTTCCAAGAGATGAGGTTGAGCGAGAATGTGCAGAAGCCGGTGGTGAGATTAGGGATCTCTGCCCAGAGTCAGTAGGATCGGGTTGGAGATCAGAGTGATAGGTAGGCCATGATTTTGTGTTCCTTGAAGGTAGCACAGAACTCGTTTTAGGAGTTGGAAGTGGAGGTTGAGTGGATGATGCATGTGCTGGCATAGGTGGTTTACAGCCAAAGCAATATCCGGTCTAGTGTTGGTAAGGAATTGAAGCGAACCAACCAAGTGCCGGTATTCTGAGGGGTTGGTGAAGGCGTCGGAAGTGGATGTTGAGGTAGTGTGCCGATTGGAGATGGGTGTTGGAGCAGGTTTGCAAGAGGACATACCGGATCAGTTCAGGAGTTGTTGAGTGTATGCTGATTGTGTCAGGAAATATTTGTTTTCAGTCTTTTGGATGTGTATTCCGAGAAAAGTGGAAATGTGACCGAGATCCTTCATATTGCGGCTTTGAGACGGGTGATGATAGAGGAGATCACTTGTGGTTTGTCGCCGGTGAGGAGAATGTAGTCGACGTAGATGAGAAGGTAGATCCGAGCTCCTTGTAGTGTATAAAGAAAAAGAGCTGGATCTGCGGTGCTTGCTGTAAATCCTTGCGTTTGAGATTGTCTGTGAAGGTTGAGTACCATTCTCTGGGAGATTGTTTGAGTCCATAAATAACTTTCAAGGTGCGGCGTGGTGTGGGTATTGGGTGTAGAAGCCTGGTTGGGACATGTATATGGTGTCCCGTAGAGTGCCGTGAAGGAATGCATTGGAGACGTCGAGTTGCTGAACGGTCCAGTGATTGTGAAGAGCTATAGTGAGTAAGAGTCGGATGGTTGGCATTTTGGCGACCGGGCTGAAGGTTTCCAAGTAGTGAATGCCGTATTCTTGTTTAAAACCTTGTGCCACTAGTCTGGCCTTGTGGCGAGCGGGGGTTCCATCGGAGTGCAGTTTTGTTTTGAATGTCCACCTGCAGCCGATGATTGTTTGATTGGTGGGTGGAGGCACTAGGGTCCAAGTTGCTTGTTGTTGTAGTGCAGAACTCCTCGGACATGGCTGTGCACCATTCATAGTGTTTCAGAGCTTGCGTATAGCATGTTGGTTCGGGTTGTGTTGGAAAATGTAGGAGATCAAAGATGGGTTTGGGTTTTGAGTGGCCGGTTTGTGATCGGGTTTTCATTGTGTGTTCTGGCGTGTAGTTGGAGAGGAGGAGGAGAGCGGTTGTTTATTTGGGTGAGTTTGTTGTGGTAGAATACGTTAGTTGGAGTGGTTGCCGTGGGTTGTGTAGGCTGTGTGGGATGAGGATATTGAATAGGTGTTAGGAGAAGTGGCGGTGTCGTGTTGGGAGAGTTTTGGATGGTGTTTTGTAAAGGGTGAGGAAAGGTTGTTTCGTCAAAACGGACGTGTCTTGAGATGAGGAATTTACCTGTGGTGGGATTGTAACACCTAGCCTTTATGGTGTTGTGAGTAGCCTAGGAAGATGCAAAGAGGTGCTTTCGGAGATAGTTTGTTGGTAGTCGGTGAGTGTGTCCAGGGGAAGCAGAGTGAGCCGAATACTTTGAGTTGAGAGTATAGTCAGGTGGTGTTTTGTAGAGAATTTGGTGAGGTGGTTTTGGTGGGTAGTTTGTTTATGAGGTAGGTGGCGTTAGGGCGCATCAGCCAAAAATGGTAGGTTATTTGTATGAAGGAGTGTTCTGTTAACTTCGATGATGTGTCTGTTTCCTTTCGGGACTTAGTTTGTTCGAGTGTAGAGCAGCTTCGTTGATGAATTATTCCGTGGGAGTTAAGATATGTTTGAAATGCGTTTGATGTGTATTCGCCTCCGCCGTCGGAGCGAAGTGTTTTGATGGGTCTGGAGAATTGTGTCCGTATCATATTATGCAGTTGTTGAAATTTTGAGGCAACTTCAGATTTATGTGATAGCGGAATCAACCAAGTAAAGCGGGAATAGTCATCAATAAAAAGAACGTAATATCTATGTCCATATAGTGACGGTATTGGAGATGGACCCCATACATCTGAGTGAATTAAGTCGAAAAGATGTTTTGTCCTTGTTACAGATTTGGAGAAGGGTAGCCTGTGGATTGAGCGCAGGCGGTGCAGAAGGAGAGATCGTTCTTGATGCGGAGATGCTTGTTCTGGAGCGCGATAGTTCGGAAAATATCTTTGTGCGGATGACCAAGTCGTTGATGCCAAAGGTTGGAAGAAGTGGGGGTAGAGAGGAGTGCTTGAACTGTAGTGGTATGCGGAATGGAGTACAGTCCTTCATTGCAGCGGCCGGCCAGAAGAGGTTGATGGGATGTCCGATCCTTTATGAGATCGTTAGCGTCGAAGGTAATCGAGCAATTATTGTCGGAGGCAAGGTTAGAAACTGATAGGAGGTTATGAGATAACAGAGGTGCATGAAAGAGTTGTTTAAGAAGGAGCTTACGATTGGGAGTTGGGAGAAGGCCTTGGCCTTGATGGTGGATGGGAATACTGTTACCGTTCCCGACAGTGACTTGTTGCTGGCCTTGATAGTCGGTAGGGTCGTGAAGGAGCTCCAAGTTGTTGGTGAGATGAGAGGAGGCGCCAGAGTCCAGAATCCACTCCGTGGGGTGGTTGGTGATTTCGGTCTTGAGCGCTGAGGTATTTTGTGTGGGGTAGGAATTGTGATCCTTGCGGTACCAGAGAGGCAGTGGCCTAAAGCTTACATTGGCCGAAGGGTCTTGATGTGAGTGGATGGTTTGTCCATTAAGGCGCGTGTTGTCGGGTTGTGTAGGAAGGTTGTGATAGGAGCGACCGCATCCTCGGTTGTGGAACCGCCCAGGTTTGCTTCGAGTAAGCGTGGAGAGCGGCGATGGAGGGGGTGAGTTCTTTCTCATGATCGGTAGATATATTAATTTCCTCGCTGCATAGGAGGGAATAAAGGTCGTCGATGTTGATAGGGTCGGACCTTGTGCGGATGGCGGTTTTGAATGCATGGTAAGTTGGAGGTAGTCCATTTAAGGTATGTAGGATGATGTCCTCAGGATCTAGGACGGAACCGGCTGCAGAGATCTGATCTACGAGAGTTTTGATCTCGGCGAGGTATTGCGTCATGGTTTTGTCGCGAAGAGAGATGTGGTGTAGTTCATTTTTGAGTAGGATGACTCTTGAGCGGTTAGGAGATTGTAGCCATTTGCTAATATATTCCAGATGTCGGCACAACTTTCTAAGTTGAGGACATAGGGGAGTATCGATTGTGAAATGGTGGAGTAGAGGGCTGCAGAGAGATTTTGATCGATTAGTTGCCATGTGTTGTAGTTGGGGTTTGGTTGGGGTTGGCCATTGCCGTCGATAGAGTATTTAGTAGGGCATGGGGTGGTGCCTTCTAGGAAGCTGTCAAAGCCATTGGCTTTGAAGAGCTTGTGTATCTGTGAGCGCCAAATGGGATAATTATCGGTGGTGAGAGTAGTGTTGGCTACTGATTTTATGTTTCCCATGAGAAATTTTAGGGAGGGAGGGATGGTTAGTGTGGAGAAGTTGGCTTGCTGTGTATCCATGGTTCTGTTGGATTGAGCTGAGTATTCAGACATGATTCAATAGGAGGTTGGCTCTGATACCATGAAGACACTAAGAGAGAGAGCAGTGAGCTTGAGGTGTCATGCAGAGATTTTACTTACCCGAGATGAAGATAGGTTAGGAGGTTAACTTCATTGAGTTATATTGTGCTATCGTTGGAAAGAATATGTACAGTGGTAAGGAAGACTCAATTACTACATGCTATATAAAGTGTCTCAGCGAATAGCCTGGGAGATGTTTGGCGGTGTGCGTGAAGTTGGTTCGTCTGGGATGATAAGTGCGTGGAGGAGAACCGTATGGCAGAGTCCGTTGGCAGACGCGTGAAGCTTTTGTCAGAGAAGGTGGTAGGGTCTGTTATGAGAAATTTCAGAATATTGATACTTGTTTCAAAATTTTGAAATCTAAGATAAATTTTCAAGAAATTTTGAACTAATACTCTAGTTCATTCTTCGTGTATTTCAAATTCCAAAATAATTCTAAACTAATTTCATTGAAATAGAGTCATTTTGATCTAATTTTAAATACACATAGCTAATCATTACATAAATCATAGCAGCATTTGACTGTGATCAATCTTTCGTCATAATTGGCCATTGGCCATTTGTTATCATCGCCTCATTTGGATCATCATCTATTATAATATCTTATCGTTGGCATGCATATCATCTATTTATTTTAAGTTTTATATTTATTTTTTAATTTAAATTAAATTAAAATTTTTATAATTATTTTATATTTAATCAAAGAAACCTATAAAGCCAAAATTGGCAGATTTCTATCCATTCCCCAACTCCCACGAACTGCGAGAGACGTGCAGATCCGGGGCACGTGTTTAAACAGGATTATGCCAGTTGTCATTACCGGTGGAGCGAACACTAGTCATCCGACGGCGGCAAATCGCGTGCTTGAAGGAAAGACTGGTTACTTAGGTTAGTGATTGGATTTCTATTTTGAACACATGTTTTTCCTCTGTCACGTGACAGTCACGTCCGAAGTTCGTTATTGCGGTGGCCCACTTCCATGAAGCGGGGAGTGCGTGTGTGCAACGGCTAACCTCCCAACTGCTCGCAATTACAAATATGTCATCCCGCATTGGATAATGATGATTTATAATAAATAATAATAATAATGATTTTTTAATAGTGATGTTTGTTGAAAAATGAAGCATGTTTATTTTTATTTATTTTATAGATATTTTGAGCCATTTGGATTTATTTTTATCTTTAATTTAATTTAATTTAATTTACATTTTTTTTTAAAATAAAATAAACTTGTTGATGATTATTTTTAAAAATATTCTAAATATTTAAAATATTTTTTTTGTGTTTTAAACAATAATAATTCTTCAAACAAATAAAAGTAAAAGCACTTAAAAATATTTTAGATTATATTTTTTGAAAAAATAGTATAAAAATAAATAAATAAAAATTGATCATATATTGTGGTTGTTAGCCAAATGAGTTTCACATATATGATGTATCTTTAAGTAATTCGTTTAAGAAAATTTAGAAGATTAAGATGCATGATTTTCTTTAAGTGAAAGGGTTTCTTTTATCTAATTTTTTCACATATGAAAGTATGAAAGGCGTAAGTGAGAAAGTTTTCTGGAGGTGTAGGTAAAAAGGCCTCTTTAGAATTTCTTAAACCATCTGGAAATCAAACTAATATCTGACTTTCCAGATCAAACTATGTATAAAAGAAATGAAATGGATGAGAGAATGCAAAAGTTGTATTAATGGATTCATTTTGTTTATGCAATTTATATGCAAGTGTGAGCCCTTGGGTTATAGCATAGGGATGAATAAGATATGGAATTAGGTAAGTGTTAGGCTCTTTTCAAATAAATATACATCTTACCTACTCTTATCAAAAACTATGCTAGATAAGAGGAATATATTATATATTCTTCACATGCAGCTTATAATTAAAATATAAGTAGCATACTTTCAAATTTGATAATTAATTTATATATTTTGAAAATAATAATTTGAATTTACTCATATTTCTACTTTTAGCGTACATTAAATTTTGACATAAGGTAAACAATTTCATTTTTAAACTTTGAATTTGAAAAATATGAATGCATGAAACCACATGACATACAAATTTAACATACAAATTCCATAAGAATGTCTTTAGGATTTAATTAAAGTGAATTTTTTTATATGTTAAATATAATGATTATTATCTGAATCGATAATTTAATAATAAGAGAATATATTTGTAAAAACCTATATATTCTTTTTATTGGAAGAACAACAAGGCTTATGTTATACCATCTAATTTTTTATATATTCTTCATTCATTTTATATTTTCATTGATTTTAAAATTCTTTCTCATATTTAGGTAGTTTTGTTAGTATACAAGTGTTGTTCTTATAAAGACAATTCTTTCTTATTTTATATTGGTTATGGTGCTTTCATCTTTCATATATTATTTGATATTCTCATTAATGATAAGATTTTTAACATCAGTAAGCTTTGTTGTAATAAATCCATGAAAACTACTAATAGCTATAACAATGTCATCCCATATCTCGAGTAATAATGAGAGCAAGCATAAAACAAATCATATTATCTAACTTGATGTTTTATATAATTCAACTATCTTGTAATTGAACTTTGTCTCTCCATGGTTATATCTTAATCCTTTTTTTTAGACTAAAGCTCATGTATTAGCTATTAGGATAGTAATAAAGCTTCAAATAAAATTAAATAAAAAAATAAAAACTAAACACCAAAGATATCAAAACACAAGTCACCAGTTTAGCCTATGCCACAATTGTACAAAAATAAAATATTATGCTAAGTTTCAAAAGTGGTGTATTGTGAGAGATTAATGAGGACTAAGGAAATTTAGAAGGGTGTGCCTAGCATAGGTTTCCTTTCTCTCTTATGCTAGCATAGTTTTGCATAGTAATTGGTAAGATGTATGATTTATTTAAAAAGAGCCTAACACTTACCTAATTATAATTCATCCATGTTATAACTAGAAGGCTATACACTTGCATACATAAATTACATAAACAAAATGAATCCATTAATACAACTTTTGCATTCTCTCTATCCATTTCATTTCTTTTATATATATGTTTGTATCTAAAAAATTAATATTAATAACGATATAATAGTTCTTTTTAATATAAATTTAAGTATCTTTATCTTTATTTATTTTATGGTGATTACTTCCTTATCTAAATACTCATGTGTGTATGTGAAAAATTGGATAAAGAAACCCTTTTCTACTTAAAGAAAATCATGCATCTTAATCTTCTAAATTTCCTTAAATGGATTACTTAGCATCGCCCGCCCAAATACACTTTAAATTATTAGGATAAATATGTATGTGAAACTCATTTGCAATTTTATTTATTTAAACGTGTAGAAAATAGAGGGGGTAGGAGACCATCAATATAACTAGCGACGATTTTGAGATTTATTAGCAGGATTTTAGAATCAAATTTATTTTTAGACAATTTTTTTTTAAAAATGATTAAAGTTAAAAATGAGAAAAAAAAAAAGCATTGTTCGTTGTATTTCCTCTTTTCAAGTACGTGGTCACAGCACAAAATCTGCTCGAATTATTTTTTCACTATTTTCATTTTTTTTTTTTTTTTGCTCGAATTTGAACGGAGTTTAGGGTTAACTTTGTGTTAATTAATACCATTTCTATAGCAAAATATCATTTATTTAAATTACTATCTATTCCTCAAATCTTGACATTATCAATTCAAATTTAAGTGGAGATATTAAAACTCTCATTTAAAATGGAGCAAAAGATGAACTAACTTTAAACAAATAAAAATAATTAATTAATCAAAAAAAGATAAAATTATCTAATTATCAATTAATATTATTAAATTCAAATTAAAATCAATAACATTTATTTTTATGATTTTTTACCATCATCTCCAATGAACGCTAGACCAGGGACTTTGCTTGAGCATTTTGCTTTGAGCACCTACCATGTCTCTTTTTCCATCACGTGACAGTTCTAACACAGCTTATCTTCTTCTTTTTTTTTAACAATTCATCAAAATTGAATATAAATATATAACATAAATAAGGAAGCTCGATTTTTGTGATCAATTTGTGATGAAACAAACATGTGAAATTTCTATTTTCCGGCGAGTCTATGGGGCCCGAACTCGTTTATAATTAAATTCGATTATATATACCAACTCGATTTTATTATATACGATAAACTGAATGGAATAGATAGAGTGAAATTAGGTTAAATATGATCACAAGCTCTATATGTAATTTATTTATTTACACGGGTTTAACAAGTAAAAAAATTTAGGTTCAAATTTCTTTTTAGAGATTAATGTTTAAAAAAAAATTAAAAGAGTGAAAAAAATATGATTCACATACCCACGTTTCTTTTTTAAGGAGATGGCATCATGGGTCCCACTGATTAGTATATACGTGTAATCGGATCCGGATACTGCTATAAAAGGGCTACTGATAGTGTCTTGAGATTAAGATTAATAGCTAAAGGAACACAACGATCTCAGCTTCTTTCCTGTTAAGAAACTCTCGAGATGGATTGGGTGAGAGGCTCCCGTCGAGAAGGAAGTTCCGGCCGTCCACCTCGCCATTGGCGAGCTACCAGCCACATTTGTTGTCAAATCGGCTCCTCTCTCGCTTCACTTCTCCAAGCGAGGAAGCCATACTCACCGATCTCCATGGATGCCCCAAATCATCTCCTGCCCGCGACATCACCCCGATCCTGCCGGGGCATGTCTAATATCGGCGGTTCCCTCTACACCATCCACCGTCTGTGAGGTTCTGAGAAGGCGCTATCTCCGATCCATCCTCCTCGGTTTTCCACCATGAGATACGTTCATTGCGACATCAAGCCTGAAAATATCTTGATTGTCGATGGAGAAGTGAAGATTGCCGACTTTGCTAAAAGGCGGCAAAAGAATCAAATGAACTTCAGCATAATGTACATGGCGCAATTTGCAAGAGGGCGAGCGGATATAGGCCTTTGGGTGCACTATAGCAGAAATGGTTTCATTAGCCCGGCCGTGGCGGCAGAAGAATCGAAGAACGGTTTTGGGCTATGCTTATCAGAATGGGATCAGCGATGAGGTGCCATAATATCTCCTATGTCAAGAGGAAAGGACTTTCTCGGTCTTTGTAGGACCCTAGCAATGGATAGAGCCTCTTATCGCACCCGTTCCTAGCTTTCTCGTCAGAATCGCAGAAAGGAATGCCATGGTATGCTCTGTTACTAATAACTCAAAAGCAGTGTTGGCTATTCATTCTCTTGATTCAATTCGACGTTAGAAGCAGATGTTTCCATTTCGGATGAAGATTCAGAGAGAAAGAATTAGGAAATTGCTTGACGTTGAGGATTGGGCTAAGTTATTTGGAAGAGGATGGGTGGATTACTGTGAGGGAGACAATTCAGACAAGCCAAAGTGTTAGTGTTGAACATGAAGAAGATATTACGGGGCGAGGTCCTCGAAAGACAGTTAAGCTTCGATTTTTCTCCGCCATTGGTGTGTCTCCGCTCCCTTCCGAGAACACATTAACTGTGATGGCGGGACAAGAATTTATTTGCATATGTACAAATTATGCAAGAATATTCTGTTTAGAATTAAGTCAGAATTTTGAAATTATTAAATTTATTTTAAAATAAGTATAGTGTTAAAATTAGCTGATTATTATTCATTATACTCATTTAAAAATAAATTTAATGATTTTTTATTTTTGTATTAAAATTTAATCTGTAATAATTTATTTCTTTAAGAAATAAAAGTTTTTTTTATTATATTTAAGTTGTTTAATTTACTTCAAATTTGGCTGTTTAAATTTTAATTTTAGTGAGAACCTGATTAATTTGTATATAACAACCCTCTTTTAGTATTGATACAACTTGTTGCCAAAAAAGTGTCGGCGTTCCTCAGTACTTTACTATTTCAGATGACTCTTATGAGGATTCCCTTTTGGCTCATTGATTGAGATCTTCAAAAGCGTGGCAGCCATGTATTGAGCTTTAATGGTCATCGTGGTTTGACTTCTTGAAGGCGTGGTACTTTGAATCGAATACTTGTGCGAATGTAAATTCACATGTGATGCTGACGTGTTTCTTATCGGACTATAAAGAATTGGATAGAATTTTACCGGGATCTATCAGAAATTGGTCTGGATTCAAGAATGAGTGGGGACTTCACGAGACGGGAGATTGAATGATCTTCCATCCATTCGTGTCAGAATGATATCTTAGCAACTCTTAATATTCAGGAAGCTTGTGCAAATGAGTTACGTCGCTTGGCAAATATCTGATGAAGATAGGATGTTGGTTGGTATTTCCATGAGCCAGAAGATCTCACGCTCTTAGTTGAAGAAATTGAGTAAAGGTGATGAGATATTTCCTCATACTCATGGGGTTCTCTCGAAGCGTTCACAATCATGATGAATGATTCATCTTCTACGAAAAGAAGACTTGTCTTTGAAATGACCACGTCTATATCTGGGAGAAGAAGCTCGTTGGCCTCGAGTTTAACTGTTTTAACTCACGATGAGTTAGTTTGTTAATTCTGAAAGGTATTAAATCACATATGCACGTCAGCGGAGGATGGGTGTACATTATTTTTACTTCTTTCTTCCTTTCTTCTTTCTCTCATTCTTTAACATTTGCTAATTTTTTTTTTTTTTTAGGCTCAATCGTTAGGATTGATGGCTCATCTGGGTGTTGCTTTAGATGAGTGGAGTATTAATGAAGGTAAAGTATCTCATGAGTGTGAGCCAAGATGAATCTTTAGCCAAAGTGGCGACTTTGGAGGATCGGTGGCCAGGGTGTAAATAACATGTCGACTTCTCTTTCTCTTGGTCGAGGTGGACGCGCAGTGATGAGCTAATTGCGGCAGACAGGCTCTCGGATGACGGTTTGGGCGATCCGCGGCCCGCGGTACATCTCGTCGTTATTTCCTCGAAAAAGGTATCCCGCAATTGGACCGTCCGGGTTAAGCGATCAAGCATGTATCGTCGTTGATTTTTCCTTGAAAGAGACATCAACACCTGTCGGACCTCCAGGTCGGAGGTGATCAAAATTTCCTTGTTTACTTTCTTGTAGAAAATTAGCTTTCTTTCAACTTGGATGGTTTGTTGAAAACCGTAAGATGCGGGGAAAGTTAGAACCATCGTAATACGACTCGAAAGTTTATTGTAGAAGAATTTTATGTATCGGCGAAGGTCAAAACAAGAAGATCTTATTGAGGTGATGGCGAAGAAAACTCATGTGTGGCGGCTACGGATGATATATCATCCATCATCGATCTTAATGGTTCAGTAAAATTTTCTTCCCTAGTTGGTGGCTATTGTTGCCAAAATCGAGCCATGTCAGCGCTTTTCTCATCCTATGATCGAAGCCGTCATCTATTAGCGCTCGCATATACACCATCAGTTATTTTGCTATTCGCTAGACCAGCTAATTATCGATCAATATTCGACCCAGCAGCAGTTAGCATGATTCTATTTAGTTAGCGACCATCTTAAGACCCGGGTTGATCATGAATAGCGAATTGATTGAGACCATCTAATTCATCAACATTAATCGTGATGTATTGAAGCTTGGCATCTTATATCTGGGTGTAAGCCTGAGCCGCCATCTTTGCAGGATGGATCAAGTAACCTCGAAATTCTTTTTTACTTTAGCGGATCATACTTAAATAGTTATAATCTTGGCTATGAAGATTTGTTCTCTCAATGTGTAGTTAAATCTCAAATTTTATTGAAGAATTTGCTATTTTCAAATATGACATATATATTTTGATGATTGAGATAATATCATCCAAAATTGAAAGCTGACCAAAAAATTCCTCAGTCAAGCAATCTTGATCTGGCATTGTAAATCAAGACTAGCGAGATCAGCGTTTATTATCAACTCTTAAATATGGGTGTTTATAGTCAAATGTCTTGGACAGAATCTAACAAGCCCAAGATATCATACGACATCATTTGAGTATTCAAATGCACGTACATCATATGATCAAGGGGATCATTTGAGCCGTTGATGGAGAGGAGTGGTTGGATTTTTGTATTTGAGACATCCTCTCCATTCTATAAATAGCCCTCATTCCACATATGAGGGGAGGCCAGGAAGGAGAAGCAAGCAAGAGGAGAGAGCTCAATGATCCTCAAACCAATTGTGCGCTTTCGTGACGTCGATTATACTCATCGCCGTATTGATCCTTTCATGATATTGTTCGGTTATCATGTGACCATATCGTCATTGTCAGCGTCAACATTTTAGATTACATCAGCATTGTCTTTAACAATTGTTGTCCATTTCTCATATGCGTAATCCTATGGAAGATCTTGTACTCACAAATATATACATAGTGGAAGCTTTTTACGTTGGGCTAGGCCCCGTGGTTTTTCCCTCTTTTCAAGATTTTCCACGTAAAAATTCTGGAGTTTTCTTGTTCGCTCTTTAAATACTTGTGTGTGTGTTGGATTCTCCTAAGAAGCTAAAGTAAACTTTTGCTCTCTATCTGGTTTCCGCAAGCAGGTTTCGTCTAGTGATTCCCATTATTTCATCTTGTATGGCCTAAGTTTCCCAACAAGATCAAAACCATCGAGGTGGAGCATTTTCAAACTTTAAGAGTGCAGTGAAGAATGAAGATTCATCAAACTTTGTTCCTTCATATTCTATCAATCAACTCTGATCTCGATCCATGCTAAGCATCTGTCGATTATCATCCCAGAAATAAGTCAAAGTTGGAGGATATTTCAACATTGAGAAGAGATATACTGCAATTATTTTCCACTCATACTCATGGAAAAATGAGATAGGTTAAGGAGCAACTTTGGCTACAACCACAAGCGGATGTTTTAATTTGACCTCTTCCATACGTTAGCGTCATCGAGCAAAGGCTACAAACAACCTAGGATGGGTCAAAATCAGTGGACTTCTATGACCTCTTCCATAGTTAACGTCGCCGGGTAACACCACGACAAACAACAGATGGTCAAAATCTCCGGATTCAATTCCTCTTCCATACGGGTTATCATGGTAACACCGACAAACAACCTGGATATGTCAAAATTCTCGGATTCAATTGACCTCTTATCTGAGTTAACGTCCTGGGTAACACTTTCAAACAATCGGATGGGTCAAAAATCTCCATTCAATTCCCTCTTTTACATTGCGTCTACAGACTCAACAATAGGAAGGGTCAAAAGGTCGTTGACTTAAACTTTCTACAAGTTACGTCTATTTCGACAACAAATGGATGTCAAAATCGGATTCAATTTAACCCCTTCCACACAGGTTAGTCATTTGGGTAACACTTTCGACAACAACCTGGATGGGTCAAAATCTCGGATTCATTTAACCTCTTCCATATAGGTTAGCGTAAACATCGGATACAACCCGGATAGGTCAAAATTCTAGCGGATTAATTGCTCTATACGTTAACGTCATCGTAACACTCGACAAACAACCTTGGATGGGAAAAATCCTGATTCATTTCAACACGTTCGCGTGTGAGCAAAGACTAGACAACACTTAGATAGGTCAGGTCCGGTGGACTTCTGCGACTTTCCATTGCGTCATCGGGTAACACTCGACAACACCGGATGGGTCAAAATCTGATTGATTCAACTCTTCCATCAAGTTAGCGTCATGGGTAACACTCGATAAACAACCGGATAGGTCAAAATCCTGGATTCAATTCAACTTCTTCCCAATTAATAATGTAACACTACAACAACCTATGGGTTAAAATCTTGAAGATTCAATTCAACCTCTTACATCGTCGCCGTAACACTCTAACAAACATCCTGATAAGTAAAAAAATCTCATATGCGGTCATCCCACAAGGACAAAGATGAGAAAATAAGCGGTTGTCGCCGACAACGTCGACCACATAGATCTCCTTATGCCAGATCATCACCGACAACCTTTGTTGGTCACCACCCTCTCCGTACTCCTGCCGATTATCGGCGCCGGTCACATGTTGACTACCATCACCAAAGCGATATGACACTTAAAATACTACTGAGCATGAATCTTGATGTTAAAAGAAAATAGTTGGCAATCAAGCTCTTAAAATATCCTTGAAAACTTTGAGATATCAGTTAAATCACTAAATAGCTCTCAAATATGAAGTCTTTATAGTCAAATCGAGCGTCTCGACGAGCCGGGTCTAACAAGCCAAAGATCTTAGAATTCTGACTTTGTTTGAGCATTCAAATACACAAAATACATCATGATTAACGGAATCATCATGAGCCCTCAGATGGAGTGGTTCCTTTGCATGTATTCTGAGAGCGTCCTCCTCCTATAAATAGCTCATTCCTCATATGAGGGAGGCCAAGGAAGGAGAAGCAAAAGAAAGCTCAATGATCCTCCGCATTGTACCACCACGGTCGACCACGCGACCGCATCGCGCCGCCACCGGCCATCATCGACCATTGTTCGGTTATCATCGCAATATCGTCGATCATCAACGCGTCAACATTGTCGTCCGTCGTCGTCGATATTGTCTCTTCAATTGTTGTCCATTTTCATATCTGATTCGTAATCCGGTGTCGGAAGATCTTGTACTCACGAAACATATACATAGTGGAAACTTTTTCTTGGGCTAGGCCTGGTTTTCCCTCTTTTGAGGTTTTCCACTTAAAATTCAGTTTTCTTGTTCTCTTTAAATGCTGTTTGTGTCTTTGGATTCTCTAAGAAAACTTTACTCCAGCGGTTTTCGCGCATAACCTGACAAATAAATATTTGTACATTGTCATCATCAAAATCTTCGATTCAATTCAACCTCGCCATAATTAATGTCATGGGTAACACTCGACAAACAATCGAATCAAAATGATTCAATTGACTTCATGGAGTTGCGTCGGGGTAACACTTTAACAAACATCACCGGATAGGTAAAATCCTCGCCATCGGCATTGTGGCCGAATCGAGAAACGTGCGGTCATTGCGGATAACCCTCGACTAAAGGTCGTTTGCTACGTCGCCGGTGCTGCCGTAGATCATCAGAGAATGGGTTGGTCACCCTCTCGTCGATTCATCCGCCGATCGGATCACCATCGTTGACTACCATCCTTATGACACTTAATACTATTTCGAAGCAGATCTTGATGTTAAAGTATCAGTTGGCTATCGAGCTCTTAAAATATCTTGAAACTTTGGGATATCGGTTAAATCTAAATAGCTCTCAAATATGAAGTCTTTATAGTCAAATCGGCGTCTGAATGAGTCTAACAAGCCAGATCTTAGAATTCGACTTGTTTGAGCATTCAAATACACAAAAACATCTTATGGTCAAGGGAATCATCATGAGCCGTCAGATGGAAGAGGTGATTGGTATATTCTGAGGGCTCTCCGTCATTAGTCATTTATGAGGGGAGAAGGAAGAGAGAAGGGGCAGCAGAGGAGAGCAATGATCCCAGCATTGTTTGCCCATTCGGCGGTGTCAAGTAAATGCGCAAGCCGTGATCCTCGGTTATCGACCATTGTTGGTTATCATGCATATATCGTTGTCATCGCGTCAACATTATGCGTATTTACGTTATCATTAAGATTGTTTAAAATTTCATATAAGTATAATGTTTGGAAGATCTTGTACTCGAAACATATCATTAGCTTTTTGATTTTCCCTCTTTTGAGGTTTTCCGTAAAAGTAAAGTGCGGAGTTTTCTTTGTTGTTCTTCTTTAAATACGTATTGTATCTTTGGATTCTCTACAAGGTAAAATCAAGCTTTTCTTTCTATTTGGTTTCTAGCATGCAACGACAAATAAATATTCGTTTACATTGTCATCATCAAAATCAGGAAGAGTGATAGTTTTCTTTGATGTTTAATAATTTAGATATATAAATTTTTGTTTTTTTATTTTATTTTCACATTATATTTTGATTTAAATAAAATATATTTAGTGATAATAATTATTTTAAAAAAATATTCAAAACATCTAAATTATTTTAATTTTTTTAAATAATATAATTTATTTTAAAAAAAGCAAATCATATAACAATATATCAAATAAATATATTTGTAAAAAATTGGGGTTTAGCTATTTGGCTAGAATATTTTACCAGATATTGTGGGGCCCGACTAGTGAAATGCAACTACAAATAGTTTCAGAAAAATGCTAAACTTCATTGTCTCCTCTCAACCTATTTTTAACAACATAAATTTATCAAAAACAATGAATGAATACAAATTAATTAAAATAAAAAAATGATGTCTATCTTAATTAATTGGTTTTTTTAACTGTTAATATTTTTACCAAAACTATAAGTTTTGATAAAGTCTTCCAACATCACAAAAATGATTCAGCCGCAGTCTCAAAGTCATTATTACTTAAAGTTATCAAGGTGTGGTGAATATCAGGTCCATATAATGAGAATAATGATCCAGGGGTAATTCAAGCAGAGTTGAAAAAAGTTAATTGCGCTCTTAAATTTTATAATTTTTCTCATATGAAATAGTTAAATTAATCGTTTGTTTCATTTAAAAATTATTTTTTGCTATTTTCTTTTATCTTAATATATAAATTTATCTCTCTTGAAAATTAAAGTTAGTTCTGCCCCTGCTGGTGAATGATTTATATATATAAATTCAATTGCATACACGTACATATTAAAGCAAAGGATGAAATCTGAAATATAAAGGAAGGATTCATATTTATCACATAATTTTTATATATTTTTATATCTAATATTTAAATTTTTAATAAGTTTTTATTACCCCCCAAAAAAACATAATCATACTTTGAATACAATAATAACAACACTTTATCCAAATCCTAACATAATTATACTCTGTTATACTCTATTAAATATCAAATTCTTATTTAATTTTAATAAAATAAAGTTACTATTATATTTTCTGACCGTCTATTTAGGTCTATCTTTACATTTCTTAACACAAATCAAATTTAATACATTTAAGAAATTTTAGATTTAAGTCATTACATTTATGTTAAAATATGAATTTGTGATTGAATTCATTCATTCAAACATCTTCAAAAGAAAAAAAAAAGAGGTGACACTTTTAAACTAATATTTCCTATCATTCTTCATAATAATAATTTTTTTAAATGAAATATTTCAAAATATTGGAATGTGAAATGACAAAATATTTTGTGCTAATCAATGTCATATGTTAATCTCTAAAACAAGACTTCATTTATTTAAAGGCTATTTGATTAGATGTATTCATAGTGTAATGCATTTACAACACAAAAATTTGATGTCTGTTTCAAAATTTTGGAATCAATCTAAATTTTTCAAACTCATCATATAGTTCATTTTTTGGCTATTTTAATAATTTTGGCTTAATTTGAATACACATTTATCAGACTCTGTTGAGAACTGTCTTCATTGGCTGTCATGGCAGACTATTTCCAAACCCTCGCGGGTGACCTCGCTCTTCTCCGTCCGTCTCCCTCGCCTCCTCCCAGGCGCAGCTCCACTCTCTCGCCCTCAAGTCAGTCTTCTCGCTCCCACCTCTTCGTGTGCCGCCTACATCCTCCTTTCACCGGCTGCGCTCCTCAAACCGGCGACCTCACTGGAACATACTCCACCTCCGATTGTCCATACGATCTCTACGATGATACTTTGCTTTGCTGTTCAGCGGCAGGACCACATCTTTCCTCCCTCAGTCATTGCCCATCTCTCGTTTTTTTCTTTCTATTCTCTCAAGATCCAGTGAGGGGCCGTGATTCCATTGAGGGATTAGAGTCATTAGAGGTTTTGTTCGAATTTGCCGTCGAGCTGCATGGTGAAAGTTTCACCAGCTATCTAAGGGTTACATTGAGTTATATAACGGTTCCTTGTGCTCCTCTTTTTTCTTTTTTTCATTTCATATCAAATTTTTGATATTTTTTTCTTCCTCCCCACGATTTTAGGTAAACCGTAAACGCCTTATTTTGAAGATCCTATTTTGATTATTTCTGATTAATTTTAAATGCCTATAAAGTATAAAATGAACATCTATTTGGTTGGACATTATATCATTGTATACGTTATATGCCCTAAGATGCACATCAAAACCTATTGAAGCATAATTATGTTGCAATTTTGATACTTCCTTCTTGCTTATCAGTGTGTATATTCTTGTATTATGATTTTAAATCTCATGTTTGTAGAATTAGAGGCATTCATCATCTCAAAGCCTATTAGAATACTTCAAGATGTCATGATTGTGTTATTAGTCTTGTATTCTTCTCGGTAGAAAAATAAGTCTCACCGACTCGATTAATCACTTGATCGATGTTGAGTCTTGCTTTCTCATCTATATCAAGGTTGATATCTTTTTTTTGGTTTTGTGAGTCTATTATCGACATTTTCCTCTAATTGCTTAAGGAATTGTATGTTTCCCGGTATCGATGGTTTGAATGGAATTGGTTTCACGATCAAATTTGAACCGATTAAAATGGTCATGGTAGCTTTAGAACAATGGTTGGCTAATCTTGAACTCAATATCAACTTTTAAGTCGAACTTCGAATATGAGATGTAACTTCAATCTATGTTCATATTTTGGCTCGGTGGGTAAGAAAAGCTTCTTTAATGATCTATTGTCATGTGATGTACTACAATATAAGTTTCATCATTTATCACTTATTCTTGTCCTTTTTTCACTTAATTGCTTTACTTAGCTAGTTTTAGGGTCTCTTTATATGCCCTTTTGTCCAAAATTCATATAACACCTTATTGTTGTTAGTATAGGTTGAGGATCTTGATGAATAAGTGTAAATGCTAGAGAAATGCAGTTTGATTCGTGAAAATTGTTTTATTCTTTCCTTTGAATGCAATTCCTATTTTAATCATTACTTATATGCTTTTATGTTTTGATTTTAGAAGAACGTAACATTCGAAATATTTCTCCTGGTGTATTCCAGATTAATTAAGGTATGTGAATATTTTTTATTTAATAAAGTAGAAGTGTGCCTTTTTTTTCAAAATTTATTGATTTATTATTTCTTTAAAGGCGACGATGTGTCTTTATTAAAAAATACTATTGATTTATTTTTTAAGATTACAGTGGCTTTATTTTGATAAATTAATTTTTTAGAAAAGGCCGTGCTTTATTTTGTTTTGAAATATGTTGCTCAAAAGTATGTCTTCATTTTTTATGCATATTAATCTTTAAGACTTTACATCAGCATTTTAATCTGTTCTTTTAATTAGATATGTTCAAAAATTTATGTTATTGTAAAGTTTGATTTCTTTATTTTGTTATATGAGATGCTTTGATTTTTAATTTTATATAAAATTAAATTCATTATTTTATTGCCCTCTGAAAAAATTTCTGATCAGCCGATTATCATTTATAGCATCCTCCACTGCAATTGGCCTCTATGACATGAGACCCTATCGGCCGGTAAAATTCACACTCTCTCCAAGGATTAGCTATTTTGCCTTCATCACACATTTTTTATGTTATTTTTAATCTTAAATCAAATAAAAATAATTTTTATATTTATTTAACAATTAATCAAATGATTATAAAATATTTTAAATATACTTAATTAATTTTATATATATCGTATAATCCCTTAAAAAGTCAGATCTACCATCTATCCATTCCCCAACTGCGAGGAGAGACGTTGCAGAAGGAGGACACGTGTGTAAACAGTATTATGCCAGTTGTCTTTATTTGGAAGTTGGATTTTTTTTACGTGGGGGGCAATTGACCAGTAGTGGAGCGAACGCTAGTGATCCGACGGCAGCAAATCGCTGTAGACCTCGTTGCTTGGTTAGCTCGACGGTGATTGGATTCCGAATTTGAAACACGTGCTTACCCGTTGTCACGTGACAGTTCACACTTCCGGTGTTTAATCGTTATTCCGGTGGCTCACTTCCGTGAAGTGGGAGGTGTGCCGTCGCAAACAAACCAACCGTGCAACGGCCAAACTCCCAACTCACACAATTACAAATATGCCATCCCCCAACAGGATAATGATGATTATAAATAAATAATAATAATAATAAATTTAAATGAATAATAATGATTTTTTAAAACATATATTTGTTAAAAAATGAAGCGTGCTTATTTTTTTTAATTATTCTCTCGATATTTACAGCCATTTGGACTCATTTTTATTTTTTATTCATTTTATTTATATTTTGATTAGAATAAAATAAATTTATTGATGATATTTATATTTAAAAAATACTTAAAAGTTTTAAAATTAAATTTTAGTGCTTTTAAAATAATATTTTTTCTCAAACAAATAACAATATAAAACCACATAAAAATATTCAATATATATATATATATATATATATATATATATATATATATATATATATATATATATATATATATATATATATATATATATATATATATATATATATATATATTAATACTTCATTTAAAATTTCTAACTATTATCAATTGTCTTTAGTTCAATCTTATATTATCACTCTTGATGTTCAAACAAGCACATGAAAATAATTTAATGTAGAATGTTTCACTTAGTTAAATATTTGAGTCTCACAAATATATTATACTAATATTATTTTGTGGTTAAGAGATTTATTTGGTTCAACTATAGCTATCTAAAAACGTAATGATAAAATTTTTGCAATAAAAGCTACTATCTAAAAGTTATGGTGATTATTACAAAAATTTTATTAAAAAAATAAGCTTTTTGATGGCCACTGTAATATTTCAAGGAAGATTAAAAAATATAATTGTCTCATTACATATTCTTCAAAATGTAATTTGAACATAATTTCTCAGATGACAAATACAGTGAATTAATGTCATCCTAAACACACCCTAAATCACCTAAAAGTTGAAATTTTCGTATATTGGATTAAATCACATTTTCGTGCACGCTAAACATTATGTTACAATGATGATACAATATATTTAAATTATAATTAATAGTGAGCTAATATGGTGTATGGCATGAATCAAATTCTCATTTTTTTAGAGCCAAAGTCCAACCTAACATGATCATGAATCAAATTCTCATTTTGAATTGTCTGGGTACGACCATGGTGGCCGGGCGCTCCGTCACGCCTTCGCCCCGGCAGCGTCTCGTGGGCCAGCATACCATATGGCTGCTGTCTGCGTGCCATTGTATGTAGCCTTCAATAGCCGCTGTATGTCATGGTAAGCGCGCCCGAGTATACCAGAACTTGTCGGTTTTGAGCCGTTTTGAACCGTTTTTTGAGGGGTTTTTACCGTTTTGCCCATGTGGGGTTATAAATACCCCAGGATGAAGGGAGAGCACACCTTTCCCTCCCCTTTCTCTTAGTGAGGTCCTTTGGAAGCGATCGAGAAGCGTTGAAGCGATCAGAAGCGTCAAGGCCGTGTCGTCGTGGTTCGGTTTCAAACCCGCGTCGGGCCGTCGGGTTAGGAAGCGATCAAGGCGATCCGTCGTCGTGGTTCGGTTCTACGTCCCGTCGGGTCAGTTAGGAAGCGTCACGCGGTGCATCGTCGTGGTTCCGGTTTTCTCGGCGTCGGCCGTCCGGGTTAGCGATCAAGGCCGCGGTGCATCCGTGGTTCCGGTTCACCGACCGTCGGACCGTCCGGGTTAGGAAGGTGATCAAGGCCACGTCGTGGTTCCGGTTCCGCGTCGGCCGTCCGGGTTAAAGCGATCAGGCCGCGGTGCATACGTCGTGGTTCCGGTTTCGGCACGTCGACCGTCGGGTTAGGCGATCGTGTCATCGTCGTGGTTCGGTTCCCCATCGGACCGTCCGGGTTAGAAGTGATCGCCCAAGGCATCGTCGTGGTTCCGGTTTCACCATCGCCGGACCGTCCGGTTAGAGGCGATCAAGCGCCCACGGGTGCATACATCGTGGTTCCGGCATCGGGCCACGCCGGACCGCCCGTTAGAGGTGATCAAGGCCCACGGTACACGCCGTGGAGTTCCGGCCATCGCCACGCCGGACCGTCCGTTGCGAGGCGATCGCGCCCACGATATCCGCCGTGGTTCCGGCGCACGCCGGACCGTCCGGTTAGAGGCGATCAAGGCTCACGATAATGCCGTGGTTCCGGCTTACCGCCACGCCGGACCGTCCGTTAGAGGCATCACGGAGACGAATGATTTAAGATGCTCGATGTCAGGATAACCGACGATGGTGGTGACCGGCGGGGCTACGATGGTCTGGAGGCGCGGACCGAACGGTGGAGGTCACCGCACGAGCCGCGGCGGTGACCGGTTGATGGTTGCCGACGGGGTGGTCGACCGAATCGAATAGTCGACGCGGCGACCGGTGTTAATGGCGATGACCACGGAGATTGACGGTGATGGTCGGCGCGGACCGCGCAAAATGACCGCAATCAGGCGTCGACGGGTGGTCGGCCGAATCGACGACGGTAGTGACCATCCGGTGGCCTGGTAATCGGGCGGGTGACCGACGGCGATGGTGGTGACCGAGATTGCCGATGGTTCAACGCTGATAATCGATGTCGTTAACTTGCACGCTATGGATATAATTGCCAGAGATTTTGACCCATCCGGTTGTTGTCGAGTTCCGGCGACATTAACCCGTGAGTGGGTACAAAGTTTTGACCTTTCCTGTTATTGGTCGAATATTATTCGCCGACGCTAACCTGTATGGAAGAGGCCGTGGGAAGTCCACCAAGGACCTTTTGACCTATCCTGGGTTGTTTGTCAAAGCTTTTGCTCGATGACATTAACCCGTATGGAAGAGGCCGTGAAGTCCACCAAGGACGCTTTGACCTTTCCCCGGGTTGCTGTCGAAGCTTTTGCTCACGACATTAACCCGCATGGAAGAGGCCGGAAGTCCACCAAGACGCTTTGACCTTCGGGTTTTGTCGAAGCTTTACTCGAGATTAACCCGTATGGAAGAGTTGAATCAATCGCAAGCCACCATCGGCGCGTGAGTTTACGCATAATGGTGATGACCGGTGAAGATTGCCTCATGGTCGGCGAGTGACGCACGAATCACGATGACCGACGGCGGTGGCCGACGGCATTGAGGGCGTCGCGACAATAGTCGACGCTGATCGCATGGCGTGACGATGCGACAATGGTGATGACCGAAGATTACCCATAGTTGGCGGCGGATACGACGGGTAGTGGGCGCGACCGGCCATAAGTGGTTGGCACGGGGTGGTCGGCGCGAATGGACCTGGTCGACGGTGGCGACCGGGCGCCTGTAGTGGCGATGACGATGATGGTGGTGACCGGCGGAGGTTGCCGGAGATGATCGATGGCGGCAGTGACCGACGACGGTAGTCGGTGCGGACCGGCTATCGGGTTAAACGGGTGGTCGCAGCAAATGGGCGACGCATCGACGGCGACGACGCCGGTAGTCATCGCAATGACCGCATTAATGGTGATGACCGCGAAGATTGCATGGTCGCGGCGGGACCGTGACGTAGTCGACGGTGACCGGCGACGATGATTTTTGACCCATCCGAGGTTGTCGAAAGTGTTATCCGGCGACATTAACCCGCGAGAGGGTACAAAGTTTTGACCTTTCCGGTTTGTCGAGCTTTTTGATGACATTAACCCGCATGGAAGAGATCGCAGAAGTCCACCAAGGACGCTTTGACCTTTCCCGGTTGTTTGTCGAGCTTTTGCTCGATGACATTAACCCGCATAAGAGATCGCAGAAGTCCACCAAGGACGCTTTGACCTTTCCGGTTGTTTGCAAAGTCCACCAAGGACGCTTGACCTATCCGGTTAGTCGAGTGTTTACTCGATGACGCTTAACCCGCATGGAAGAGGTCACGGAAGTCCACCAAGGACGCTTTGACCTATCCGGTTAGTCGTGGTGTTTACCACGACGCTAACCCGCATGGAAGAGGTAGTTGTATGAGCTTGTAGCCGAGTTGACTATTGATCTTTGCCTTTTCATTGGTTTGCTTGCTTATCTTTGAGATTAAGAGTTGCCCCCGCCCTGCAATCAAGGAACAAAGTTTGATGAATCTTCATTCTTCGCCATGCTCTCTTAAAAGCTTGAATGCTCCACCTCGATGGTGGTTTTGATCTTGTTGGAAAACTTGATTGTCATACAAGATGAAATAATGGGAATCAACATCCCACGACTACGCCAAACTGCTATGCTAGAAACCGTAGAGTGAAAGTTTACGCCTTTAGCAGGAAGTCCAAAGACACACAGTAATTAAAGAGCTAACAAGAGACACTCAATTTTAACGTGGAAAACCCTCAAAAGAGGGGAAAACCACGGCCTAGCCCAAGAAAAGCTTCCACTATGTATCCGTTTGAGTACAAAATCTTCCCGACAACGTGATTGCTGCACTGCATATGAGAGAGGAATAACAACTGTAACAATGATCGTTGTAATTGACATGGTGGAGATGCGGGTAACTTCTGGAATACATGGTACAATTAGTGACGCGGGTCGGTGATGGTTGATGGTCACGATGAGTGCAATCTTGGTGCATCTTGCTTTGAGGATCTTCTGCTTCAGCTCTCTCTTCCTCCTCACTTGGCTTTTCCTTCTTCCTCGCTCTGACTCTTCCTTTTCTTCCTTGCTTGGACTCTTCCTCTTCTTCCTCTCTCCTCTTCCTCTTCCTTGTTTGGGCGTGATGAGTGGATCACACGGCGGCTCGTGGTGGTTGACGACGACTGGCTTCAGCCTTCCTCTTCTTCACTTGCTCCTCTTCACTTGGCTTCCCCTTCATGTGAGGAATGAAGGCCTATTTATAGATGGGAGGAGATTCTTGTAATTCATGTAAAGCCCGCACACTCCCCTCGACGGACGGCTCGTGATGATTCCTTCGATCATTTGATGTATTTTGAGCATTTGGATGCCCAAATGAAGTCGGAATTATGAGATCTTAGGCTCGTTAGATCCCGTCGAGACGCCGATTGACTATAAACACTCATATTTGAGAGTCGCTTTTGGGATTTAATTGATGTCCCAAAGATTCCAATGATATTTAAGTTTGATCTCGACGGTTTTGACTCAAAATCATATCGCCGACATCAAGATTTGTGCTTGACTAGTGGTATTTTGAGAGCCATATCAATATATATATTATTGAGAATTTTAAATTTGAGTTGATATATGAATTTAATTACACATTATGTACTATCTTATTTTTAAGTCTATTAATTTTATGATCAAATAAAGATTAATTAATTTTAGCCTTTTGAGATATCTTATTAAGTTTATATAGAATTATAATGCGTAGAGATCGAATATTTTATTTTATTTTAATAATGACTGAAATAAAATAAAATAAAATACACTCAAGTATAAATATATACAATTCCTATTCTAAAGCAAGTGAAGTTTCATTTTACTCATATCACATCTTCGAAAGAAATCTCTCTCTCTCTCTCTCAAGAATATCACTTTGAAGGAAGATCAAAATCTGTATTTGCTTCCACGAATTGTCAATTAAATCTTCGATAATTACACTATTCAAGCTAGATAAATTTTTTTATCTTTATATGTTTCCAATATATATATATATATATATATATATATATATATATATATATATATATATATATATATATATATATATATATATATATATAATATTTATTATATTTATACAAATATATTCTATTTTTAAAGGAAATAATAATATTATTTATGTAAATATTAAAATTTAGATAGTAGATATATAAATATATAAAAAATTGTGGGCATATATATGAATCCCCTAATTATAAAACTCAAGCCAATTTTAAATGTTTGAATAAAAATTTTATATTTTATAGTCCTATAATTTTCATGTGATAAAATTATGATACACTTCAAGATGTTGATTATTTCATTTAATTCATCAAATCAATCAAGCTATTATTTTATGATATTATCGTTTTGTTACATGGAAAGTATCTAAAATATCTTCATATTTATGTTATTTTTGTCTTTTCCAAAAAAAAAAATTATATTTTCTTTTAAACAAAATACCTATAAATATCATCCAAAAAATAAAATAAAATAATTTAAATTCTTTAAAATTCACTCTAATATCTACAAATACATTCTATAAAAGATGATATAATAATTTTTAAACTTTTTATTGAAAAAATTCATAATGGATTCATTCATTGAGGGGCTCTCAGGGATCAATTTTGTTTTTTATTTTTTATTTTTATGTTTTTTTTTTTTGAAAATATATTTGTTTAGAGTGTTTTTATATGATTTTATTTTTTATTTTTAAAAATAAATAATATTAGTTTCAAAAATACTTAAGACATCTAATATATATATATATATATATATATATATATATATATATATATATATATATATATATATATATATATATATATATATATATATATATATATATATATATATATATATATATATATATGATATGACACTTAAAATCTACTAATAAAGCTCTAATCTTAAAAAGTAAGTCGATCCGTTAAACCTCGAGATTTCTTAAAATATCCTCAAAAACTTTGGGATATCGTTAAATCTAATAAATTTCTCAAATATGAAGTGTTTATAGTCAAATCGAGCGTCTCGACAAGCCAAATCCAACAAGCCTAAGATCTTACAATTACTTCATTTGAGCATTCAAATACTTAAAATGCATCAAATGATCAAAGAATCATTTTGCCGCCTAATGAAGTCAGTGGTTTATTTTTGCATTTCTGAGACGCAATTTCTCTAATATAAAAAATTTCATTCTTCATATATATTAGATGTCTTAAGTATTTTTTAAAAATATATTTGTTTAGAGTGTTTTTATATGATTTTATTTTTTATTTTTAAAAATAAATAATATTATTTTCAAAAATACTTAAGACATCTAATATATATATATATATATATATATATATATATATATATATATATATATATATATATATATATATATATATATATATATATATATATATATATATATATATATATATATTGATATGACTTAAAATAATCAAGCAATGAAGAATCTAATCTTAATGTTAAAAGTAATGTTAAAAGGTGAGATCTTTTTAAAATATCTGAAACTTTGGATATCGTTAATTAAATAAATTTCCTCAAAAATATGATAACAAAAATCGAAAATCAACAATCAGATCTAATTCGACTTCATTTGAGCATTCAAATACTTAAATGCTCAAATGATCAAAGGAATCATTTGATAATAAGTGGAGGTTTATTCAATTTCACATGATCATTTCTTAATCTATAAATAGCCTCATTCTTCATGAGGAGCAAGCAGAGAGAGGAGAGCAAAGCTTGAAGATCCTGAAATCGTAAATCATTGCCGCCGTCGATCTCTATAATCAGTTCGGCCATCGTCGAACACTACCGGTCATCATCATCAACATCCATCAACATCGATTATTAAGAATTGTTCTTCTCATACAATTGTAATTCGATCATCCTCACTCTAAAAGAAATACAGTGGAAGATTTTTTGGGCCAGTAGTTTTCCTCATTTCGAGATTTCACGTAAAAAATAGTTTTAGCTTTAAATACTAATGATGAACTAAAGATTATAAACTTTACTCTAATGTTTTTTAAAATAATATATAAAATATATATATATATATATATATATATATATATATATATATATATATATATATATATATATATATATATATATAATATATATATATATATGACATGCTTTATTGATTTTTCTAAATTTACAAATATTTTCACGTGCAACGAAATTCAATTAAAAATTTAAATTAAAAACTGATAAATTTAAAAATCAGATTAGAATTTCGATTCCAAACTAGGTTTTAACCATGACTTCGATCTGTACTGAACTCCGATATATTCAATCAGGTTAACAAAAGGCTGCATTTTTAATGTAGTTTTTGTCTCGTAAAAATTTAGTACACAATTAATTCGAAATTTAGCCAATCAGTTGTGGCGCACGTGTAATCAACATAAGAGAATGAGTTATATTTTACGAGTAAAAAAGAGAGCTGTAAATTGGTACATCAAAAACTTCACTAATTTTATCTCTAAGGATAGTTTCATCGACACGCCAACCTCCTAAGTTATTTTAATCTCATTAATTTTATTTTTATTTGCTTAATTATGTTAATTTTATTTATTTATTTTATCATCAATTTATTTTAGAATTATAACATTTTTAGTGCTATGAGGTATTTTAAATAAATAAAATGTTAAGAGTCCTTATTTTTCAAAGATGGGAATCACTTATTAATTTTTAACTTCATTTAAATCCACTATTATCACCACCGTTATTTCACTTAACCCATTACACATTTGCTCAATAAGTGTAATTTTTTGCATATATTAAATATTGTATGATTTAATATTTTAAAATATTAATGTATTACAATTAGAGAGTAGCATTACTCTTGCTTGCATCCACACCAATTCAGCATTTATCAAAAGTCTTGTTAAATTTAAGTATCTCACATCATTATTATTGATTAATGTTTATACTAAATAAATCAAGTACAAGCATTTAATCAAGCTTTATCTTATTAAAGCTATATTTATGTATTTTCAATTTCTATAGATATTTCTTTTTTTTAAAAAAATTTTATTAGATATTTTATTTGAGAAAAAATTAGATAAAAATGCTTTAATCAAACTTTTAATCAAACTTTAGTCAAAATGAATTTTAATACTTCTAAATAACTGACGATGTACCTGAATAAAATTTATCTGAGGTTTTAATTTGTTGAACGAGATTATTTAACTATAATTAATGACGCGAATGAAAAAAATCGATTAGTAAGCAAACGGTTAAAATTTAATCTATATTCAATCGATTAGTTAATTATTAAGTGAATTGGGTTATTGATCAGCCAACATTTTTGTGATGAATCCATCTCAGATGATTCTAAATAATAATCAAATATTTATTTCTAGACTTTTAGTTACCTGACTTAGCGTATGTTAGCAAAAGTTAATACTTTGTTCAAATTGGTTCGTTAATTAGTTAATGGTTATTATGTGTGGCGATGAGGTAATGGGGTTTTTACCAACATATGTTGAGTCTAGTAATTATTAATTTGAATTTGGTGTTTACTAACTTAGGTTGAGTCTAGTACTTATCAATTTTTTTGAAAAGCAGCAAAAAAAAAAATTGATAATTAAATGAAGTTGATAATTTTGAAATCTAAGATAAATTTTCAAGAAATTTCAAACTCATACTCTAGTTCATTCTTCGTGTATTTCAAATTCCAAAATAATTCTAAATTACTTTCATTGAAATAGAGTCATTTTGATCTAATTTTAAATACATTAAAGACGTAATCATTACAACAAATCATAGCAAGCTCCACTGTAGCTGTCGATCACCCCTACTGTTGATGCCTACAATTAGCCACCAACTGTCGTTTGTTATCTATCACCTTCCTCTGCTAGATCATCATCTATTATAATATACTATCTCGTTGGCCAGCACCAACTACCATCATCATCATTTATATTTAAATTTTATATTTATTTATTAATTTAAATTAAATTAAAATTTTTATAATTATTTTATATTTAATCAAAGAATTCTATAATATTTTTAATACATTACATATTAATTATATTAAATTTAGTTTTTAATATATTCTTATAATCCTTTTAAAGCCAAAATTGGCAGATCTATATCCATTCCCCAACTCCCACGAACTGCGAGAGACGTTGCAGATCCCGGGCACGTGTTTAAGCAGGATTATGCCAGTTGTTATTACCGGTGGAGTGAGCACTAGTCATCCGACGGCGGCAAAACGTGTGCTTGCAGGACCAAACTTGCATAAAGGAAAGATGACCTGATCAGAGTTTTAATTTGAGACACTACAGTTAAAAGATAATAATAAAACGAAATTAGGATAAATATGTATGTGAAACTCATTTGCAATTTTATTTATTTAAACGTGTAGAAAAGAGAGGGGGTAGGTGACCATCAATTTAACTAGCGACGATTTTGAGATTTATTAGCAGGATTTTAGAATCAAATTTATTTTTAGACAATTTTTTTTAAAAAAAATTAAAGTTAAAAATGAGAAAAAAAAAGCATTGTCCATTATATTTCCTACATTTCTCTTTTCAAGTACGTGATCACAGCATAAAATCTGCTCGAATTATTTTTGAGATGACTTGAATTGAATATTTTCATTTTTTTTGGTCGAATTTGAACGGAGTTTAAGGTTAATTTTGTGTTAATTAATATTATTTTTATAACAAAATATCATTTATTTAAATTACTATCTATTCCTCAAATCTGATGACATTATCAATTCAAATTTAAGTGGAGATATTAAAAACTCTCATTTAAAATGGAGCAAAAGATGAACTAACTTTAAACAAATAAAAATAATTAATTAATTAATCAAAAAAGATAAAATTATCTAATTATCAATTAATTAATATTATTAAATTCAATTTAAAAATCAATAGATTTTATTATTTTACCATCATCTCCAATGAACGCTAGGCCAGGGACTTTGCTTGAGCACCTACCATGTCTCTTTTTCCATCACGTGACAGTTCTAACACAGCTTATCTTCTTTTTTTTTTTTAACAATTCATCAAAATTGAATATAAATATATAACATAAATAAGGAAGCTCGATTTTTGTGATCAATTTGTGATGAAACAAACATGTGAAATTTCTATTTTCCGGCGAGTCTATGGGGCCCGAACAGTAAAGTGGAGACTTTATAAATAAACCGTGCGCCACCATATCCTCGTAATTACAAATATACCATCTCGTAATTGTTTCCCTCATGATTTACTAATGCTTTCTTGACATTTATTTATTTATTTTTATTTCTCTCATTAACGTTTATAATTAAATTCAATTATATATACCAACTCGATTTTATTATAACTGATAAACTGAATGGAATAGATAGAGTGAAATTAGGTTAAATATAATCACAAACTCCGTATGTAATTTATTTATTTACACGGGTTAACAAGTAAAAAATTTAGGTTCAAATTTATTTTTAGAGATTAATATTTTAAAAAAAATTAAAAGAGTGAAAAAAAATATGGTTCACATACCCACGTTCCCTTTTTTAAAGAGATGGCCTCACGGGTCCCACTGATTATCATATACATGTAATCAGATCCGAATACCCCCCATCGCCTATAAAAAGGGCTACAACGAGTGCGCTGTGTGTCCATAAGATTCCTAAGAGCTAAAAGAACACACAATGATCTCAGCTTCTTTCCTATTAAGAAAACTCTCCGAATGGATTGGGTGAGAGGTTCACCGGAAGTTCCAGCCGTCCCACTCACCTTTAGCCTGAGCTACCCTCCACCACATTTGTTGTCAAATCGGCTCCTCTCGCTCGCTTCATTTCACCAACGCGAGGAAGCCATACTCACCGATCTCCATGGATGCCCCCAAATCATCTCCGCCCGCCACGACACACCCCATCCTACTGAGCGAATCGATATGATTCCATATTATCTAAAAGACAACAGAAGCAGAAGGAATAAAAAAAACTCTATATTGGATGAAAGACTTCATTCAATAACATAGGAAATGATAAAATAAGAATCAGTATAGGCCATTCTACTGCTAAAAAGAATTAGAAGAGTGAAGAAATGGGCCACATACATCCATAAATTACAACGACCATAATACAAGAAGAAGGACAGACTACAAATCAATATAAATCCAAGAATACAACTCAATACAAGACACTTACGAAGTAATACATGAAACCAAAGATGAGCAAATGAGAGATATAAGAGAAGCCAAAAAACTTCCAGAGAGAACCCTGCATCAACACCCAAAACAGAGAACTTCATATGACAAAAGAATAAATAAAGAAGCAATCAAGAAACCAAGAAGGGATCTGGACAGCTAAGCTAACAGAATAACCACCCAATAGTCCAGAGAACGAGCAAGATAAAAGACAATAAGAAACTAAGCCAATTGTAACAGAAAACAGTTACAAAAGTGTACAGAATTTCCAACCTTGTAAAAGAAAATGATCTAGGTTATAGAAGAAAAACAGAAAGTATAAATAGGATAAAGAAACCAAATAGAGGATATATGATATTCTTCGAAAGTCTTCTTTCTTTTGATCTTCCTCTTCTTCTTCTTCCTCTTGCAAATTCTTGTTAACTCTGAAGAACTTCTTCCTCCGGCAAGAAGAACCCTAGCCGCTCTCTCTCCCTCCCTCTTCTCTCGAGTGACCAAATTGAACTCAAAAAAGAGAAAACAGATAAGTTTAAACCAAGTATCAAGGAAGATTCATCGACTGAAACCGACCAATCGCCATCAACGGCTCAACCCATTCCAAGGGAGTAGTTATCCAGAAAACCCGATCAATCCCTTAGGAAGGAGACGCGTGGATTCCATTATCGGTAGAAGGGATCAGTAAAATTGGAGGCTAAGAAGGTAAATCCAAGTGTTAGATCCAATGGTTAGAAGGAATAAAGTGCGATCCGATGGCTCAAGAGATAGCCGCTGAACCCAATCCTTATTCCCTATTCAAACTGGGTTCATTCCACTCAGATTGGCTCACTTAACCCAACTAGACTCATATCATTGGTGCTCTATTGATTACCATAAGCAGAATGGCAGAAGAAATAAGACATACAACCAAGATAATAGAAGAATGTGTAGGAAGACTCAACAAAATAGATGAGCAAATATCTTCCATCACCATGATATTAAATGAAGTTTCAAGAAGATTATTTTTCATAGAAGAAAAATTGGATAACAATTATCAAGAACAACAGATACATACTTACGCTACAAAAATTTCTATTTCAAATAGACACACAAAAAACATTAGACTGTTAAGGTAGATATGCCAAGGTTTAATGAAGAAAATCCTGAGGTTGGTTGTTAAAGCGACCAATTTTCAGATTATAGCTTATCGAGGAGAAATTCTAATTGCCTCATTATACATGGATGGATCTGCAATAAGCTGGTATCAATGGATGCACTTAAATAAACAATTGCATTCATGGACCCAGTTCAAAACAGTCATTCAAAGATTTGGTCCATCTATCTGAGATTTGAGAGGAGAATTAGCTAAGCTACAACAAAAAATAATAGTTCAGAATTTCTACAATGAATTTGAAGAAATAGCTAATCAAATTTCAGGTATTCCACCTGAATTTCTACAAAACTGTTTTGAATGGGACTTAGACATGATATTAAGAGGAAGTAAGAGCACTTACAATTCCCTTCAAGAAGCTTTTCAATTAGCTAATAATGGAAGAGATGACTAGCGATGAAATTTTCATGGTCAAAATTACGAGTCAACCAATATCCACCGTAAAACAACGATATACCAACCACCTTCTGCCACCCATCAACCACCATATAATATGACCAACAAATAAAACATTCCAATTGAAATTAACACCAACGGTTGGAAGAAGAAAGAAAGACTATGTTTTAAGCGTGAAAAAAAAAATCATGATGTCATATCAATCCAAATTATTTGCTTTAATGATGGTCAAAGATGACCAAGAGCAATACCTGCAACAAGAACCTAAGCCAGAAATGCAAATATTATAAGAGGAATTTCTAGAAATCAGCCTCAATGCCTTTACAGGTCAGTCTAATCCTAGGACATTAAGATTACAAGGACTGATTGGAAATAAAAAAGTACAAGTATTGATTGATAGTGGTTTAACCCACAATTTTATTCAATCCAAACAAATTTATTGACTATAAAGTAACACCATTAGTTTTCAAATGTTAGTATGCAATGGAGAAATTTTAAAATGTTTAGGAATATGCTCTAATATTCCTCCAACTACAAGGAAATACTTTTATCACGATTGCTTGTATACTACCCATGCAAGGAGCATATGTTATTTTGGGTGTTCAATGGCTAGAACAATTGGGTGAGTGTACAATTGATTATAAAAAGTTCACTATAAAATTCTACTCTAATGATAGATTAGTACAATTGCAAGGAGATACATCCTCCAAGGTGGACAGCATTACCTTCCATCAGTTCACCAAATTACAACAAAAGAAGGAAATAATATCATATTTCTAGATTAGAGAAATAATAGAGGGAACATATTCCTCTATAAAAGAATTCAGTAACTTATCTGCAGAAATACAACAAGTATTATCCCAATATCAAGAACTATTTCAAATTCCAAGCTTACCTCCAAGGAGGACATAGACCGATTCATACACTCAACCAGTGAAAGTAAAAAAATTATAGATATCCACACTTTCAGAAAATAAAAATCAAAAAATTAATTAAAGAAATGTTGGACAGTGGCATAATCAGAGAAAGCACCAGTCCTTTCTCTTCTCCAGCTCTTTTAATCAAGAAGAAGGATGAAACTTGGAGATTCTGTGTGGATTACAGGCTCTAAATAAAGTAACAATACCTAACAGATTTTTAATTCTCACTCCAGAGGAGCTTATGGATGAATAATATGGAGCCACAATCTTTTCAAAGTTAAACTTAAGATCAGGATATTATCAAATACAAATGGCTGAAGAAGACATCTACAAAACAGCTTTTAGAACTCATGAATACACTATGAGTTTATTGCAATGCCATTTGGACTAACAAATGCACCATCAATATTCCAAGCATTAATGAATTCAGTGTTTAAGTCATTCTTAAGAAAATTTATCTTAGTATTTTTGATGATATACTATATATAGGCCAGTTACATCAAAATCATCTCCAAGCTGTATTAGAACAACTCAAATAACATTCACTATTTATCAAACCATCTAAATCTCATTTATATAGGAAAAAATTGAGTATTTGGGACATATTTTATCTGAACAAGGGCTAGCAGTGGATCCCAAAAGAATTGATACAAGCATGGTCATTTACCCAATTCAATCAAACAGTTAAGAGGTTTTTTGGGTTTAACAGGCTATTATCAAAAATTTGTTAAACACTATGCAACCATTACCTCTCCACTAACTTCTATGTTAGCCAAACAACATTTTCAATGGACAGAAGAATCAAAAATAACATTTTACAATTAAAACAAGCAATGACATCTCTCAGTATTAGCTTTATCCCAATTTTTCTCGACCTTTTATCATAGAGATGCATCTCGGACGAATTGGAGCTTTAATACAAAATAGCCATCCTATAGCTTATTTTAGTAAGAAGCTCTCTCTATCAGTACAAAAAGCATCAACATATGCAAGAGAATTATATGCTATAACATAAACAATAGCAAGATGGAGACAATATCTGCTAGGTAATAAGTTTACCATCATGATGGATCAAAAGAGCATAAGAGAGCTAATGCAACAAATAATTCAAACTCCTGAACTACAGATATTTTTAATCAAACTCCTTGGATTTGACTGCACTATTGAATATAAATAAGAGATTATAAACAAAGCAGCTGATGCCTTATCTAGAAAACTGTTTGACATAGAAGATAGTCCTATAAATGACAACTTAGAATCACTTATGTCATTCAGATTATATGCTTATACTCAACAAATCAAAGAGGACACACATGCTAGCACTGAACTACAAGACCTGCATAAGAAAATATTAGACAATACAAGTTTATTTCCTAAATATATACCTGCTAATGGATTGATACACTATAAAGACTGGATTGTCATAGCTCAAGACTCATCAATCAGAAATACTATTATAAGAGAATTACATTCAACACCAGTAGGAGGCTATGGAGAGATATTGGCGATTAATCAACAATTCTCGAAAGCATATGAAACAAGATATTAAACACATTTTGTCTTCTCACTATTTTGTCAAGTCAAATATGATACTCGAGAAACCGTAGGCTACTACAACCACTACATACAAGAAGCCATTTGGGAGGAAGTATCAATGGATTTTATTACAGGACTACCTAAGTCTCACAATAAAACGGCTATATTAGTGGTGGTAGACAGACTATCAAAATATGCACACTTCTCAACCCTTCCAACCAGTTTAAAGTATATAGCGATTTTTATTTTGGACATAGCCAAACTACATGTCATATCACGGAATAATTTGACGACCCAATCTTTATGAGCAATTTGAGGAATTGTTGTTAAGTGGAACCACATTAAAGCACAAGGTCATACCATCCTCAGTGATGGCCAAAGCAGAGGTAACCAATAGAATCCTAGAGCAATATCTAAGGAGTTTTGTATTTGAGACACCAAGGATGTGGGTATTCATTCCATGGGGTCTCTATAATACATCCATCAACACTTTCACAAAATGACTCCTTTTCAAATAGTATATGACAGACTTCCTCCTTCAGTAATACCCTATAATGGGAATACAGCTACCAACATAGAGGTGGAAACAGTTTTACAATAAAGGGACAAAATTCTATAGCTACTTAAAATAAACTTACGGGAAGCTCAAAAAATGAAGCAAATGGATGGATAAACATAGAGAGCTTCAATTCAAAGTAAATGATTTAGTATTAGTTAAACTACAGCCCTATAGACAAACTTCAGTCTCTGGGAATCAGTATACAAAATTACAGAGAAAATACTATGGTCCTTTCAAAATTCTACAGAAAATAGGGACAGTAGCATATAGAATAGAATTACTAGAAATAGCAAGGATACATAATGTGCTTCATGTATCCAGACTTAAGTAATACAGACAAGATTCTACACTACACCCAGCAAAATTACCAACTCATTTCATAGACGGGCAGATATTAGTCAAGCCTATTAAAGTTTTAGATCACTGAGCGATTTCAGGAGATTAACAAATTAAAGAAATCTTAATACAATGGGAAGGACTTCTAGCCCAGATGCTTCTTTGGGTGTCAAGTGAAGAAATCTGAGCATTTCAGACTTTCTGAGGTGGGAGTAATGATATGATTCCATATTCTCCAAAAGACAAGCAAAGGAATAAAAAACTCCATATTGGATGAAAGACTTCATTCAATAATTTAGAAATGATAAAATAAGAATTATAGACCATTCTAATAAAATGGGCCACATACATCCATAAATTATATGAAGGGCTATAATATAAGAAGGGTGGGCTAAATCAATATCAACAGAATACAACTCAATACAAGACCACTTAGTAATACACATCAGAAACTAAAGATGAGCAACATAGAGTATAACAAAGAGAAGCCAAATAACTTCTAGAAAGAACCCTGCATCAACACCCAAAATAGAGAACTTCAGATGACAAAAGAGTAAATAAAGAAGCAATCAAGAAACCAAGAAGGGATCTGGATAGCTAAGCTAACAGAATAACCACCCAATAGTCCAGAGAACGAGCAAGATAAAAGACAGCAAGAAACTCAACCAATTGTAAAAGAAAATAGTAACAAAAGTGTACAAAACTTTCAACCTTGTAAAAGAAAGCATAGATCCAGGCTATAGAAGAAAAACAGAAAGTATAAATAGGGTAAAGAAACCAAATAGAGGATATATGATATATTCTGCAAAGAAACACTTCTTTCTCTCTGCATCTTCCTCTTCTTCTTCTTCCTCTTGCAAATTCTTCCGGTTAACTCGCCGGCAACTTCTTCCTTCGGCAAGAAGAACCCTAGCCGCTCTCCTCTCTGCTTTCTCCCTCAGCCCCTCTCTCTGGAGTGTTCGATGACTCGAACTCTCGAAAAGAGAAAACACAGATAAGTTTAAACCAAGCGTATCAAGAAAGATTCATCAGGGCGAACCGACCAATGATGCCATCAACATCTCAACCCATTCCAAGGGAGTAGTTATCCAGACGACCTGATCAATCCCTTAGGAAGGAGACGCGTGGATTCCATTATCGGCAGAAGGGATCAGACGGCGCAAATTGGAGGCTAAGAAGGTAAATCCAATTGTTAGATCCAACGGTTAGAAGGAATACTGGTATCCGACTCGAGATAGCCGATGAACCCAATCCTTATTCCCTATTCAAACTAGGTTCATTCCACTCAGATTGGCTCACTTAACCCAACTAGACTCATATCAGAATCAATCGCATCTACAACCTATTCCTCGAATCTACGCGGGTTCCCTCTCACCATCCGTGCCAGAATTTACAGCCCAGATCCGCCGCTATCTCCGATCCATCCTCCTGGTCTCGCCACATCCATGCCATGGGATCATTTCGACATCAAGCGAAAATATCTTGATCGTCGGCGGAGAAGATGATTGCTGACTTCGGACTTGAGAAGAAGGCGGTAGAAGAATCCGACGTAGAACTTCGAGAGGCGATGTACATGGCGAATCAAGCAAGAAAAAGAGCGGCGAGATATAGCCTTTGGGTGCACCGTAGCGAAATGGTTTTAGTGGGGGTGGTGTCGAATCGAGAATGGGTTTTGGGCTCGCTTATCGGATCGAGCGATTAGGTCGGAGATATCTCCGTGATGTCGAAAGGACTTTCTCGGGCTGCTTGAAGGACCCTAGCAATATGGGCTGGAGAGCCTCTTATCGCACTCGTTCTAGCTTTCTCAAAATCGAACCGAGAAAAGGAATGCCATGGTATGCTCTATTCCGTTTATAACTCCGACAACTGTGTTGGGCTATTCATTCTCTTCAATTCAATAGTTGGAGGCGCAAATGGATTTGTTTTCATTTAGATCGGATGAAGACTGGCGAGAAAGAATTAAAATACTTGAGAGGATTGAAATAGTTATTTGGAAGAGGATGGGTGGATTATAGGGAGACAACTAGACAAGCGAAGGCGTTAGTGTTGAACATGAAGGGGAAGATTTTCAGGGGGACAGCTCGTGTCTTGAAGAACGATTAAGCTTGGTTTTTTGTCCATTGGTGTCGCTCCCTCCCCAGAAACGAGAGAAGCTGTGTGATGCGGGGAAAGTATTGCATATGTGAAATTATGCAAGAATATTCTGTTTAGAATTAGGTCAGAATTTTGAAATTATTAAATTTATTTTAAAATAAGTATAGTGTTAAAATTAACTGATTATTTATTCATTATACTCATTTAAAATAAATTTAATGATTTTTATTTTGTATTAAAATTTAATCTGTAATAATTTATTTCTTTAAGAAATAAAAGTTTTTTATTATAGTTACGTTGTTTAAATTACTTAAAATTTGGCTGTTTAGAATTTAGTTTTAGTGAGAACCTGATTAATTTGTATATAACAACCCTCTTTTAGTATTGATGCAACTGACAAATAAATATTCGTGTACAATGTCATCATCAAAATCAACGGAAGAGTGATAGTTTTCTTTGATGTTTAATAATTTAGATATATAAATTTTTGTTTTTATTTTATTTTACGTATATTTTGATTTAAATAAAATATATTTAGTGATAATAATTATTTTAAAAAATATTCAAAACATCTAAAATAATTTTAATTTTTTTAAATAATATAATTTATTTAAAAAAAAAGCAAATCATATAACAATATATCAAATAAATATATTTGTAAAAAATTGGGGTTTAGCTATTTGGCTAGAATATTTCACCAGATATTGTGGGGCCCGACTAGTGAAATGCAACTACAAATAGTTTCAGAAAAATACTAAACTTCATCGTCTCCTCTCAACCTATTTTAACAACATAAATTTATCAAAAACAACGAACGAATAAAAATTAATTAAAATAAAAATATGATGTCTATCTTAATTAATTGGTTTTTTTAACAGTTAATACTCCAATACCTAAACTATAAGTTTTGATAAAATCTTCCAACATCACGAATATGATTCAGCACGAATCTCAAAGTCATTATTACTTAAAAGTTATCAATGGTGCGATGCATATCGGAGTCCATATAACAAGCACAGTTGAAACAAGTTAATTGCGCTTAAATTTTATAATTTTTCTTATATGAAATAGTTAAATTAATCGTTTATAAAAAATATTTTTTGCTATTTTCTTTTATCTTAATATATAAATTTTACCTCTAGATGAATTAAAATTAGTTTCTGCCTGCTTTGAATGATTTATATAAATCTGAAATATGAAGGAAGGATTCATATTTATCACATAATTTTTTATATCTTTTTATATCTAATATTTAAATTTTAAACAAGTTTTATTACTTATTATTTAAAAAAAAAAAACATAATCATACTTATAATACAATAATAACAACACTTTATCCAAATCGTAACATAATTATTCTGTTATGCTCTATTAAATGTCAAATTCTCATTTAATTTTAATAAAATAAAGTTACTATTATATTTTCTGATGTCTTTTAGGTCTATCTCTCTCGTTTCTTAGCAATTCAAATTTAATACAGCTATATTTAATTAGTCATCGATTGATTGAACAATCTTTTGAAATGAATCTAAAAAATAATTAAATCTTTATTTCCAGACTTTTAGTTACTCACCTCAGAAATTATCAATTTGAACTAAACTATTGGTATTTACTAATATATGTTGAGTCTTGTAACTATAAGTCTAAAAATAATGATTTAATTACTTCTTACGTTTTTTCTTCGCAATAAAGCTTGTTACATTATATTCTCATTTGGCTGCATAGATGACTTATTATTTCAGAAATTTTTTTTTTTTTGAGGACTACCCCCAATAATTTTCATTAAATCAAAACCAAAGAATTGGAAACTTCTAAATCAGACTAAGCTATAAAAAAACAAAATAGTAAAATTTTCCTGTGACGATGGAGAATTGTATATTTTAGAAATAATCAAGGCTTCAACAGCATTTTGTTATGCTAATTCTGTGTAATAAAGTGGTTAAGTATTTGATAAAATTATGATGAATGGTAACTATTTTATATGGGTGGTTAAGTGATTGTAATATATATAATTATAAATTTTAATTAGCATATTTACATTAAAATAATTAAATTTACATATTATTCATTAAACAATAAAAGTATTTATTTATAAATTATAACATTTAAAATTAATTAAAATGATGTTCTAAGAAAGTTTTATTATATTCTCATAATAATTAATGGTGTATTTAGGATAACTTTATGACAGTTTTATTTTTCAGAAAATAATTAGAAAACAACCACAGTTAAGTTTGATTATTAATTTTTTTTGGCTACATTTTAGAAAGTTTAGTGATAAATTTTTTTTTTGAGAATTAGAACTATTAGAATATAGTGGATATCAAAATATAATGAGAATTAATTGAAAGATTTTTGCAAGGTTTATAATTAAGAGGTCTTGAATTAATTAGAACTGTTAGAATATGGTACTTTAACCTAATGATTAAGAGCTTAGGCTTATAATTAAGAGGTCTTGAATTCAAGCCCTTATATTTATATTGAGTATGCTAAATTCATTCAAATATCTTTTAAAAAAAATGATACTTTTAACTAATATTTCCGATCATTCTTCACAATAATATTTTTTTTAACAAAATATTTCAAAATGTTAGGACATGAAATGACAAAATATTTTGTGCTAATCAATGTTAACTATCAATCTCCAAATCAAAACCTCATTTGCTTAAAGTTCATTTGATTAGATGTATTCATAGCGTAATGAATTTATAAATTTCAAAATATTGATGTTTGTTTCAAAATTTTGGAATCCAATGTAAATTTTCAAGAAATTTCAAACTCATGGTATAGTTCATTTTTTGTGTATTTTAAATTCACATAATTGTGGCCTAATTTTGAATACACTAAATATTTTATTATTACAATTACTTATAACGGCCTCCACTGAAACTGTCGGTCACCCTCTATCACTAGTACCCTTAACTGGCCACTGGCTGCAATTGAGGCTCACCACTCTGTCGACAAGGATTTGCTATTTTGCCTTCATCACACTTTTTATTTTATATAATTTTTAATCTTAAATCAAATAAGAATATTTTTTATATTTATTTAACAATTAATCAAATAATTATAAAATATTTTAAATATACTTAATTAATTTTATAATATATTCGTATAATCCCTTTTTTTTTCGAGAAAAATGAGGGTCTCGCCCAGATTTCATTGATCAAACATAGTTACATATGTCAAAAGAACAAGATAAAAAACCACATTACATGGAGAATTGCTATGATCCCAAAAAAACAAAAGATAAAATAAAAGTAAAGAAAGCAAGTAAAACCAAGAGCTCGAAAGTCCAAACCTAAAATCGATGTAAGTTGGGCTCGTCCAGGTAAAATGATCAGAGGTTACCACCAATGCCGAATTGTAAATAACATTAGACCGTGAAACCGAGAAAGATAGGGACATAATGATCACTAGCATGGAAATTATGGTTGAGCGGAGGAGGCTCCATCCAGGCAAAAAACTAGCAAATAAGTTCCATAATAAGCAATAATCCGTAAATAAAAACAAATTTCATTTGATTGAGCCAAAGAAGGTTGGATTCATCATAGCTCAAAAAAAAAAAATAAATCCGATTGAAGCATAGCCAGCGATGACAAACTTATCTTTCCAGAAAAGCCGTAGTAGTAGATAAAAGCTCGATTAAACCAAATAACCAGAGAAAAGAGAAAGGTAGTGTGTTAGCTGAAATATAAATGATGTATATGTTCCAGCACATAGAAGCTCCATAATAAATAGTATCCAAATAAAATAAGTCAATTCATTGGTACGGTTGAGCCAAAGAAGGCTGGATTCATCATATCTCCAAAAAAAAAAGAAACCGGAAAGTAAATCCCGATTAAAGCATAGCCCGAGCAGTATGACAAGCTTATCTTTCCAGAAAAGTCGTAGGAATAGATAAAAGCTCGAGAAAGCCAAACCAACCAGAGAAAAGAGAAAGGTAGTGTGTTAGCTGAAATATAAATGATGTATAGGTTCCGGCACATCAGTAATATGTTTCCATTTATAACTTTTTGTTTGATAGCATAGTAGATATTTTTAGTAACAGTTTCAACCTCAAGGGATGTATCTCTGAAAATCCGTTGATTCCTTTCCAACCAAATATAGTGAGCAGTGATGGATATAGATAGCAAGTAGAATTTTTTTATGACCTTGCAAGTTAGTTTTTCAGCATAGAGAGGTAATTGCATTAAAGAGTAGCCCATGTGAAAAAAAGTACCCATCGGAATGGATTGTTTAAGGACATCCATTGCAAATGAACATTCAAAAAAGAGATGACGGTGGTTTTCATTAAAATTATGACACAAGACGTATTGAGGGTTTACCGATATGCCTCTCTTAATAAGAATATCTTTTGTTTTTAAACCTTCCATAAGAATTCTCCAAGCAAAAGTAGCATATTTAATAGAAAAACTTTTGAACCAAATAAATTTGGCCCAATATGGTTTAATGTGATCCTGAAAAATGAAAATGTGAGTTGCCTTATGGCTAAAACAGTTTCTATTCAGCCAAAGGCAATTAACCATGTTGTTTGTGTTGTTAATAATGGGAGTGTTGTGAATTAAATTGATACATTCATGAGGGTCTCCGCATTAACAGGAAGATTCCAAGCATTATCAATAATGGCCTCACAAACCAGCATAGCATCAGCACAATTAAACCAAGTAAAAACCATAGAGCCGAATTTCTCCATAAGAGACATACCAGCTAGCCAAGGGTCAAAGAAGAAATATAGGCTGCTATCATTAAGCACTTGAAAAAAAAATAAGATCGTCACATCTTCAAGATATAAGTTCTTTATAAAGAGTGTAGGAGTAGAATGATTTTCCCACAAGTAGAAATGTTGCCCAGAGAAAAGGAGGCAAGAAGAGATCTAGAATTGTAAATTCTCCAAATAATTTTGGCTTTGCATATTAGATTAAAAAGAATCAATGCTAGAATACCCAAGCCACATAAAATGGTTTAGTAGTGTTATCCCAAGAGATAGTATGAAATTTCCTTTCATTGTTATAGAAATGGCATAAGAGTCTTGATGGATTTAACTTTTAAATGATAAGGCTCTAAACCAATATATTAGGTTGTTCCAACAAGTAAACTGATTAATTGTAATCTTCGCAAAGAGAGTAATGAACGCTTCCAACCCGAGCCAATCAGTTTGTCCGAATTTTAGAATCAATCGACTTTAGGAGGAGGAAATGGAAAGGTCTAAGTAATTCCAAGGCAAGTCAACAAGTTGAAATCCCAAAACAGAGCTCAGATCCGACATAAGAGAGGGTTCCACTACTTTAGAGAAGCAAATAGAGGATTCAGAGCCGTTGGAAGAGAGGTTAGTTTCATGATAGAAAATAGAGAGAAGGTAAAAAAAAGCACGAAATATTAGAATGGCAAGCCGAGCCAAAAACAAGTAGATCATCCGCATAAATAAGGTGAGAAAGAGTTCCAGATTTTTTCCTTAGAGGGTGGAAATGAGTTGAAGCAATGAGCAAGTAAGGGGAGAGCGGACAACCCTGCCTTAAGCCAGAAGAAGAGAGGAAATATCCAGAAAGCTCCCCGTTAAGGACAACAGAGAAAGGAACATGGGTCACACAGGCTTCAATCCATTTTATAAAGACTTGTGGGAAGTTGAGGGCTCTTAATCTATGCAAGATAAATTGCCGATTGACACTATCAAAAGCTTTTGCAAGTCAATCTTAGCACATAAGCTTTTTGGGCTATTTTTGTGGTTAAAACCATGAAGAACTTCATTTGCCATGATGATATTATCAGCAATGTCCCTCCCTTTCAAGAAAATGAGGGATGTATGATATTTGGAAGAAAAAGTTGGAGCCTGTTTGCAAGCAATTTGGCGATTACTTTATATAGAAAGTTACAAAGCGAAAGAGGTCTATAATCAGTAATTGCTTCAGCATGCCTTTTTTTGGGAATGAGAGTAATGGCGGTGTGTTTAACCCTGTGAGAAAGATTGGCAGTCGAAAAAAAGTATAGGGTAGCAGCCACTAAAGATTGACCAGTAATCTCCCAAGTGTCTTTAAAGAATTGAGATGTGAAGCCATCCGGTCCAAGAGTTTTATCAGAACCTATAGAGAAAACCACATTTTTAATGTCTTCTATGCTGAAAGGTTGTATGAGAATTTGACTATCTTGCCTTGTAATTGGAGGACCAACAGGAATATCAAACCAGCCCAAATGAGGAGTTCTATGAGAGTTGTTTAGGAGATTGGAGTGGTATGTAATAATCTCTTTGGCCATGTCTTTTTGGGAGCAAGTATCAACCGTTGACTTTTAGATTTGTGATATAATTCTTATTTTTCCTGATACTAACTCTTATGTATAAAAATTTGATATCATCTTCGCCTTTAGTGAGCCAAGCACATTTTGCCCTTTGCATAATCCATTTGTTTTCGCATTCAATAGCTTCCTTGAAATAATTTTGAGTTTGCAAAGTCTCATTTAAAATTTCAGAATTGAGGGGATTGATATCAAGTTTGGAGTGTGATTCCTCAAAATAGCTTTCCAGTTCGATCTGTTAGAGATATAGTTATGAGAATGCCAATTGGCGTTAAGCTCAAGCTTTTGTTTTTAGTCTATTACAAAAGGCAAGATTGGGTCTCCTTTCACAGATTTACTCCAAGCATGATGCACAATATCGAGGAAATCCGGGCAATGGCTCCAATAATTCTTGTACATAAATCTGTGATGATGAGTCAGCTTGTTACCAGTAGAAAATAAAATGGGGGAGTGATCAGAGGTGAGAGGGGTCATAACTTTCCATAGAGTGGGGATAGTAATGAGTGTTGCATAGAACCCTCTAGTAAACATCTAATGGGATTTTGAATTTGTTGATTGAACCAATTGAATGCATGACCCGAATTTTTCATTTCTAGACGACTGTGTAAAGAATAAATTCATTGAAATCGATAATTTGCTGTGAGGAGTCGACCTCCAACTTTTTCATTAGCCCTCAAGATGCGCTTAAAGTCTCCCATAATGATCCAAGGTTCATCAATAGTAATTGCAAGTCTTGAGAGAATGCCAAAGGTCTCTTCTACCATGATTCTTGTCGGCATAGATAAAAAAATGAGAAGGCTAAGTAGTACCCATCATTAATCGCCATGAATGAATTGAGGATGTTTGCTAATAACAAAGAAGGAAGTTACATCAGTGTTCCATTTGATCCAAATACGACCATTCAGGGCATCCAGAAAATTTTCCACATTACCTTCATGTTTGAAGATATCAAAGTGTTTAATATCTCTGGGGTTAGAGATAGTATTGTGAGAAAGCTTTGTTTCAAGAAGACACATGACATCTATGTTATTAGAAGACACAAACTTCTGCTCATGTCTGACGTCAATGAAGCCTCTTACATTCCAAGAGGCGATGTTGAGGTGGGATCATTTTTTTATGGGTAAGGGGAAGTCCCCCTTTTGGTCTACCTTTTCGACCTTTTGGTGGATTAGTAGCTGAGGTGGCTTTAGAGGAAGAAGCAATGTTGTTGGCTGTATGTGAATCTGATTCTATTAGATTTTGGGCAAAGAATTGGAAAGTGAGGCAAATAAGTTTTGAATTGTTCTCGGAGAAGCTAAGGGGGTAGGATGAGAAGTCGGGTTAGGTATGCCATCTTCTTTCCACTAGTGATTCTATCTTTGTGGTGGGGTTTTGGAAAGGTAGATTGAGTGCAGGGCGGAACGGTGTAGTGGAGGTGGAGAGTGTGATGGATTAGTTCCTTATGCCTAGAGGCGGCCCCTTCGGTTTGCGGGGTTAAATTTGGATTGAACACGGGGAGGACAGAAGGTTCTTGTAGTTAGAAGCGATTTAGCGTTGTTGGGAGTGTGCAAAGGTGTCAGTAACACAAGGTATAGCTTCCACTCATAAGAGATTGGATCACGTCCTTGCCATTAAGGGAGAGAATTAGGTGTTCAGAATAGAGTCGTGTTGATTAGGATACTAGAGCAAAAGTAAGCCTTGCCCTTTTAGTGAGAGGATCAACAGAGAGAGGTGTACCAATTTTGCTAGCTATCTTCAAAATTCCATTCTCCGACCAACAACACAACAGAAGGTTAGGGAATTTTACCCATATCGGAATTTCTTTGAAGTCTTCCGTGACGGGGGTGAAATCCGGTGTCCATTTTTTGAAAATGAAAGGCTTCCCCAAAATGAACCACGGTCCACCATATAAAACCATATCATTATCCTCGGCACAATTAAACTTAAATAAGAAGAAACCATCATTTAGGGAGATGAGATCAACATTACCATGGAGCGTCCAAACTTTCTTAATGGTTTGTAGGATTAGAGAGGCCTCCTAGCATAACCCACAAGCATTACACCATTGTTTAGAGCCTTGGTGATTTCTTCCCATGTGAACAAACTGTTTAGGATGAGAGAGGTTGAAAGGGGGCTGATGGAGGGCTTGTGATGTGAGGAGATTTTTCCAGTTTAGGGAGCTTGGAATCATGGGTGACGCCTCCATTGGAAAGAGGGAAGAAGTAATGGCCTTACGGCCAAGCCACCAAAAATGAACTCAAAGCCAGTAGGAGTTGTCGGCCACTTGGACGGAGGGGAAGGTGGAGCTTAGTAGGAGGAAAACGGAACCCTAGCCGCATAGGAGGCCCGAGCGAGAGCGAGTTTCTTGATATCTTGTTATAAACTTCGTATAATCCCTTAAAAGCCAAATCGGCAGATCTTTCTATCCATTCCCCCAACTCCCGGCTGAGAGAGCGTTGCGGAAGGAGGACACGTGTAAACAATATTATGCCGGTTGTCTTTATTTGGAAGTTGGATTTTTTTACGTGGGGGGCAATGACCCGATGAGTAGGCGAGCTAGTCATCCCGATAGCAAATCGCAGACCTTGTTGCTTGGTTAGTTCGATGGTAATTGGACTTTGAATTTGAAACACGTGCTTACCCGTTGTCGGAAAGTTCACACGTCCGATGTTTAATGTTATTTCGGTGGCTCACTTCCGTGAGAGGAGGTGTCGCCAAAACTCCGTACGGTCAAACTCAACTCCACACAATTACAAATATGCCATCCCCCAACGGATAATGATGATTATAAATAAATAATAATGTTGCGGGCTAGAAAACCAGTTGTGGTAGAGTAAAAGTTTTCGTCTTAACTTCGTTATGAAATCCAGCACACACACAGGTATTTAAAGATTGAACAAGAAAACTCCAGAATTTTTACGTGAAAAACCTCAAAAAGAGGAAAAAACCACGGTCAAGCGTAAAATCTTCCACTATGTATCTTTGAGTACAAAATCTCCTGATAACGGGATTACAGGATTGCATATGAGAAAGAAACAACATCTATGTGACAACGATCAGATTGTAACGATTGCTAGTAGTAGCAGATAATGGTGAACTATGTGGAGCAATCACCGGTGGAAATGCATGGAATAATTCGGTAGAAATCACGGGGAACAACGCAGAAACAATCACCGGTAGAAATGCATGGAACAATCAGGTAAATCATCATGATGGAGGCCAGAGATTGGACAAGGATCGGCGGTGGGTATCGTGCGGCGGGCGGTGGTGCAGAGTGTGACATTGTGCTTGGAGGATCTTTAGAGCTCTCTCTCTCTATTGCTTGGGCCCCCCTGAGAAATAAGGGCTATTTATAGATTGGAGGACATCTATAAATACATACAAAATCGAACCACTCCTCTCTCCATCTGGACGGCTGTCGAATCCCGATCATATGATGTATTTTGTGTATTTGAATGCTCAAATGATGTAGGAATTATGAGATCTTGGGCTTGTTTGATTCGGCTCGTCAAGACGCTCAATTTAACTATAAACACTCCATGTTTGAAAGCTATTTAGGATTTAACTGATATCCCAAAGTTTCCAAGAATATTTTAAGTGCTTGATCTCGACCAGTTTCAACTTCGGATCGACTTACTTTTAGCATCAAGATTCGTGCTTGGTAGAGTTTTGGTCATATCGTTGCCTATTTTTGGATGATATTATCTCAATCAACCAAAAATATATATGCCAAATATTTGAAAATAGCAAATTCTTCAATGAAATTTGCGGTTCCATTAACCATATATTTTGAAAGAACAGATCTTCATGGGAACACAAGATTATCACCACGGAAGCGGATGCAGGGCCATAGATGTGTGTAGGTATGCACGGGTGCGATTTTGAGGTTCTGAGACCCATCTCACGAATGCTCATGAGTGCTCGCTTGGTGCCTGGGCTCCATGAGTGCACGCGAGCATCTGGGCTATTACGGTGAAGGGGTCAGGTCACATGAGCCAGCGATGGGATCGAGTGGGTCACGCGGTTTAGCGAAGTGGGTGGTGCGGGTGAAGCGGGTTGCGGTGGGGAGAACGCGCGGGTGAAGGAGGAAGCCCAGCCAGACCTGTGGACGATGTTAGTCCATGAGTGCCATACCTGGTCCATGAGTGCCGATGTCTGGGCCGTGTGGTCCATGCGTTGCGTCCCATTTTTTTTTTCCAGTCCATTTTGAGCTATTTTTGGCAGTTTTTGACTTTTTTACACCTATAGGGGGTCTATAAAAACCCCCTAGGGCCAAGGGAGAAGACACCTTCTCTTCTTCTTGAGAGAAGGTCGTTCGGAGTCGATCAAGGCCCGCGGTACTTACGTCATTGTTCCGGTTTCCCGCGAAGAGGTGTCAACCGGCGTCAGTCGTCCGGGTTTCGAGAGATGTACTTATGTCGTTGCTCCGGTTTTCCCTCGAAAGAGGCGTCAACCCTCGTCGACCATCCGGTTTGGAGGATCAAGGCCCGGTACTACGTCGTTGTTCCGGTTTTCCCTCGAAGAGGCGTCAGCCACCTCATCGGACCGTCGGGTTTGGAGCAATCAAGGCGGTACATACGTCGTTCACAATTTTCCTCGAAGAGGTGTTAATCTGCGAACCATCCGGGTATGGAAGCGATCACGGCGATGATAATCAGAGACGGGGGTTGACGGCGATGCCCGACGATGGTGGTTGGCGAGGATGATCGGCAACAATGGTGGTGATCGAATTACGCGATGGTCGCTCAGCGGTGGCAGCCTGGTTGATCGCAGCAGTGGTGCAGCAGCAATTGACATGATGGCCAGCATCGTAATCGATGGAACCGACGATGGTAGTGACCGCAAGATTATGTCGCGATCGCAGCGGTACCGGTAAGATAGTGTGAAACAGATGGGCGAGTGAGTGATTGGCCTGAGGGTGTGGTGGCGGCTCTCGTCAGTAATCAGCGGGGATGACTGAACATTAGTAAGGCCCAAAGATTCACCGGCATAATGTGAGCAGACGCGATAGTGGTGGCGTCGCGGTGATGGCGCATGATAATCGGTAACCAATGGAAGATGCCCGCGATATGCGCCACAGCTATGGTTGATCAAGAGTGGTGAAAGAGGTTCAACAATGCATGCTAGCGTCAGTAATCAGCAGAGATAAGACCGATAATTGTAAAATGAAATTTTGCGATAGTGCAATGATAGCCGCAATAGTGGTTGGAAGGTTCAGCGGAAAAAATACAGAGCAGTCAGCAAGCGGCAACAGCATGGTCGCAGTGGTAATAAGCAGGTGTTGGCCAACGGGAGCGATAATAATTAAACGATATCGATGTGCGAGTCGATTAATTGGATAATGCGTGACTAACGAAGATTGCAATAATTGATAGATAGCTGGCGGTAATGACAGCCAGTGGTTAGCCACAAAGTGAATCAGCAATGTAAGTAGTCAATACGGCGGTACCAGCGATAGTAGTTGCGAATAAACAGTGGTGGCAATGGCAATACCGGTAAATGAATGATGCGATGACGTCGGTAGACCAGAGATGGCATGATAATGGCGTAAGATTGCCAGCGATAAAGATGCGGCAACCAGCGGCTATAATCAGCGGCAGTGGTTAGCGGTAGCAAGGTAATCAACCAGCGAAGTAATCCAGTGGCCAGCGTCAGTAATGCCGTGGTTAGCGTCACGGGGGTGGTAGCGGTAGCAATGGCAGTAATCGATGTGAGCCGTCGATGTCAGCGGGATACCGGTACGATGGTGGTACCGGAAGATCCGTGATGGTCTGCGATAATCGGCAGTAGTTGGCGTGGTGATCGCAACCGGTGGTTACGGCCGACGGGGTGGTAGCGGCAGCAATAATAGTCAAACAGCGATAGCCAGCAGTAGTTCGGCAGATTAGCAGCGGTAATAAATAATATAAATGTAATAACCGGCAATGATAGTCAACGGCAGCGGACCGGCTGGTGAAGAAGGGTTGGCGGCCGACCGAGGTCGGCACAATAACCAATGGTAGTTGACGGCATGCATTGAATGCCAAAGAATGGGCGGATGACCGCCGATGCTGGTGGTGATCGGACTAAGATCCGACGCATGGCCGATGATGACCGACAACCGTCGGCAACGGCGTGACCGCTGATCTGCGGTACGCTACCGACGGGGTGGTCGCAACGAATCGGTGACAGTCGACGGTATTTAATCGACGCCGGTAGTTGGCTGGGATGACCGACGCATGGTGGTGACCAAGAAGATCAGATGGTCGGTAGGTGACCGACGGTGAGCCTGCAATGCGGAGGTGACCACTACGTGGTTGGCACACGAGGTGGTCTGGCAATGCAAGAATCGGCCTGCGACTATGGCGCATCAAGGCCAATTTTTTATATTGTGGTTTTATTTGAAAATAGAATCTCCATCCAACAAATTTGAGTGTGTGGGACGGGGATAGCCATTTCCAAAGAAAATGTGATTTTGAAAATTAAAAAACTGTTGATTTTGATTTTGATATTTTTTAAAAGAACCTCCTTGTAACAATCATCAGATTTGTTAAACGAGGTTTGGTTATATGTGTTTTGTGAAAATTTCTTATAAACTTTTGTGTACAGATCCCTTATTATGTGGATTTTGAAAAAAGTGCTTTTGGAAAGACATGTTATTTTGTAGAAGAGTTTTATTCTCTTATTGTTCATGGGATGAACCTTGCCTCACCATCAGAATGGTGAAGAGATTTTTAATTTTGGTCATCTCCTCTATTTGATTAATTTTAATTTTCACCTATTGGGGAAACCCAATAGGGATTTTAAGACCTACACGGAGTGAGGTCCTAAAACCTAAAGGATGTTGGCAAGCTTTGCTTAAGGATGAAATAAGCTAAGTGCCAACGGAAAGAATGATAGTCTCAGGCCTATATAAAACATAAGTCCACTATGCTTGGAGACAATAATTGTCTACTAATTGTTCACTAAGATTTTGGGAGAGGAACTCCCAAATGATCACCCATAAATGGACCCAATCACCCACAAGGACTCCAAGGCATGATGGGTCTTCAAAATATACAGATCTTTCCCCTACTTTAAAGAAAAGTAAAGTAGGGTTTATTTTAAGCCGGTTCATTAAGTTCCCTATGGAGGCAAGCCCCATAGTTAATTACATCCTAATGAGAATTTCTTAAGAATACTCGATTAAAGTAGATAATTAGGGTCTCCAAAGATTTCAAGGTTAAGACTGATTGGCTATTTTAGAAAATCAAATGGGATAGATCAAGGAGAAGACTTATTTTGGAATCCAAAGGGAGAAAGTAGGAAATGCTCATGATACTAGGAAGCCTAGTGAGCATTCCAATCTACCCTATAGTTGGGCTTTATATTTTGAAATTGAAGAGAGTTAATTATTTGAGTTGACATTTTATTAGATTCTGGGCTTATAATTCACAACATATAAGAAAATGCCTAAGAGGTGAGGATTTATGCTTGTAGCCCAAAGGAAAATAGCTACCTCGATTCCTAAACTAAGGAGCCTTGGTACAAAATGAAGGCACAACCTAAATCTAAGTGAAAATGGGTATATGGTTTACCTCCACAAGAGAGAATAAACCACCCGACTACTGGACTTATTATCACCTGAAGTGGCAGCCAGCTAACTCCTCCTATGCTTTAAATCCATGTAGGCAAGTCTTATGATTTGCAAGATGGCTAGTCATTGTTCATTTAGAAAGAAAACTAAGTCCTTAGACTCACTCCCTAAGAGACTAGAGCATGAGTGGTATGAATCCATGACTTAATCTAATGCAAATTTTATCAAATTTATTTGATTCTTTTGGACTTTTTGTTTTGACACAGGCTATGGGATTTTGTATGCCTAAATGCATGAGAATTTGATTATAGGCCAAATCAAGAGAGAAAGGGGTGTCTTCCACCAAAGGCTCTCATAGGTTAAGCCTTGATTCTCTGGCAAAGATGGAAGCTCCCTCTTAACAAGAGTGAAAGAATATGACATGCATGATATTATACATTCATCCATCTAACTAAGGGGTTACTAAAAATTTTATTATCTTGATTTAATTCTTAGGCTTTTATGCGAGGTTATGAGTTGTTCTAAAATTTTAGTTATGAATTGTTAATTTGGGGTAGAAAAATTAATTTTATCTAAGAGCCTATCAGCGCACATTCAAGCATCAATCATAAATAAACTATGAAAAGCATGTTATTCTAATATAATCTAAACACAACATCAAACAATTTTATAGACTACCATAGAATAAAAGGAAAGGCGTTCCACCGCACACCAAAAGAGAAAAGAAAAGATGGGTAGCGAGCTCTACCCTTATACAACCCGGATTACAAAATAATATATATGCTATGGGGTCTTCTTTTCTTCATTTCTTCATTTCTTTCTTTGATTTGATTTGATTTGCTCATCAAGGCATCCTGTGGACTAAGCCTTCTGCCACCGCTCATCCTAATCCCCATAGCACTAATCCTAATTCCTAATGCAAAATTACATCAAAAAATAGAAAAGTAAATCTAGCTACAAAATAAATGTTAGCTAAACACACCATACAATCCAAGCAGTTATATGAATAATTTGGACTTAGCACCCACACATGGGTAACCAAGCCCACCTGTCCTAACATGGTTACACTTAGGGCTAAGCAACACACAAAAGCATTTATATTTTTTTATTATAGCGCCCCTTTAAGCACAACCGCTAAAATATGATTAGGCTAATAACCCTAACATCCATACTAAACATACACCCTAACATCCGGCCTAAAATATTACATCACATAACAAAACATCATACATCCCTAACTTAGCACTAGAAGTAGTGACTTAGTATTCTAATGTGTGTTTAAGGTGTAGCAAGACTTTACTAGGCTTCTTTAGTTTAAGTTATAAATTTGAAGTTTGAATTTAAATTTTACCTTGGGTGATTTCAATCTAAATGATTTAATGATTTGATTTTCATTTTATTTCAGTTTTTATTTGGTTGAAATGATATTTAGGTTCTCAAGAATGAAGAGTAGGATTAATTCCATCTAGACAGACTCACCCTATTCTACATCCCAATTCCTAAGGAATCTAACTAAAATCCTTAAGTATCTTTGATTTTATTTGAATTTGTGTAATTCATTTGATATTTATTGATTGATTTGAATATAGAATTGAGTTTGTTTAAGCATTTGATTGAATGATTTTAGATTAGATATTTTAATTGCATCTTGATAATTCAATATCCTTAATGTCAATGAGTTTAAGTTTGGGTTCATGTGTTTTGGTTGATTAATTTTGATTAGTGTTTGATTTAATTGAATCTTGATAATTCAATATCTTTTGATTTATATCTAATTTTCGATTATGATTTTAACTTTATGTTTATTTAATTTGAAGGTTCATTTATTTGTAATTTGATGGATTAAATTAATTGATTTTATTTTGATTTTAATTGAGTTTGATTCTTTGTAATATTTGTTTAATCAATCCATTTCTAATTCATCAAAGTTTGGTTTTGCATTTTGATTTCATACATTGATAGTTAATTAGTTTATTTTATTTAAGTAGGAATGAGATTTGATTTTGATTTATATTAAATTGAGAATTTTGATTTAATTTAATTTGATAATTTGATTTAATTAGTTTATTGGTCTATGGGTTTGCTTAGTTCAATGTGATTATGTTTTGTTTTAATTAATAAGTATTTATGTTAATTATAAAGGTTTTAATTTTTTAATTTAGTTTCATATTTGTTTAGACAAATGATTTTAAATTTAATTTAATGGTTTATTAATTTATTTTAGAATATTTTTGAAATTAAGTTGTAATTAATTTGATTAATTAATTAGTTTATTTAAGAGGTATGATTAAATTAAAGATTTGTTTAATTTTAATTTGATTTTGTTATTTGAGTTAATAGAGATTAATGACTTAATGATTTAGGTTTAATTTAAGTTTTGATTAGTGTTTAATTACATCTTAATTATGTTTGATTAAGTTTAGGTTTTATGATTAATTTAATTAACTTAATTAATTTATTTAAGGGTGTGATTATTATTTAATTATGGGATTTAAGCTTAATTTTAGAGTTAGCTTTAATGTAACTTATTTAAATTAATTTGATTAATTAAGATGATGGATTAATTTATTAAATTTTTTATTAATTAAATGTTTGACTAATTGAGTTTGATTATTTATGATTAGGGTTTTACTTGATTTGATTTTTTTATTATGTTTGTTTGATTTCATTAACATGTTGATTTAGTTATTAGGTTGAAATATTCAATGGTTATTTAATTATCTCATTCCAAATGGATGTGATTTAATCATGTTAATTAAGTTTGCTTTAATTTTATTTAGTTTAATTGATTAGTATTATTAAAGTTTTCTAAGTTTGTTGGATTTTGAGTTTGATTTAAGATTTAATCATTTAATTGAGTTTTATTAACTTAAATAGATTTAATCATATTTAATTTAATCTCCTTTAAAGATGATATTTTTTTTAATTTAAAGTTTGATTAATGATTTAATGAATGCTATTCAATTTATTTTTGATTTAATATTTGAGTTATTTTTTTAGATTATATTTTAATTAACTTTTAATTGTTTCTAATCTTAAGTGTTTATTTGGGTTTCTTAAGATTAAAAGATCAAATCATTTTTTCTTAAGAGTCTAGATGTCAATTGAAGTGATTTAGGTTATCTTGAAGATTTTTGTAAATTTCTGAATTTTTATTTAATTTATTTTATTAAAATTGATAATCTGAATTTAAAATTTAATTTCTACCAATCAAAGTTATTTTAACTTGAAATTTTTTTATTGTATTGTAACATTAATTTCAATATCTAAAATTTCAACTTAATCGACTTATATTTTTTGGTTTAATTAATGAAATATTTTTTTCACTAAAACTAAATTACTCTTCTAAATTTTAGTATTTTGGGTTTGTTGGATTCTCTCGGATACAATCCGAGCCTTGTTTGTAATTTTGGTTAAGTATTTTATTTTTTTTATGAATTTTTGTTTATGATTTGAATTTTATTATTATTATTATTTTTTGTATTTTTTTTATTATATATATTTATTTATTATATATATTTATTTTATATATATATATATCCTTTCGGTTTGGCGAAAAGGCGACCGTCGCGTGATCAGTCGGTCAGATCGTGATCCGAGGCGAGGATCACGATGCCTCTGAGCGTCGATGCGACGCGATCGGGTCCAATCATTCCGTCTGGCGATCGTCCAGCTTCGGGCGCGATGATCTGCCGGATCCGGAGCCGTCCGATCCCTGAATCATGGATCGACGGCGTGAGTCGCCGGCGAACAAGAGCTGTATTTTTGGAAAAAATAAAAGTTTCTAAGCCAAAACTTGTCCAAATGGACGTTGGTACTACCAAAAAAAATTCTATTTCCTATTTGGGATGATTTAAAATAAAAGTGCTGATTTTCTAAAGGAAATTCTAGAATCACGAAATTTATACAAAATATGCAAAAGGCCGACTACGGTTTGATGAAAGTTACCTCACCGGGATGATTTCGGTGAAGATCCGAGATTCTATGTGTGTGAGGAAGCTGAGTAATCTTTAGCCTTGCTTCTTCGAACGCCTCCTTCTCGATTTACCGCCTCACGGAAGAGCAAATTCTTGTATTATTTGAGCTCAAAGTGGCTAAACAAGTGGGGATGGGTTACTTTTGGCTTTGGAGAGATTTGGGGGGTGAGTGATGAGCAAGAGCTCAAGTCTCATCTCCTCCTTTATAATGGATGAAAATACAAATTTTTTTGAATTATTTTGGCTCCAAATTGAATGCCATCTTGTTGGGGTGGTTAGGGAGATCTAGATTGATTGAGGACTTTGATTTTGCTCCAAAGTCCTCTCTCTTACATGATGAGATTTGTTTAATTGAAATATTGGGGCCATGTGATGGGGGTTAAGTGCATGTGATGGGGAATTAAATGAAGTTGGGTGGAATCCTATGTGGGGATGGTTCATGAGGGATTTAAATGGGTTGAGTTTATTTTGGGCTGATCCCAAATGGTTTGGTGGGTTTGATCAGCCCCAATGGGTTTTGGCTTGGTTTGGCCCAATTTGGTCATATGGGTCATTTTGGGCAAATTGACCCATTTGACCAAAATTGGCCAAATTAACTTGGGAAATGAGTTGATTCATGTTCAATTGACTAATTGAAGATGAATGTGGTCTTATTTTGAATTAATTTGGATTTAATTTGATTTAGGCCAAATTGACCCTTTAGGCCAATTTGGGGAAGTTGAGTCAAGTTGACCCAATTGGGCTCGATTGATCAAATTGAGTTCAATTATTGCTTTGGTCATAAGTTCAATAATCAATTTGGAATGAGATTGAGCCATTGGTTGCAATCAATTTGGGTTAGATCATGATTTGACCATTTGGTTCTTTAGGCCAATTTGGGTCAATTTGGATCAAATGGCCAATTGGGCTTGGCCCAATTGATTGCAATTGATCATCCTAGGTGATCAAAAATCATGGTGGAAGATTTTGGTGAGCTTGGTTCAATCCAATTTGGGTTGGATTAGAAGTTGGCTCAAATGGGTCCAGTCACTTTAGTCAAGTGCACCTAAGTGGGTCAATTGGTTTAGTTTTGATTTGATTTGATGATTGTAGGTTTCATTTATTTTGGGTAGATAATTGAATAAATGATTGATTCAAGAGAAAATATTTTGACTTGATCCGATAGAATTTGGCTAATTGGCTTAAAGGGTTTAAATTGAGTTTGGATTTGATTTTCAATATGGTTTTGGTCATTTGAATTTGGATTTCATTTATATTTGTGAATATAAATGAAGGAATAATTGATTTATGAAGAGATCAATTGAGTTTGATTTGATTTAAGGAAAGATTTGGCTAAGCTTATGAATATGGTTCATATGGCTTAGAAGGGTTTTAGATTTGAATTTGATTTTGGGTTTCAATCATTTGAGTCAAATTTTGAAATTAGATTTGGAATTTGAATTTGAATTTGAATTTGAGATTTGAGAATTGAGTCCGGGTTTGATTTGAGAAAGTGTATCTAGATTATGTTTAGGCTATGGGATGTAATTTCTTAAACCCCAAGCATATCCTAATCTTATGATTAACACTTCTAAGTCTCTAGCTTAGTGTGTTCACCTAATCACTAGATGTGTCTTATGATTAAGAAATCTTAGTGTCTAAAAGATTCCTAAGTCTAAGAGGATGTTAAGAGCTCACTCCAAAAGTGAGGTCAACAAAAGGACCCCCAATAGGTGTGGTGTAACTGACAAGGCACACCATCGTGTTACCAAAATGATCAACAACATCCGTAAGATTGCAACAAACAATGAAAGTGATCTATACCTAGACCAAAAGGTAGATAGAATCATGATCTTAGTAATGCCTCTTTATGCCAAAGGCATAAGAGAAAGAAGAATCCAGGATTGAGTACATGAACCTTCCTCTGTGGAAACAGTTCAAGTTATCCGGGATATGATTTGAGTTTGATTGTGAATAATTTATTTGGGTGTGTATCCACTGAGGATAAGAATTTAATTAGATTTCTTTGATTTGTTTAATTAGATTCCACGGGAGGTTGGTTTAATTTGTTATGGCTCCACTGGGAGAAGGGTTCTAGAAGGCATATCCGCCGGGATATACACTCGGAAATTTGTTTAATTTAGATCTGTTCCAGGGAGGCCAATTTGATTTGCCTCTGGAGAGAAATTTGGTTTGTTTGATATGTTTAATTTGACTCCCAGGGAGGTTGGTTTCAAATTTATTTTGTTATGGACCATGGGTTTGCTAACTACACTAAGAAGCCACGGGCCTTGCCTGCCTTAGATTTATAAGTCTAAAGTAGTCTACCGCCATAAGACTATCCAACCCAAGGGGGTTGCCTTTTGGTGTGCAATGACTATGCTAGGAAGAAAGTAGTAGACTTACATCTTCCAAAGCAAGAAAAGTCAGGGTGATCTATTGGAAGCAACACATCGAACCCTACCTAAGGTGACTACGAGTGAGCACCTGGGGTCTTACCTCAACTCAAGAGTCCATGATGATTAATTTGATTTGATTTGATTTACTTTAATTTTGTGGATATCAGGACCTCATGATGGACCCACCGAGGAGGAGCTATGTCACTTGACCTATCTCAGTTTACAAGTCCAAAGGGTAGTCTACCACAAAGTAGACTATCCCTAAGGGTTGCCTTCTGTGCAACAACAGAAAAGAAAGTTTACATCTTCCAAAGTAGGGATCAACTAGTGATCTATTGATGGCACAATGATCAATCCCGACCTGGGATTTGAGTGAATGCCACTGTGGACTCATATCGACTGAATAGTCAATTACTTTAATTTTAGATGGACCTGTCGGTTCATTGAATCTACAAGAAGGAGCTAATATCACTTAGACCTATCTTAGATTTACAAATCCAAAGTGGATAGTCTACCACCGCTAGTAGAACTAACCAACCTGGGGTGCCTTTCGGTAATGGTCAAGTTTGGAAGAAAGCACGGGACTCACATCTTCCTAAACAAGAATCCACCGGGTGATTGCCATGCAAACAAATCGCCCGACCTGGCTGTCGGTTTGTAGTAACGATCGTGGAAAGAATGCGTAATAGACTTATATCTTTCAAAGCAAAGACGACCGCCGGGGTAACTTGTTGGTGGCACAACAAGTTGAACCCGACCTAAGGGCGACTACGGAGTGAGTACCGACCCGGGGATTTATCTCAACTCAGGTAGTCAGGCAATTCCTATAGGGAGTTTTGCTTACACGCCTCTAAAGATAGATGCACCGCTGGGAAAGGGGCCACTAGGGGCTTGAATTCCTAATCCACAAGCAAATATTTTATTTGTTTAATTTGTTTTATCATGGACCCTGTTAGTTTATGAGGGATCAAACTGAGAAGGAGCTTATATCAGCCTAGACCTATCTCAGATTTACTGAACCAAGGGAGAATCTGCATCCGCTGAACAGATTCTCCAACCACGGGGGTGGCTACCAGGAAAGGGGACCAACTAAAAAAGTAACCTGTGTCTAAATGGGGTCTCAAAGGACGTGATCCAAATAGAATGCCCGCAGGGAAGGGCCAAAGGGCTTCAATCCAACCCCTGAGAAAATGACATGGCTAGTCATATATCACATAGGTATTCGGGCCAACTCATGGAGAAAGCTGGGACTTACATCTTCCAAGAGTGAGTGTACCACTTGAGTCCGCAAGATAACAAACATCAACCAACCTATGGTGATCGGTAAAACAATCTAGAAAGAAATGTAGGCTTACATCTCTAAAGAACCATCATTGGATAGTCTTCGCTCGACAGTGCCATCCGACCTAGACACTAGTGGAGTGAATGCCACCGGGGCTTATATCGACTCAAACGTAGTCAAGAGGAAAGGAGCCTGGGGACTTACCTAAACCTCAAATATATTCGACCTAGTTAGTCATGATGATTAGTTCAAGAAGAAAGCACATGGACTCACATCTTCTCAAACAGATCAACCATGAGGTAGCTTTACAAGTGAAGACTAAACTAACAAGGCCATGGTTGCAATGGTCAAATTAGAAGAAAGCACGGGACTCATCCTCCAACAAATGACCATCGGGGTGATGGTTGCTTTGGCAACAAATCAACCGACCTAGAGCAGAATGAGTGAGTCATAGGCTTGCTCCATCAAAATAAAGTAGAAAAAAAAAGATATGTGTATTTGTGTTTGATATGAAGGAATGGGATGCCACCGGGACTCTTACACCTAAACCTCAGGGAAGCTCGACTTAGTCAGAGTATGGTGGCTAGTTCAAGAAGAAACTGCTGGGACTCACATCTTCTTAAACAAAGCCAACACAAGGTAGTTCACAAGGCGAAGAACCTACCAAACCAAGGTTCGTTTTGTAATGGTCAATGAAAGAAAGCACTGGGACTCATCCTCCAACAAATGACCACTGGGGTGATCGGTTGCTTTGGACAACAAATCAAACCCGACCTAGAGAAGCTAATGAGTGAGTGCCACATGGGGCTTGCTCCCCACATCAAAGTAGCCGAGAAAAGATATGTGTGTTTTGTGATATGAAGGAATAGGATGCCACTGGGGGACCCTAAATATATCATGGTGAATTCACAAACAAAAGATATTTCTAACAGAAATAAAATTTGAGATGAAAAGAGATTTTATTGATAATTATTTTCAAACAAGATTTATGGATAATATTTTTTAAGTAGAGCCCATTGATTGGAAGCATCAGCCTTTACAATTTATGAGTTGGTAAGACCCTCCTTGGTAGGCCTTCTCTATGGCATAAGGGCCTTCCCAAGTGGGTTCAAACTTTCCTCCCATCTTCGAGAGAGCAACAATTGGTCTCCTTAGAACTAAAACAAGCTCTCCTACTTGAAAAGCTCTAGGAGGACCAACTTGTTATGAGCTTGAATCATCTTGGCTTTGTATAACTGAGGTTTTGGCATGCTCAGTAGCGCCTCTCCTCCAAACCTTCGAGCTCTTCCAACCATAACTTGGCATTCTCGTTGTGATTTTGCTACCCATAATCCTTAGTGATGGGAGTTGGACTTCCAATGGTAGAACGCTCGGACCCATACACTAAGGAGAAAGGGGTAGATTGAGTTGGAGTTCTATATGTGGTAGGCCCATAAAGCTTCAACCAACCTTCATGCCATCATCATTGTCATAATGTCTTCTTCAAGATTTGAATGAGGGTTTTGTTGAAGGCTTCGCTAACCCATTTGCTCTTGATAGTGATGGTAATATCTCCAATCTATGTGTCTTCGAGCAAAGCTATTGATTTTAGTGCTCTTGAATGCAGTACATTATCGATATATAATTTATCGAGGCACCCCAAACCTATATATATGGTGAAAAAAATTGGAGCACATGTTGATGGACCTCTAAGTGGATTGCACCACATTTGGAAAAGTAGAAGAGGTAGAATGAATCGATGACCTTGGAAGAAGGAGGATCGATGACCCACAATGTCCATTCAACACTGAATGGCCATGAGGCCAATGTAGGATGTAGAATGTTGGGTTGATGGACCACACCTGACATTGATGGCATCTCCTAGCTACGTCCATGCAGTCTGTGATCATCAAGGCCAGGAGTATCCTAGTCTCTTGATCTTGGCTTTCATCTTCGGACCAGATTGATGTGCCCCACATAACCCCGAAAGTGTACCTCACCATGATTTTATGGGCTTTGTCCGCACAACGTAACCACATATGATCGAAAGATTTTCTTAAGGTGCCGCCTACAAGAGTATGGAAAGGGCTCGCTTCACTGTGTGCTGATTTCTCTTGAGGTAGTTTGCCTACATTTAAATAATCTATGAATGGTTGCCTATAACTGCTCCTCATCCTTACCGGTAATGGCAACCTCCCTTCAAGAGAGAATCTCAATGAGTTCGATCAATAAGGGATAAGACTTGTCTATTTTGGACCCTTATTGGAATGGACTCTTCGACATGCCAACTCTTTGGCAAGCTTGGCTACGCGTGCATTGCATTCTCTCCTCGAGAATCTTGTAGATGGTAACCTCGATTTGGGCCAACCCATAGTGTACTTGGTAATGATGGAGCTTAGGCTTTAGAACTTTGTAGACCCATGATTGATGACTAAGAATCCCCAAAGATGTTGATACTGCATAGTGTAATGACTAACTCTGACAACAATCGAGCCTCATATTCTTATTGGTGCATGGATTGGACAAATGATATGAGAATCTCATAACGCGGTCTGAGTTAGAGAACTATTCCTACCCCCTTCCCTGATAGTAAATTGTGGTTCTCCTCCTTGAGAGGAAGGCACCATCAAAGTACATCTCCCAAGCACTAGTATCCCCTAAGTTCATGATTTGTTCATCGGGAGATCATCGTGGAGAATCAGAGTGGATGTCGCTAAGAAATCGCAAGTGCTTGTCCTTACCCACAGGAGGCACGAATGTTATATCAAACCGAGATAAATCATGGACCAACGTGCCAACCATCTAGATAAGGTCATGTCATGAGATATTAGTGGATTGACTCGAGATCAAGTTCACCTTAGAAAGCATGTAGTGTCGTAGCTTTTGGGATGCAAAGATTAAAGCTAAAAGGGTTTTCAATAGGTGGATAGTTTACCTCGCAGGATGATGATAATAGAGAGAGTTCTCCTTCCCTTCATCATTGGTTTGAGCCAACAAAGCCAAGGGAGTCATCTAATACAAATATATATATGAGCCTTGCCCGAGATAGGGCCGCTAGCTGAGGTGTCATCGATATTGCTTGATGTCTTCAAAGCATGGCACTTGTCATCCCATTTGAACTTGGCATCTTTTGATAAGTGGAGAATGGTTGGCATCTTCTTGATAAGTTGGAAATGATCTTAGATACCAACCGCCTGAATGACCCGTTGTGTTAGGCTTTTAGGGTGGCATTTCTAATATCGCTTTGATCTTTTCCTGATCGATTTCAATTCCCCTGTTGACAACAAACCCAAGAAATTTTCTAAGCTATTCAATGCACACTTCGGGGTTCATTTTGAGGTTGTATTGTCTTAACCGCTCAAAACTACTCTCAAGTCAAAGAGATCTTTTCTTTGCTTTTGACAACGAGATCATCGACATAGATTCAACTTGATGATGAATGAGTTCATCAAGATTCGAGTCATGGTGGTATGTGGCACCGCATTTTAAAAAGGCATGACCTTATAATAATATAACGGGTTCAAAGGTTGTTTCTTTCATCCTCTGGGGCCATCTTAATTTGATTGTAGCCAGATGACCCATCCATAAAGGATAAATGAGATGAGGCAATGTCCACCATTAATTCGTATAGGAAGTGGAAATTCATCCTTAGACATGCTTATTTAGATCCCTAAAATCAACATATGCAATTTGGCCATTCTTTTCTTAATTGGGATGACACGCCAACCGTGTGTAGGATATTTTTCTTCCCTAATAAAGCCGATCAATCGTTTCTTAATTTCAAAAAGAAATAGTTTAGTTTTGTGGTTGTATTTATAAGATAGTTAAAATTACAATATAACAAAATCATATTTTTTGACTTGAAGCTTCATTTATAGCTGATCTCTTCGGGTATTTTGACTTCAAAGTCATTTGGATCATTCAAGTTTCTAAGCACACCTCCTCAAGTTAGCATGATTTGAAAAGAACCTATCGATTCCAAATGATTGGTGATGACCAAGCAGAATCATCATCAACTGGAATACATCAATCCTCCCGCCTTTGATTGTGAATGTTCGCATTTGATTGTTGTCCCATAACCTTTCAAAGTAATCCAACCCTGTTTAGACCAAGCAATTAATCCTTTCTTTGCTAAATTAAGAACACAAGGCTAATACCAATCAAAAGGTAATTCTATTAAATCTTTATATGAATCATCCTCAAGTTCTACATCGCCTTCTTGACTTGAGGATGATGCTCCAAGAAAGAACTTCGCACCTTTACATTTGTGGAAGACTTAGGGCTTCCTTAACTACCAAACCCTCAACTTTTGAAAGTGGGGTTAGAGCTAAAGTTCCCAACCGATGCTTCATGTTTCACATATAGACTTGGATACACTTATGCTTTAAGAGCTTGATCTTCATCGCCACCTCAACTATCACTTGCATGGGATCTGCCCTGAAGTGTTATGGTAAATCATATATGACTCATCATCTCAACTAGATTCTAAGTCTATATAGTAGTCCTGTAGCAGTGGGACATAACTATTGGATGGCCAATAAGGAGGTCTTCCATCTCTAGCATGTCTCGATCCTCTTCCTCTGGTGGAGGTCGAGTCATCCTACCCATATAATGAATGTAAACGAACTATGGGTGGAATCTAATGTTAGGCTCTACTTTCTCCAAGTCTATTTCTCGCTCCCTTTTATTTTCTTTCTCATTTCCTTTTTTCTCTTCCTTTTCTTTTTCTTTTTCTTTTTTTTCTTTTTTCTTTTTCTTTTTCTTTTTTCCTTTATTTTTGAACTTTCACCAAGTTCATGAGAATAGACTTGTTGATTTTGAGGGAGATAGTAGGTTGCCTTCAGATATTCACCTCATGAACTGGAATGGCTTAAGATCTCCTTTGATGTAAGATTCAATCCCACCTCTCATGAACTTCATGCACTGATGTAGAGAGGATGGAACCACATTATTCTCATGTATCCATGGTCTCCCAAGTAAAGCATTGAAAGATGTATCCAGTCTATAATATGAAACTTGGCGTCTTCCAATCATCCACTTCTAATGGCAACTATAGAGCCTAAAGCCCTCCCTTGTTCATTGAATCCTCTCAACATCATCCTCTCTTTGAAAGTTTGAGATGTCAATCTTTAAGTGTTTTTTTTAGACTCATAATATTCACCGATGCACCCGTCAACAAGAACTCGATATCATCTTCCAACATCCACTATAATGTAAAGAGGGCTGGTTGGTCGCTCTAAGCAAGTCTTCATCATCAATGTAACTCCTAGAGTGTCCTCTGAACCAAGCCTCTTCAAGATGTCACCGGGCTAAGCATATCTCCGGATCAAGGAGGGCCTTGATTAGAGATTCCCTCATCTCTTTGGATAAGATGAGGGCGTCATATATACTTAACTTAGCTGGCAGCTTTCTAAGATGTGCTAGGATGTTGTAGTCAACCTTGGCTTGATCCTCCACAAGCATATCCATGGGTGGAGCATCTTGTGGAGAGGCTATCTGCTCTTTAGAACCAATGATTTGCTTACCCTTATCCTGAGGTGCCACCCTAGGAGGGTAACTTTGCCACGCAAAGGTTAACTTCAAGACCTCTTGGAATGATGAATTTGTAGAAGTTCTACCTTCTCATTGTACCTATGACTTCTCCTATGGGATCAGTCGTGATGACTCCAAATCAATCTCAATGGTGAACCCAATGATTCAAATGGAAAATCCATTTCTAAATCAAAGGTGGAATGATCGAACTAGAGTCATCATTATTTGTAGACTTGAAGAGTTTTCAGAGGAATAAAATCTAGAGTATCGGCGGATAGATGTAAGTGAAAGCTTTCTTCATTGATTTCTTCTTAGATGGAGGTACATGATAGAAATCTAATAAAGTGCGGAGAAAGGGTATAGTGCCCTTGTCCACATAATGCTCCTATCGTAAGAGGAGCTAGTGGAAGAAGAAGTAGCGCAACAAGTGGATGGAGTGCTTGTTTGGTGCTACTATGCTATCCCGCAAGTAAGGTAAGTGCCGTCGTTAAGACACTTCTTCAAGTTGTCTTTGGCAACTTGCAAACCTTCCTTGGTGTTGGAGGTTTGAGTTACTTCAGACACTTGTAAAGAAAGCTTCTTGATCTTAGAGACCATTTTTTTAGAGGTTCGGGATAAGACAATATCCCAACCTTCTTTTGTCTTAAGAGGATCGTAAGTATCCCCAAGAATTACTCTGATAGAACTAGAGGTTGTTCTAACAAGTATTCCTTGGGATGACAATAGCTCGACTTGTAGCGCCAAGCTCCCTTAAAGGTGACACAATCCTCCAAGACATGACACATGGTAGGGCAATAGTTAGGATCATCACTCTTGCCCACATCTTCTTCTTAAAGTAAAAGTCGTCTTTTTAAGAGATTCTTAAAGATCTTCCTAACTACCTCCCTGAATGAATATGGCTTATTCAATTTATCAAGAGTAGTGGGTAATAGCTACCTCGGTGGATATGAGCAGCTGCGAGTATTGTATGAGGCCACTGGCAACTGTACGATCCAAGGTGGTGGTGAGAGGCATGGAGGTCACATGAGGTCTCATATGAGCTCTGGTCGCCCCTCTGCTACCGACACTACTACCCCGGCTTCTTCTCTTTCTACGCTTGGCTTGAATGATTGGTCTTGAAAAGGTAACGCTTGGCTTCCCTTATAGCTTAGCCTTGTTGATTAACTTCTCAAAGGTTTTGATCGTAAATCCCTTGAGCATGAAGGCAACCGAGCCATGAATATTCTTGAGAAGAATTTCTATAGCATGTTGTTCAGACAGATGTGGTTCACATTTCATACTCAAGTTTCACCACCTGAGAATATAATCAACAAGGGACTCATTTGGATTTTGTTGGGCCACAACGAGGTCACCCAGCTACCCTTTCGCTGAAACCTCTGATGAAGAGGTGCTCCAACTCAAGAAAAAGTCTTCAACCATTGGGTAGTTCGTACCAATCAAATACGATGTCCGTCAAACTACTAATGAAGAGACGGAATAGAAGTGCATCGCCACCAAAGATTAAAGATCCGCCTGAAATGTGCTATGTTCATTCCCATCCATCAAAATTTTGAAGGAAGGAGGCACAAAACCCTTAGATATTGGACACCATCAAATTCCTGGGTAGGGTCTACCCTTTGAACAGATGAGCCACCTTTGTGCCAATGCATCCTTCACTTGCCTCCACTAACTAATATCTTTTCTTGCATGGAGGCCCACCACCTATGCATGCCGCCACTATCCCTCTGAGATGTACTCTGGCTGATCCAAAACATGCAACAACCAGTGTGGTCACCTCTAAGAGTAGTGACCGATGGAGCTTGGCCTTGAAGTGCTAAAATCTTCTTCAACTCTTTTCTCCATCTTCCTAATATGCTCTCTCTTACTAAAATGTTGGGTTGAATGAGTCGTGTCTTCTTCCTCAACTACAACACCCTCTTTGATCCCTAAGGAGGGAACCCCTAGTGTAGACCATACCATCTTTGAGTCCTCCAAGAGATCATCCCCATCTGGATCAAAACTGACCCTAGCATCCTCTTCATCAGAGCAATCATCCCCGTAGAGTTCCCTCTTCTTAGTAAAGTACTAAGCAGCGATCTCATCTGAAGAGCGGTCTAGTCGCGGACAAACACTCAGAGGGGCTATACTCACGACAAATACATCCGCATTTGCCACTACTATTATCTCTAAGAGGACTATGCTCACAGATAGGTATATGTTGATCACTGCCCACTGGCTGAACACTAACTGTGGAATGATCTACTACCATGGACACTACATCTATATCCTCTATCCCTTCCACCGCTTGTGGAGACCGCAGGTGGCTAGTGGATCGCGGTGGTGACCACGGCTTTTTGGGTCGCCATTCCTTCTTCTCCGTAGTTGAGGGAGGTCGAATAAGAGAGCTCGACCTCACCTCAAGGTGGAGTAGATGGAGTGGGATCCTTGGGTCGTGGATCACCAATGGTCGGTCTTTCCCTGATGGGCTTCGGATCTCGAATGGGGATGCGAGTTGGATAGCGATGGTGCGAGTGGAGTGGAGGTAGACCGACCGCCGCCGACTATAGGCCTACCTCTTATGAAGAGTAGCACAGAAGGATGATGTTGTCGAACGATCGACCTCTAGATCGAAAATCCATCGTGAGCGCCGAGCCGACAAACCTCTATCGCTTCCTCCTACGCCTGAAGCGATGCTTGAGCCTCCAAGGCTCTCTCCCTCAGTAAACTGACTCTCCTGGGGATAAGCCCTCGATCAAAAACTCACTGTCCAGGTCACCCAACCTCGAGTAAGCTGAGCGGGGCTTCCTATGCCCCTGTGCTAAATATGGTGGAGGTAGTAGCAATCCTCCTATAGTCCTCCTCCATCCGAGGTCGAAGGGGGTGAAACCTACTACCACTCAAATGTGGAGAGGTCTCAGGGAGATCCCTCCTCACCACATGGGAAGACATCCATCTCTCTCTACCCTCTTGTGATGTCGCTGATCTTGTGCTTGCCATGCACTGGAATGTAGGTATGTGGCAAGAGGCACCCACCTGAATGTGGAGGAGACTATGTAAAGCAAGACCTCTTCCCTTTTGGGAATCCAAGGAGGGGTAGTAGTGTAGGGAGTAACCCACCTGTGGCGAACGACCGCACAAACCAATCGGGGTAGCAGAACAAAGGCCTTCCTCTTTAGTGAGGAAACTCAAAATTAGATGGCATATCAATCAAATGAGTGGCATGCCCGCCACCTCCTCCTTGTTAACTGGTGAGGGCCCTCAAGAGAAATCCTCACTCCCTCAAAACCATGGCCAAAGTAGATGACCTTGGTGGAGCCAGTGGTAGAGAGACTAGTTTGATCCAAGGCTAGGTTTAGGCCAGTGGGGAAGGAAAACATGAGCTTGTTGGGTGCCATAGATACTAATTGAGGATTGAAATAATTGATTGCACTGAAATCTGCATTGTTGAAACGTAGATGAGTCAGACACTTGCCTTGATATTCACTTTCAATCATTGATTTCAAGATTTGATTTTGAATTTGAACCCACACTAAACAATCTTAAGGATGTTCATCAAAATTTTAGAGAGATTTTGGATATTGAGAGAGTCTTGCCCTTTGATTTTCGATTTAGAACCAATACTCAACTGATTTAGGTATGTTGAGCGTGGTTCTAAAATTTGAGGAGAGATTTTCTTGGAGATATTTGTGTTTTGTGCATCTTGTTTGAAAATATTGATAGTTTGAAAGACCTCTACTTAACAAATTTGGGTATGCTCAGAAGAGGTTGTGATTGTTTGAAATATTTTGCTTGTGAAGATTTGATTGTGTGATATTTTGATTTTTTTTTTAATTAACAAATTTGGTATGTTAAGTAGGCCACATGTGTCATTTGTGTTTGTTGATGAGGCTTTCACTTAACAAATTTGGTATGTTAAGTGAAAGTTAAATGTGATCATGAGATAATTTTATTTTTCTTTGAAGATGGGAGTCATACTTAACAAGTTTGATATGTTAAGTTAAAGCCCCAAATTTGTTTGAGATATGTTTTTTTTCTTGAGAATGAGACTCATTTAACATATTTAAAGTTCAAGTGTTTGACATGAAAAATTGGATCATAACAAATTTGGTATGTTAAAATAGGATCAAATGCATTGAAAAGAGATCATTAATATAATTAAGTGAAAGTTAAATGTGTTTATGATATTTTATTTTAATTTTTTTATTTTTTGAAGATGAAACTCACTTAACAAATTTGGAGGAGTGAGAGTCTAGTGTGTTTTGAAAATGAAACTCACTTAACAAATTTGGTATGTTAAGTGAAAGTCAAGGTGTTTGATTTTGAAAATAAACTCTCACTTAACAAATTTGGTATATTAAGTGAAAGTCAAATGTGTTTATGATTTTTTTTTTTTGATGAAACTCTCACTTAACAAATTTGGTATGTTAAGTGAAAGTCAAATGTGTTTATGATTTTTTTTAAAGAAAATGAACTTATTTAATAAACTTAGGTATGTTAAATGGAGTTCACTTTGACTTATGATTTTCAAAATGGAGTTCTCATTTGATATACTTGGGCATGTCAAATGAGCTCCCAATGTGTTTTGAAGTTCAAGACTTTGGCATGAAGGAATTTATCACAAATGCAAATAGAATTCAATTTGCTCTCCTTCTAAAGGGGAACTCCCATTTGACAAATTTGGTTATGTCGGGGGTTCAAATATGTCTTGACTTCTCTTTTGTGTGTGTATGGTTTATTGCTTTTCGAAAAGAGGGGAAACTTCAACTCTAGCACATGTGAAGTATGCTAAGTGGAGTTTCAATTTTTTTATATCGTGGTTTTATTTGAAAATAGAATCTCCATCCAATGAATTTGAGTGTGTGGGACGGGGATAGCCATTTCCAAAGAAAATGTGCTTTTGAAAATTAAAAAATTGTTGATTTTGATTTTGATATTTTAAAGAACCTCAGTAACAATCATCGATTTGTTAAACGAGGTTTGGTTATATGTGTTTTGTGAAAATTTCTTATAAACTTTGTGCATCCCTTATTATGTGGATTTAAAAAAGTGCTTTGAAAAGATATGTTATTTTGTAGAAGAGTTTTATTCTTATTGTTCATGGATGAACCTTGCCTCACCATAATGGTGAAGAGATTTTTAATTTTGGTCATCTCCTATTAATTTTAATTTTCACCTATTGGGGAACCCAATAGGATTTTAAGACCTACATGAGTGAGGTCCTAAAACCTAAAGGATGTTGGCAGCTTTGCTTAAGGATGAAATAAGCTATGCCAAGAAAGAATGATAGTCTGGCCTATATAAAACATAAGTCCACTATCGATGCTTGGAGACAATAATTGTCTACTAAAGATGGAGAGAGGAACCTCCCCGAGAGTCAAAAAATGTGGTGTTTATTTTGGGTGGGACATACTTATTGAAGTGATCGTGACATTAAGGAATGATGTATCTCAAAGATAGAAATCACCACCCTATAATGGACAATCACCTAATAAGGACTCCTAAGGCATGATGGGTCTGAATAAAGAAGATCTTTCCCTACTTTACATGGAAAAGTAAAGTAGGGTTTATTTTAAGTTCATAAGTTCCTGGGAGGCCCCATAGTTAATTACATAAGGAATGAGAATTTCTTAAGAATACTCGATTAAAGTAGATATTAGGGTCTCCAAAGATTTCAAGACTATCAAAGGATTGGCTATTTTAGAAAATCAAATGGGATAGATCAAGGAGAAGATTTATTTTGGAATCCAAAGGAGAGAAAATGCTCATGATACTGGAAGCCTAGTGAGCATTCCAATCTACCCTATAGTTGGGCTTTATATTTTTGAAATTGAAGAGAGTTGATTATTTGAGTTGATATTTTGCTGGGGCTTATAATTCCACAACATAAGATTGTGGAAATGCCTAAGAGGTGAGGATTTATGCTTGTAGCCCAAAGAAACTACCTGATTCCTAAACTAAGGAGCCTTGGTACAAAATGAAGGCACAACCTAAATCTAAGGCGAAAATGGGTATATGGTTTACCTCCACAAGAGAGAATAAACCACCCGACTACTGGACTTATTATCACCTAGAGTGGCAGCCAGCTAACTCTTCCTATGCTTTAAATCCATGTAGGCAAGTCTTATGATTTGCAAGATGGCTAAGTCATTGTTCATTTAGAAAGAAAACTAAGTCCTTAGACTCACACCCTAAGAGACTAGAGCATGAGTGGTATGAATCCATGACTTAATCTAATGCAAATTTTATCAAATTTATTTGATTCTTTTGGACTTTTTTGTTTTGACACAAGCTATGGGATTTTGTATGCCTAAATGCATGAGAATTTGATTATAGGCCAAATCAAGAGAGAAAGGGTGTCTTCCACTAAAGGCTCTCATAGGTCAACCCTTGATTCTCTGGCAAAGATGGAAGCTCCCTCTAAACAAGAGTGAAAGAATATGATATGCATGATATTATACATTCATCCATCCAAAGGGGTTACTAAAAATTTTATTATCTTTAATTCTAGTTTTTATGTGAGGTTATGAGTTGTTTAAAATCTTAGTTATGAGTTGTTAATTGGGGTAGAAAAATTAATTTTATCTAAGAGCCTACCGCATCCGTGCCACACATTCAAGCATCAATCATAAATAAACTATGAAAAGCATGTTGTTCTAATGAATCTAAACACAACATCAAACAATTTTATAGACTACCATGAGAATAAAATAAAGCGGGTTCCATGCATACCCAAAAGAGAAAAGAAAAGATGGGTAGCACCCTTATACAACCCGGATTACAAAAAATAATATATATGCTATTCTTTTCTTCATTTATTCATTTATTCATTTCTTTCTTTGATTTGATTCAAAGGCATCAGTGGCACCTGTGGACTAAGCTAGCCACGCTCATCCTAATCCCCATAGCACTAATCCTAATTCTAATGCAAAATTACATCAAAAATAGGAAAAGTAAATCTAGCTACACTAAAAAACAAATGTTAGCTAAACACACCATACAACCAAGTTATATGAATAATTTGGACTTAGACCCACACATGGGTAACCAAGCCCATCTGTCCTAATATGGGTTACACTTAGGGGCTAAGCAACCTGCACAACAAAAGCATTTATATTTTTTTTATACTTTAAGCACAACCCCTTAAAATATGATTAGCTAATAATGGCCTAACATCCGCCTACTAAATATACACCCTAACATCCGCCTAAAATATTACATCACATAACAAAACACAACAATACATACAATGCCCTAACTTAGCACTAGTAGTGACTTAGTATTCTAATGTGAGTGCTTAAGGTTTGTGTAACAAGACTTTACTAGACTTCTTTAGTTTAAGTTCCAATTTGAAGTTTGAATTTAAATTTTACCTTTTGGTGATTTCAATCTAAATGATTTAATGATTTGATTTTCATTTTATTTATTTGGTTGAAATGATATTTAGGTTCTCAAGAATGAAGAGTAGGATGAATTCCATCGACACTCACCCCAATTCCTAAGGAATCTAACTAAACCCTTAAGTATCTTGATTAGCCCATTTGAATTTGTGTAATTCATTTGATTAATTTATTAATTTGATTTGAATAGAATTGAGTTTGTTTAAGTATTTGATTGAATTGATTTTTGATTAGATATTTTATTTAATTGCATCTTGATAATTCAATATCCTAATGTCTAATGGAGTTTAAGTTTGTTTAAGTTCATGTGTTTTGGTTGATTAATTTTAGATTAGGTGTTTTGATTTAATTGAATCTTGATAATTCAATATCCTTTAGATTAATATTTAATTCTTTTCTTGATGGTTATGTGATTTAACTTTATGTTTATTTAATTTGATGGTTCATTTATTTGTAGTTTGATTAAATTAATTGAAATTTTATTTTGATTTTAATTGAGTTTGATTCTTTGTAATTAGATTTTATTTTTAATCACATCCATTTGTTGTTCATCAAAGTTTGGTTTGCATTTTGATTTCATATATTAGTTAATTATTTTTATTTAAGTAGTTGAATGAGATTTGATTTTGATTCTATATTAAATTGATGAGAATCTTTCTTGATTTAACTTAATTTGATTCAATTTGATTTAATTAGCTTTATTGGTGGGTTTGCTTAGGTTCAATGTGATTATGTGATTTGTTTAATTAATAAGTGTATTTATGTTAATTATAAAGGTTTTAATTTTTTTTAATTTAGTTTCATATTTGTTTAGAAATGATGTAATTAATGACTTAATGGTTTAGGTTTAATTTATGTTTTGATTAATATTTGCATTTTGATTAATTAAGTTTAATGTAATTAATTTGATTAACTTAATTAGTTTGTTTAAGAGGTATAATATTAGATTAAATAAAGATTTGCTTAACTTTTAATTTGATTTCATGTTTATTTGAGTTAATGATGTAATGATAAATTAATGAAAGTTTAAATTAGGTTTGATTATCATTTAATTGCATTTTATGTTTGATTAAGCTTAAGTTTAATATGATTAATTTTACTTAAAATTAATTTATTTAATAGTGTGATTAAATTAATTAGTAGATTAATTAAGTATTTAATTTGAATTAACTTTAATCTAATTTATAAAGTTAAATTTGGTTTATTAAGATAATGGATTAATTTATTAAGTTTGCATTAATTAGATGTTTGATTAATTAAGTTTGATGGGTCAAAAATTATTAGATTAATTAAAGGTTTTGATTGATTAATGACTTAATGATTTAGGTTTAATTTAAGTTTTATTAGTGTTTAATTGCATCTTAATGTTTGATTAAGTTTAGGTTTATGATTAATTTAATTAACTTAATTAATTTATTTAAGGGTGATTATTATATTTTAATGGGTTTGATTTAAGCTTAATCTTGAGTTAGCTTTAATGTAACTTATTTAAATTAATTTGATTAATTAAGATGATGGATTAATTTATTAAATTTCATTAATTAAATGTTTGACTAATTGAGTTTGATTATTTATGATTAGGGTTTTACTTGATTTGATTTATTATGTTTTATTGATTTCATTAACATGTTCAATTTAGTTATTAGGTTGAAATATTCAATGGTTATTAATTATCTCATTCCAAATGGATGATTTTAATCATAGGTTAATTAAGTTTGCTTTAATTTTATTTAGTTTAATTCATTAGTATCAAATTTAAAAGTTTTCTAAGTTTGTTGGATTTTTGAGTTTGATTTAAGATTTAATCATTTAATTGAGTTTTATTAACTTAAATGGATCATATTTAATTTAATCTCTTTAAAGATGATATTTTTTTTTGATTTAAAGTTTGATTAATGATTTAATGAATGCTATTCAATTTGATTTTTGATTTAATATTTGATTATATTTTAATTAACTTTTAATTAAACTCTAATCTTAAAGTGTTATTTGGGGTTCTTAAGATTCAAAAGATCAAATCATTTTTCTTAAGAGTCCTGGATGTCAATTGAAGTGATCTAGGTCATCTTGAAGATTTTTGTAAATTTCTGAATTTTTATTTAATTTATTTTATTAAAATTGATAATCTGAATTTAAAAATTTAATTTCTACCAATACATAAGTTATTTTAACTTAAAAGTTTTATTGTATGTGTATCATAACATTAATTTCAATATCTGAAAATCTCAACTTAATCTAACTTATATTTTTGGTTTAATTAAAGAAATATTTTTTTCACTAAAACCTAAATTACTCATAATACTTAGTAAATTTTGAGTATTTTTTTGTTGGATTCCTGATAGATAAATCCAACCCTTGTTTGTAATTTTTTAAGTATTTTATTTTTATGAATTTTTAAAGTTTATGATTTAAATTATTATTATTATTATTATTTTTTTATATATATATATATACGCTGGTTTGGCGAGGAAGACGACCCACGCTTTCGGACCGTCCGATCACGATACGGATCGACAATCCAGAGCCGATCGCACGATCGGCGGCGATCCGAGCCGTCCGATTGAAACCACGCGCATCGATCATCTTTCATTTCGGCGATACGCTGATCGCTGGCTTCAAGCTGATCACGCGAAAGCCCGACGCGAACCATCGGACGATCCGCATCTGCACGCAAGGCGCCCGGATCCGATCCCGCGAACCGCGGATCGACGGGTATCGCGAGCCGCGAATGAACAAGATGTGGGGTATTTTGAAAAAAATGAAAGTTTCTAAGCCAAAACTTGTCCAAATAGACCCATTTTTGTGCCGATTCGCACCAAAAAAAATTTTGTTTCCTATTTGGGGTGATTTAAAATAAAAGTGCTAGATTTTCTAAAGAAAATTCCTAGAATCATGGAAATTTGACAAAATATGCAAAATCCTAAGGCACTACGCTCTAAAGTTACCTCACCGGGATGATTTTCACGGTGAAGATCCGAGGAGCTGTATGAGGAAGCTTCGTGAGTAATCTTTAGCTCTTCTCTTCGAATGCCTCCTTCGATGTTTACCGTCAGCTCAGGAAGAGCAAATTCTTGTATTATTTGAGCTCAAAGTGGCTAAAGTGGGGATGGGTTACTTTTGGCTTTGAGAGATTTGAGAGTGATGATGGGAGCAAGAGAGCTCAAGTCTCATCCCCTCCTTTATAATGGATGAAAATACAAATTTTTTGAATTATTTTGGCTCCAAATTGAATGCCATCTTGTTGGGGTGGTTAGATAGATCTAGATTGATTGAGGACTTTGATTTTGCTCCAAAGTCCTCTTGTCATATGATGATTTGATTAATTGAAATGTGCCATGTGATGGGGTTAAGTGCATGTGATGGGGAATTAAATGAGGTGGAATCTATGTGGGGAGGATCATGAGGGATTTAAATGGGTTGAGTTTAGGCTCCCTAAATTGGGTCAGGTTTGATCAGCCCCCAATGGGTTTTGGCTTGATTTCAAGGAGTTTGGCCCAATTTGGGTCATATGGGTCATTTTGGGTTAAATTGACCCATTTGACCAAATTTGACCAAATTAGCTTGGGAAATGAGTTGATTCATGTTCAATTAGCTAATTGAAGATGAATGTGGTCTTTATTTTGAATTAATTTAGATTTAATTTTGATTTAGGCTAACCCTTTAGGCCAATTAAGTTGGGTCAAGTTGATCAAATTGGGCTGATTGATCAAATTGAGTTCAATTATTACTTTGGTTAAGTTCAATAATAAATTTGGAATGAGATTGAGCCATTGGTTGCAATCAATTTAGGTTAGATCATGATTTGACCTGATTTGATTCTTTAGGCTAGTTTGGGTCAATTTGGATCAAATGGCTAATTGGGCTTGGTTTGGCCCAATTGATTGCAATTGATCATCCTAGGGTGATCAAAAATCATGGTGGAGGATTTTGGTGAGCTTGGTTTAATCTAATTTGGGTTGGATTAGAATTTGGCTCAAATGAGTCCTTTAGGTCACTTTAGGTCAAGTGCACCTAAGTGGGTCAATTGGTTTAGTTTTGATTTGATTTGATGATTGTAGGTTTCATTTATATTTTGGTATATAATTGAATAAATGATTGATTCAAGAGAAAATTCATTGGTTTTGACTTGATATGGATAGAATTTGGCTAAGTCCAAAGAATTGGAAAAAGGGTTTAAATTGAGTTTGGATTTGATTTGCAATATGGTTTTGGTCATTTGAATTTAGATTTCATTTATATTTGTGAATATAAATGAAGGAATAATTGATTTATGAAGAGATCAATTGAGTTTAATTTGATTTAAGGAAAGATTTGGCTAAGCTTATAAATATGGTTCATATGGCTTAGGAAGGGGTTTTAGGATTTGAATTTGATTTTGGGTTTCAATCATTGGAGTCAAATTTTGAAATTAAATTTGGAATTTGAATTTGAATTTGAGATTTGATTTGAGAATTGAGTCTAGGTTTGATTTGAGAAAGTGTATCTAGATTATGTTTAGGCTATGGGATAGGTAATTTTCTTAAACCCTAATGTATATCCTAATATTATGGTTAACACTTCTAAAGCTCTAGGTTAGTTCACCTAATCACTAGAAGTGTCTTTGACTAGGGAGTTCTTAGTGTCTAGAAGATTCCTAGGTCTAAAAGGATGTTAAGAGCTCACAAAGTGAGGTCAACAAAGGACCACTAGTGTGGTGTGGGACACACACACGTGGTATTGATTGAAAAGATCAACAACATTTAGAAGGTTGCAACAAACAATGAAAGTGATCTATACCTAGACCCGAAAGGTAGATAGAATCACGATCTTAGTGTAATGCACCTCTCTTTATGCCAAAGGCATAAGAGAGCAAGAAGGAATCCGCTAGGGATTGAGTACATGAACCTTCCTCTAGGGAAACAGGTTCAAGTTATCCGCTGGGGATATAGATTTGAGTTTGATTGTGAATATAATTTGTTTGGGTGTGTATCCACTAGGGATAAGAATTTAATTGGATTTCTTTGATTTGTTTAATTAGATTCCACTAGGGTGCCCATCGGTTTGCAACAATCAGTCTAGAATGAAAGCATGTAGGCTTACATCTCTAAAGCGAACCGATTCTTTGGGATAGTCATCTTCCGACAGTGCCATCCGACCTAGGTAGTGAGTGAATGTCAGGGGCTTATATCAACTCAAACGTAGTCAAGAGGAAAGGAGCCTCTGGGGGAGTTACCCTAAACCTCAAATATATTCGACCTAGTTAGGTCATGTTGATTAGTTCAAGAAGAAAGCACATGAACTCACATCTTCTCAAACAGTATCAACTATGAGGTAGCTTACTGGCTGGGCAGTGAAGACTACGAAACTAACAAGGCGCTCATCAGTTTGCAATGGTCAAATTAGGAAGAAAGCACGGTGACTCATCCTTCATCAAATGACCACTAGGGTGATTGGTTGCTTTGGGCAACAAATCACAGAAGGCATTTACTGGGCTCCCACATCAAAATAGCCCGAGAAAAAAAAATATGTTTATTTGTGTTTGATATGAAGGAATAGGATGCCACTGGGGACTCTTACACCTAAACCTCAGGGAAACTCGACCTAGTCAGGGCATGGTGGCTAGTTCATGAAGAAAGCGCTGGGACTCACATCTTCTTAAATAAAGCCAACACAAGGTAGTTCACTAGCAGGGCAGTGAAGCCTACCAAACTAACAAGGTGTTCATTAATTTGTAATGGTCAAGTTTGGAAGAAAGTATGGGGACTCACATCTTCTTAAAAAAGAATCCACTGGGGTGATCGGTTGCATTGGACAACAAATCAAACCCGACCTAGAGAAGCTAATGAGTGAGTTCCACATGGGGCTTGCTCCCACATCAAAATAGCCCGAGACAAAGATATGTGTGTTTTGTGTTTGATGTGAAGGAATAGGATGCCACTCGAGGACCCTAAATATATCACGGTGAATTCATAAGCAAAAGATATTTTTAACACAGAAGAAATAAAATTGAGATGAAAAGATTTTATTGATAATTATTTTCAAACAAGATTTAAGTAGATCCCATTGATTGGAAGCATCGGGCGCTCTCCTTTACAATTTATGAGTTGGTAAGACCCTCCTTGGTAGGCCTTCTCTATGGCATAAGGGCCTTCCCAAGTGGGTTCAAACTTTCCTCCTATCTTCGAATAGATTGGTCTCCTTAGAACTAAAACAAGCTCTCCTACTTGAAAAGCTCTGGGAGACCAACTTGTTATGAGCTTGAATCATCTTGGCTTTGTATAACTTGATTTTGCATGCATGCTTCTCTCCTCCAAACCTTGAGCTTTTTCAACCGTAACTTGGCATTGCTGTAGATTTTGCTACGGCTATCCTAGTGATGGGAGTTGGACTTCCAATGATAAGTTTGGACCCATACACTAAGGAGAAAGGGTAGATTGAGTTAGAGTTCTATATATGGTAAAGGCCCATAAAACTTCAACCAACCTGTCATGCCATCATCGTTGTCATCTAGTGTCTTCTTGATTTGAATGAGGGTTTTGTTGAAGCTAACCCATTTGCTCTGATAGTAGATGGTAGAATTTCTTCAATCTATGTTGTGTCTTCGAGCAAAGCTATTGATTGCTTTTGAATTCATTATCGAATATAATTCATCGAGGCACCCGAACCTATATACGATATGGTTCCTGAAAAATTGGAGCACATGTTGAGCTGTGACCTCTCTAAGTGGGATTGCCTCTGCCCATTTGGAAAGTAGTCAGTAGCAGGTATATTGAATCGATGACCCTTGGAAGAAGGAGGATCGATCGGACCCATAATGTCAGTACCCCAACACTCGAATAGCCATGAGGCCAATGTAGGATGTGGAATATTGGGAGGTTGATGGGACCACACCGTGACATTGATGACATCTCCTCCATGCGTCGTGATCATGAAGGCCGTAGTATCCTAATCTCTTGATCTTGGCTTTCATCTTCGGACCAGATTGATGTGCCCCACATAACCCTGAGTGTACCTCAATCATAATTTTATGGGCTTCGTGTTTGTCCAGACAACATAACCACATATGATCGAAAGATTTTCTGATATACCTACAAGAGTATAAAAGGGCTCTGCTTCACGGTGTGCCAATGATTTCTCTTGAGGTAGTTTGCCTACATTTAAATAATCTAATGGTTGCCTCTAATCTGCTCCTCATGGTAATGGCAACCTCCCCTTCAAGAGAGAATCTCAATGAGTTCAAAGATCGGGATAAGACTTGTCTATTTTGGACCCTTATTGGAATGGACTCATCTTCCGACATGCCAACTCTTTGGAGCTTGGCTAATGCTACATGCATTCTTCCTTAAGGAATCTTGTAGATGATAACCTCTGGGATTTGGGCCAACAAATCCATAGTGTACTTGTGGTAATGATGGAGCTTAGGCTTTAGAACTTTGTAGGACCCAGCGATTTGGTTGATGACTAACTAAGAATCCCCAAAGATGTTGATACTCTGGACACATAGTGTAATGACTAACTCCAGACCGACAATCAGAGCCTCATATTCGGCCTCATTGTTTGTGCATAGATTGGATAAATGATATGAGAATCTCATCATATCGCGGTCTGGAGTTAGGAGAACTATTCCTACCCCTACCTTCCCTGGGATAGTAAGTTGTGGTTCTCCTCCTCTTTGAGAGGAAGCTGCACCATCAAAGTACATCTCCCAAAGGCGAGCACTACTATCCCCTAAGTTCATGATTTGTTCATCAGGGAGATCATCGTTAAGCGGAGAATCAGCAGGCAGTGGATGTGCTGCTAAAAAATCCGCAAGTGCTTGTCCTTTCACGACACGGAGGGGCACGAATGTTATATCAAACTGAGATAAAATCATAGACCATGCCAACCGCCCGGCTATCATGAGATATTGTAGTGGATTGACTCTGGAGATCAAGTTCACCTTATGAGAAAGCATGTAGTGCTGTAGCTTTTGTGATGCAAAGATTAAAGCTAAACAGTACTTTTTAATAGGTGGATAGTTTTCCTCAGCAGGGATTAGATGACGACTGAGATAATAGAGAGAGTTCTCCTTCCCTTCATCATTGGTTTGAGCCAACAAAGCGCCAAGGGAGTCGTCTAATGCAGCTGTATATAATTGAGCGCTTGATAGACCGCTAGGTGTCATCGATATTGCTTGATGTTTGAAAGCATGGATCCCATTCAACTGGCATCTTTTTGATGCGTCGGAATGGTTGGCATCTTCCCGATAAGTTGAAATGAAGTCTTAGATATGCCAACCGCCTTAAAATGACCAGTTGTGTTAGGCTTTTAGGGGTGGCATTTCTAATATCGCTTTGATCTTTTCTGATCGATTTCACCTGGGACAACAAACCCAAGAAATTTTCTGCTACTCAATGCACACTTCGGGGTTCATTTTGAGGTTGTATTGTCTTAACGCTCAAAACTACTCTCAAGTCAAAGAGATGGTCTTTCTTTTCTTTTGACAATGAGATCATCAAGATTCAACTTGATGATGAATGAGTTCATCAAGATTCGAGTCATGCACGGTATGTGGCACGATTTTAAGGCCGAAAGGCATGACCTTATAACAATATACCATCTGAAAGGGTGTTTCTTTCATCCGGGGCCATCTTAATTTGGTTGTAGCATGATGACCCATCCATAAAGGAGAATAATGCATGAGATGAGGCAATGTCCACCATTAATTCGGTATAGTGGAAATTCATCCTTAGGACATGCCTTATTTAGATCCCTAAAATCAACATATGCAAATTTGGCCATTCTTTTCTTAACGGATGACACGCCAACCGTGTAGATATTTTTCTTCCCTAATAAAGCCAAAGATCGAGCTTAATTTCAAAAGTGACCTATTGTTCAATGTCTAATCACATGCCTAGAGCCTATTTGATAGGTTAGCATTAGGTTCTATTGCTAGTTTATGGACTGCTATGTCAGGAGATAGACCGGGCATCTCTTCATAACTCCATGCAAAGCAATCCTTAAACTCAGTCAATAGCTTCACTAAATCATTGGTTTCTTTTCATTCAATAGAGAACTAATATATGGTCATGGATCTTCTTCGCCTAGGTTGATTTCTTTGAGCTCATCGATATGACTTGATCTCCTCTCAACTCGGTGCATCTTTGACTTCAAAGTCATTTGGATCATCTCAAGTTTCTAAGCACACCTCCTCATATGAGTTAGCATGATTTGAAAAGAACCTATCGATTCCAAATGATTGGTGATGACTAAGTAAAGAATCATCATCAACGGACCCACCGTAATCAATCCTAGTCCCTGTCTTGATTGTGAATGTCTGCATTTATTGTCCCATAACCTTTCAAAGTAATCCAACCTGTGTTTAGACCAAGCATGTGGAATTAATCCTTTCTTTGCTAAATTAAGAACACAAGGAGAATACCAATCAAAAGGTAATTCTATTAAATCTTTATATGAATCATCCTCAAGTTCTACATCAACTTGACTTGGATGATGCTCCAAGAAAGAACTTCTGCACCTTTACATTTGTGGAAGACTTAGGGGCTTCCTTAACTACCAAATCCTTAACTTTTTGTGAGGAAAGTGCAGTTAGAGCTAAAGTTCCCAACTGATGCTTCATTGTTTCACATATAGACTTGGATACACTTATGCTTTGCTTAGAGCCCTATTCATCGCCGCTCGCTCAACTATCACTGCATGGGGATCCAGGGAAGTGTGTAATCATATATGACTCATCATCCAACTAGATTCTAAGTCTATATAGAGTAGTCTGTACAGGGACATAACTCATATGGATGGCCAATGAGGTCTTCCATCCTCTAGCATGTCTCCGATCTCTTCCTCCGCCTGGAGGTCGAGTCATCCTACCCATATGTTCAATGGAGTAAACGAACTATGGGTGGAATCTAATGTTAGCTCTACTTTCTCCTCCAAGTCTATTTTCACTCTTTATTTTCTTTCTCATTTCCTTTTTTTCTTTTCTTTCTTTTTTTCTTTTCTTTTTTTTCTTTTTTCTTTTTTCTTTTCTTTTTTTATTTTTGAACTTTCACCAAGTTCAGAGACTTGTTGATTTTGAGGGAGATAGTAGGTTGCATCCTCATATATTCGACCTCATGAACTATGAATGGCTTAAGATCTCCTTTGATGCAAGATTCAATCCCACCTCTCTCATGAACTTCATGCACCGATGTAGAGGATGGAACCACATTCTCATGTATCCATGGTCTCCCAAGTAAAGCATTGAAAGATGTATCTGAAGTCTATAATATGAAACTTGGTAGTCTTCCAATCATCCACTTCTAATGGCAACACTATAGAGCCTAAAGCCCTCTCGCCTTGTTCATTGAATCCTCCTCAACATCATCCTCTCTTTGAAAGTTTGGAGATGTCAATCTTTAAGTGCAAGAGTTTTAGACTCATAATATTCACATGCACCGGTCAACAAGAACTCGATATCCTATATCTTCCAACATCCAATGTAATGTAAAGGGTGTTGTGCTTGGTCTCCTAAGCAAGTCTTCATCATCAATGTAACTCCTAGAGTGTCCTAACCGCAAGCCTCCTCTTCAAGAATGCCACTGGCTAAGCATATCTGATCAAGGAGGGCCTTGATTAGAGATTCCCTCATCTCTTTGGATAAGATGAGGGCATCATATATCTTAACTTATTTCTAATTTCTGCTAGATTGTAGTCAACCTTGGCTTGATCCTCCACAAGCATATCCATGGGTGGAGCATCTTGTGGAGAGGCTATCCGCTTCTTAGAACAATGATTTGCCCTTATCCCGAGGTGCCACCCTAGAGGTAGAACTTTGCCACTGAAGGTTAACTTGACCTCTTGGAATGATGAATTTGTAGAAGTTCTACCTTCTCATCAGTGTAACTTCTCCTATGGGATCATCGGAGTCAGATAACTCCAGATCAATCTCAATGGTGAACCCAATGATTCGGAATGGAAAATCCATTTCTAAATCAAAGGTGGAATGATCGAACTAGAGTCATCATTATTTTGTAGACTTGAAGAGTTTTCAGAGGAATAAAATCTAGAGTATCAAAGTGGACAAGATGTAAGTGAAAGCTTTCTTCATTGATTTCTTCTTAGATGGAGGTACATGATAGAAATCTAATAAAAAGTAAAAAGGGTATAGTGCTTGTCCATGATACAATGCTCCTATTAGAAGAGGAGCTAGTGGAGGAAGTAGTATGCAACTGGATGGAGTGTCTTCTATATTGTGCTACTGCTATCCCGCAAGTAAGGGTACTGCGCTCGACACCTTCTTCAAGTTATCTTTGGCAACTTGCAAACCTTCCTTGGTATTGGAGGTTTGAGTTACTTCAGACACCTGTAAAGAAAGATTCTTGATCTTAGAGATGACTTTTTTAGAGGTTCGAGATAAGATAATATCCCAACCTTCTTTTGTCTTAAGAGGATCATAAGTATCCCCAAGAATTACTCTGATAGAACTAGAGGGTTGTTCTAACAAGTATTCCTTGGGGATGATAATAGCTCCTGAATTGTAGCTGCACTCAATCCTATCCTTAAAGGTGACACAATCCTCCAAGACATGACTAACCATATGGTGATAAGGGCAATAGTTAGGATCATCACTCTTTCCCACATCTTCCTCTTCGTGTAACTAAAGTCGCTTCTTTAAGAGATTCTTAAAGATCTTCCTAACTACCTCTTGAATGAATATGGCTTATTCAATTTATCGACAAGAGTAGGTGGGTAGCTACCCAAGGATGGATATGAGTACCGTTGTGAGTATATTATGAGGATGTATGTGGCAACTATGTAGGTCAATATGGGTGGCAATGGAGGTACAGACATGAGGTCTCTCATATGAGCTCTGGCTTTTGTTCACTGACTAATACCCCGCTTCTTCACTTTCTATTTAATTGTGATTGGTCTTGAAAATAACTATTTCTTATAAAGGCTAGCCTTGTTTGATTAACCTCAAAGGTTTTGATGTAAATCCTTTGAGAATGAAGGCAACCGAGCCATGAATATTCTTGAGAAGAATTTCTATAACATGTCGTGCAAATGTGTTCACATTTCATACTGAAGCCACAGAGAATATAATCAACAAGGGACTCATTTGGATTTTGTTGGGCCAATGAGGTCACCATTACCTTTCTTTCAAAGAAACCTCTTGATGAATGAAAAGTCTTCACCAATCAAAATATGTGGTGGAGGTAAATGAAAGAATCCTCATAATCCTCACATGAGATTAAAAGTGAAACCTACTACCAAATGTGGAGATTTGAGGTGATTCTCCTCACCACAATGGGAAGTGACATCCATCTCTCTATGTCTTGATGTCGCTGATCTTTTCTGTTAAGGTCAACATGTGTATGAGCGAGAGTGCACCCACCTTGAATGTGAGGAGACTATTTGAAAGACTTTCCCTTAATCAAGGATGGGGTAGTGTAGTGAGTAAAAATGTGGAACGAAAATAAACATACCTAAGGGTAAGAACAAATTGGCCTTCCTCTTGAAGGAAACTGTAATATGGCATATCAATTGAATGATGGATCACCACCTCCTCCCTTGTTAATTATGGTGATTTGAAGAAATCTCACTCCCTCAAAACCATGGCCAAAGTAGATGACCTTGGTGAGCCAAAGAGAGACTAGTTTGATCCAAGGCTAGGTTTAGCTGGGAAGAAAATCAATTTTTAGCCATGATACTAAGAGGACGAAATAATTGACAAAAATGCAAAAGAATGAGACACTTGCCTGATATTCACTTTCAATTTGATTTCAAGATTTGATTTTGAATTTGAACCCACACTAAATAATCTTGGATGTTAAGTCATCAAAATGTGGAGATTTTGAGAAGAGAGTCATGCCATTTGATTTGATTTAGAACCCATACAAATTTAGAATGTTGATTCAAGATTTGAGGAGAGATTTTCTTGAGATATTTGTGTTTGTGCATCTTGTTTGAAAATATTGATAGTTTGAAAGACCTCTACTTAGGAAATTTGGATATGATAAGAAGAGGTTGTGATTGTGTGCTTGAAATATTTTTGCTTGTGAAGATTTGATTGTGTGATATTTTGATTTGAAAATGGGGCTTCTTAATTAACAAATTTGGTATGTTAAGTAGACATTTGATTGTGTTTGTTGATGAGACTTTCACTTAACAAATTTGGTATGTTAAGTGAAAGTTAAATGTGATCATGAGATAATTTTGTTTTTCTTTGAAGATGGGAGTCATACTTAACAAGTTTGATATGCTAAGTGAAAGCCCCAAATTTGTTTGAGATATATTTTTTATTCTTTGAGAATGACTCTCACCAACAAATTAGTTAAAAGTTCAAGTGTGGTTTGACATGAAAAAAATTGGATAATTACCTAACAAATTTGGTATGTTAAAATAGGGATCAAATGTGCATTGAAAAGAGACCCCACTTAACAAATTTGGTATGTTAAGTGAAAGTTAAATGTGTTTATGATTTTTTTATTTTATTTTATTTTTTTATTTTTTATTTTTTGAAGATGAAACTCTTACTTAGCAAATTTGGTATGCTGAGTGAGAGTCTAGTGTGTTTCTGATTTTTGAAAATGAAACTCTCACTTAATAAATTTTGTATGTTAAGAAGTCCAAATGTTTGATTTTTTGAAAATAAAACTCAACTTAACAAATTTGGTATATTAAGTGAAAGTCAAATGTGTTTATGATTTTTTTTTTTGATGAAACTCTCACTTAACAAATTTGATGTGTGAGTCAAATGTTTTATTTTTTTTTGAAAATGAACTTATTTAATAGACTTAGGTATGTTAAATGGAGTTCACTTTATACTTATGATTTTCAAAATGAGTTCTCATTATAATGGCATGTCAAATGAGCTCCCAACATGTTTTGAAGTTCAAGACTTGTATGAAGGAATTTTATGACAAATGTAAATAGAATTCAATTTGCTCTACCTTCTCCAAAGGGGAACTCCCATTCAGAAATTTAATGTCGTGGGTTCAAATATGTTGTGTACATATCCCTTATTATGTGGATTTAAAAGTGCTTTTGAAAAGACATGTTATTTAGAAGAGTTTTATTCTCTTATTGTTTATGGATGAACTTTGCCTCACCATAATGGTGAAGAAATTTTAATTTGGTCATCTCCTCTATTTGTTTAATTTTAATTTTCACCTATGGGGAATAATAGGATTTTAACCTACACCTGAGTGAGGTCCTAAAACCAAAGGATGTAAGAGCTTTGCTTTTGGATGAAATTTGCAATGAAAGAATGATAGTCTCTGTATATAAAACATAAGTCCACTATCAATGCTTGAAGACAATAATGTCTACTAAAGATGGAGAGAAATTTTACCCAAATGAGTCAAAAAATTTGGTGTTTATTTTTTGTGGGACACCATGTGATCTTTGGTACTATGGATTGTATGACATTAAGGAATGATGTATTATCTCAAGATAAAATCACCACCTATAATGGACCTAATCTTAATAAGGACTCCTGGGCATGATGTCTTCTATACAGAGATCTTTCCCCTACTTTACATAGAAAAGTAAAGAAGGGTTTATTATCTTGATTTAATTCTTAGGCTTTTATGTGAGGTTATGAGTTGTTTTAAAATCTTAGTTATGAGTTGTTAATTGGGGTAGAAAAATTAATTTTTATCCTAAGAGCCTACCGCATCCAGGCCACACATTCAAGCATCAATCATAAATAAACTATGAAAAGCATGTTGTTCTAATGCGCAATCTAAACACAACATCAAACAATTTTATAACTACCGTAAAAGAATAAAAGGCGGTGGTTCCACCGACACCTAAAAAAGAGAAAAGAAAAGATGGGTAGTGAAGTTCTACCCTTATACAACCAATTACAAAAAATAATATATGCTATGGGGTCTTCTTTTCATTTATTCATTTCTTCATTTCTTTCTTTTGATTTGATTTGTTAAAGGCATCATAGGCACCCGGACTAAGCCTTCGCCATCATCCTAATCCCCATAGCACTAATCCTAATTCCTAATGCAAAATTACATCAAAAATAGGAAAAGTAAATCTCACAAAAATGAATTAGCTAAACACACCATACAATCCAAGTTATATGAATAATTTGGACTTAGCACTCACATGGGTAACCAAGCCCACTCCTAATATGGGTTACACTTAGGGCTAAGCAACCGCACAAAGAAAAGCATTTATATTTTTTTAATTGAAATATTAGGCCCTTTAAGCACAACCCCTAGAAAAATATGATTAATAACTAAACATCCAAAACATACACCCTAACATCCCTAAAACATATTACATCATAAAATAAAATATAACAACATACATACAACACCCTAACTTAGCACTAGAAGTAATGACTTAGTATTCTAATGTGTGTGCTTAAGGCTTGTGTAGCAAGACTTTACTAGCTTCTAGTTTAAGTTCCAATTTGAAGTTTGAATTTAAATTTTACCTTTGGGTGATTTCAATCTAAATGATTTAATGATTTGATTTTCATTTTTATTTCAGTTTTATTTGGTTGAAATGATATTTAGGTTCTCAAGAATGAAGAGTAGGATGAACTCCATCTGTAGATAGGACTCACCCTATTCTACATCCTAATTCCTAAGGAATCTAAATAAAATCCCTAAGTATCTTGATTAGCCCATTTGAATTTGTGTAATTCATTTGAGATTTATTGATTTATTTAGAATTTAGAATGAGTTTGTTTAAGTATTTGATTGATTGATTTTAGATTAGATGTTTTAATTGTATCTTGATAATTCCATATCCAATGTCTAATGGAGTTTAAGTTTAAGTTCATGTGTTTTAATTTTAGATTAGTGTTTTGATTTAATTGAATCTTGATAATTCAATATCCTTTAGATTAATATCTAATTCTTTTCTTTGATTATGATTTAACTTTATGTTTATTTTTAATCATGGTTCATTTATTTGTAATTTGATTGGATTAAATTAATTGAAATTTTTTTGATTTTAATTGAGTTTGATTCTTTGTAATTGGGATTTTATTTTTAATCATATCCATTTGTGTTCATCAAAGTTTGGTTTGCATTTTGATTTCATATATTGGATAGTTAATAGTTTATTTTAATTAAGTAGGTTGAATGAGATTTGATTTTGATTATATTAAATTGATGAGAATCTTTCTTGATTTAACTTAATTCAATTTGATTTAATTAGCTTTATTGGTCTGGGTTTGCTTAGTTCAATGTGATTATGTGATTTGTTTAATTAATAAGTGTATTTATGTTAATTATAAAGGTTTGTTTAATTTTTTTAATTTAGTTTCATATTTGTTTAGACAAATGATGTAATTGATGACTTAATGGTTTAGGTTTAATTTATGTTTTGATTATTATTTAGTTGCATTTTGATTAATTAAGTTTAATGTAATTAATTTGATTAACTTAATTAGTTTGTTTAAGAGGTATGATTATTAAATAAAGATTTGCTTAACTTTTAATTTGATTTCGTTTATTTGAGTTAATGATGTAATTGATAAATTAATGATCAAGTTTAAATTAGGTTTTGATTATCATTTAATTGCATTTTATGTTTGATTAAGCTTAAGTTTAATATGATTAATGTAATTTACCTAATTAATTTATTTAATAGGTGATTAAATTAATTAGTAGAATTAAGTATTTAATTTGAATTAACTTTAATCTAATTTATAAAGTTAAATTTGGTTTATTAAGATAATGGATTAATTTATTAAGTTTGCAATTAGATGTTTGATTAATTAAGTGATTAAGGGTCAATTAAAATTATTAGATTAATCAAAGGTTTGTTTGATTAGAGATTAATGACTTAATGATTTAGGTTTAATTTAAGTTTTATTAGTGTTTAATTGCATCTTAATTATGTTTGATTAAGTTTAGGTTTCATATGATTAATTTAATTAACTTAATTAATTTATTTATGGGGTGTGATTATTATATTTAATTATGGGTTTGATTTAAGCTTAATCTTAGAGTTAGCTTTAATGTAACTTATTTAAATTAATTTGATTAATTAATATGATGGATTAATTTATTAAATTATTAATTAAATGTTTGACCAATTGAGTTTGATTATTTATGATTTTACTTGATTTGATTTATTTATTATGTTTGTTTGATTTCATTAACATGTTGATTTAATTAGGTTGAAATATTCAATGGTTATTAATTATCTCATTCCAAATGGATGTGACTTAATCATAGTTAATTAAGTTTGCTTTAATTTTATTTAGTTTAATTGATTAGTATCAAACTATTAAAATTTTCTAAGTTTGTTGGATTTTGAGTTTAATTTAAGATTTAATCATTTAATTGAGTTTTATTAACTTAAATGGATTTAATCATATTTAATTTAATCTCTTTTAAAGATGATATATTTTTTTTTGATTTAAAGTTTAATTAATGATTTAATGAATGCTATTCAATTTCTGATTTTTGATTTAATATTTGAGTTATTTTTAGATTATATTTTAATTAATTTTTTAATTGTTTAAACTCTAATCTTAAGTGTCTATTTGGGTTTCTTAAGATTCAAAAGATCAAATTATTTTTCTTAAGAATCCTGGATGTCAATTGAAGTGATCTAGGTCATCTTAAAGATTTTTGTAAATTTCTGAATTTTTATTTAATTTATTTTATTAAAATTGATAATCTGAATTTAAAATTTAATTTCTACCAATAGAAGTTTTTAACTTAAAAGTTTTATTGTATGTGTATTATAACATTAATATCAATATCTGAAAATCTCAACTTAATCTGACTTATATTTTTGGCATAATTAATGAAATATGTTTTTCACTAAAACCTAGATTACGATAATAACACTCAGTAAATTTTGAGTATTTTGGGTTTGTTGGATTCCTCTCGGATAGACGAATCCAACGAGCCCTTGTTTGTAATTGTTGATTAAGTATTTTATTTTTTTTTGAATTTTTGAAGTTTTATGATTTGAATTATTATTATTATTTGTTTTTTTTATTAAATATATATACGCGGTTTGAAGGGAAAGACAAAACCCTCTCGACCGTCGACCATAGATCGGATAGATCGATCACGCCGATCTGAGGCCAGATCGCGATCGGCGCGATCTAAGTTCCGATTGAAAATCACGCGATCGGACGGTCCTGATCATTTACGGCGATACGGAACGCCGTTCGGCTCGGAGCACGCGACGCGATCCGCGCGAACGACGACGGACCATCGATCACATCACTATCTTAAGGCATTGATCCACGTGATCGTCATCCGAACCGCGGATCAATGGTGGTTGCAGCCGTGATGAGTGTTTTCAGGTATTTTGAAATGAAAGTTTCTAAGCCAAAACTTGTCCAAATGGACCCTTGCATTCACACCAAAAAAAATTATTTCTATTTGGGATGATTTAAAATAAAAGTGGATTTTAAAAGGAAATTCTAGAATTGGAAAATTTGATACAAAATATGCAAAATCCTAAGGCGACTCGGTTTAAAAGTTACCTCACCGGGATGATTTAGAGAAGATCAGGGAGCTCTGAAAGAGGAAGCTAAATCTTTAGCCCTGCTTCTCTAACGCCTCCTTCTCCGATGTTTACCGTCACCTCAAGAGCAAATTTTGTATTATTTGAGCTCAAAGTGGCTAAGAAGTGGGGATGGGTTACTTTGGCTTTGGAGAAATTTGGGGTAGTGATGATGGAAGCAAGAGACTCAAGTCTCATCTCCCCTCCTTTATAATGGATGAAAATACAAATTTTTTTTGAATTATTTTGGCTCCAAATTGAATGTCATCTTGTTGGGGTGGGGCTAGATCTAGATTGATTGAGGACTTTGGATTTTTGCTCCAAAGTCCTTTCTTGCTGCCATATGATGAGATTTGTTTAATTGAAATATTGTGATGGGGGGTTAAGTGCATGTGAGGGGGGAATTTAAATGAAGTTGGGTGGAATCCTATGTGGGGGAGGATCTATGAGAGATTTAAATGGGTTGAGTATATTTTGGGCTGACCCTAAATTGGTTTGGGTCGGGTTTGATCAACCCCCAATGGGTTTTGGCTTGGTTTCAAGGGGTTTGGCCCAATTTGGGTCAATGGGTCATTTTGGGTCAAATTGACCCATTTGACTAAATTTGGCCAAATTAGCTTGAGAAATGAGTTGAATCATGTTCAATTAGCTAATTGAAGATGAATGTGGTCTTTGTTTTGAATTAATTTGGATTTAATTTTGATTTAGGCTAATTTGGGCTAGGTTGGGTCAAGTTGATCGATTGGGCTCGATTGATCAAATTGAGTTTAATTATTGCTTTGGTCAAGTTCAATAATTAATTTGGAATGAGATTGAGCTATTGGTTACAATCAATTTAGGTTAGATCATGATTTGACCCGATTTGATTCTTTAGGCCGCTTAATTTGGATCAAATGGCCAATTGGGCTTGGTTTGGCCCAATTGATTGCAATTGATCATTCTAGGGTTATCAAAAATCATGGTGGAAGAATTTGGTGAGCTTGGTTCAATCCAATTTGTGTTGGAATAGAAGTTGGCTCAAATGGGTCCTTTAGGTCACTTTAGGTCAAGTGCACCTAAGTGGGTCAATTGGTTTAGTTTTGATTTGATTTGATGATTGTAGGTTTCATTTATATTTTGGTATATAATTGAATAAATGATTGATTCAAGAGAAAATTCGTTGGTTTTGACTTGATCTGGATAGAATTTGGCTAAGTCCAAAGAATTGGCTTAAAGGGTTTAAATTGAGTTTGGATTTGATTTTCAGTATGATTTTGGTCATTTGAATTTGGATTTCATTTATATTTGTGAATATAAATGAAGGAATAATTGATTTATGAAGAGATCAATTGAGTTTGATTTGATTTAAGGAAAGATTTGGCTAAGCTTATAAATATGATTTATATGGCTTAGGAAGGGGTTTTAGGATTTGAATTTGATTTTGGGTTTCAATCATTTGGAGTCAAATTTTGAAATTATATTTGGAATTTGAATTTGAATTTGAATTTGAGATTTGATTTGAGAATTGAGTCTGGGTTTGATTTGAGAAAGTGTATCTAGATTATGTTTAGGCTATGGGATAGGTAATTTCCTTAAACCCTAATGTATATCCAAATCTTATGGTTAACACTTCTAAGTCTCAAGTGCAGTGTTCACCTAATCACAAGTGTCTTATGACTAGGAGTTCTTAGTGTCTAGAAGATTCCTAAGTCTAAAAGGATGTTAAGAGCTCACCCAAAAGTGAGGTCAACAAGTTAACGCCATCAGTCACACTCGACAAACAACCTGATAGTCAAAAGATCCATGGACTTCCTACAGCCTCTTCCACACAAGTTAACTTCATCAGGTAACACTCTGACAAACAACCTCGGATGGGTCAAAGATCCTCAACGGATTCAATTCAACCTCTTCCAGACAGGTTAACGTCGTCGAGTAACACTTTGACAAACAACCTCGGATAGGTCAAAGATCCTCAATGGATTCAATTCAAATTCTTACATACATGTTAACGTCATCGAGTCACACTCTGACAAATAACCTAGGATAGGTCAAGAGATCTTTGGTGGACTTCCTACAATCTCTTCCACACAGGTTAACGTCATCGGGTAACACTCTGACAAATAACCTTGGATGGGTCAAAGATCCTCAGCGGATTCAATTCAACCTCTTCCAGACAGGTTAACATCGTCGAGTAACACTCTGACAAATAACCTCGGATAGGTCAAAGTTTCTCAGCGGATTCAATTTAAATTCTTACATACAGGTTAACATCATCGAGTCACAATCTGACAAATAACCTCAGATAGGTCAAAAATCACCATTGTTGCCGGCCACCATCGCTAGGCATTACCGTCCATCATCGTCATCAGTCATCCTCCGACAACAATGCTTATCGCCGACCGCTATCATTGCTGCCGCTCTGACCGCCAACACTGCTGGTCATACCGCACCGACCATACGCCACCACGCTGATAGCCGGTCCACCGCTGACCATCGCCGGTAATCTCGATCCGCTGGCACATCGCCGGCGAATTCGCTGCACCACTCATTGCTGCCGGATCTCGCTAACTACTGACGCTGCAATTGCTGACTTATCGTTGCTGCCGCTTACCATCGCCGGCAACCACTGCTGGCTGGTTTCATCGTCGATTACTTGTTTATTACACCGCTGATTACCGCTGGTCACTACCACTGAATTATCACAAATCTCGCTGGTCACTATCATCGCTGGTTATCTCGCTGATACCGAGCGTTGGTCCCACTTGGTTGACATCATTACTGTTGTTGCTGACACGGTTGCCACCATCGCTGCGTCGCTGCCAATCGCCGCATCTTTTCAGGCCACCATTTTCTTATCCATTACTACTGACGCTGCCGCATCTGTTGCTTGTTGCGACTGACACTTGCCGGCGCAATATCGTATTACCGGCTGATCACGCGATCACTGGCCATTAATTATCGCGGCTACATTGCTCATTATCGCTGCGATTTCGCTGGCATCGTTGCTGGTTCGCTGATTACCCTCTGGTCATTAACCAGCTGCTGATCCGCTGCTGACTTGCTGCTGGTTACCACGCTAATCGCCGGCATCTTCACGGTTACCATCATCGCTGGTTATCTCGCTGAATATCGACGCTCGTTAATTGCTGAATTATTCGCGCCAACCACCTTCGCTGCCAACCACGTTGCGAATTATCGCAATAATCGCTGTTACCACTACGTTGCGGCTACCGCCTGACGCCACCGGCATCTCTCTGGTTACCAACATCGTTGATCCCCACCGACCACTGACGCCATTGCCGCTGACCACCGTCGGTGAACCACTGCCGCTGATTATCGCCGCCACCACCTCGTGCCAACCATATTGCCGCCGGCCATCGCCACCGACACTATCAGGGTCACCGCCACACCATATCACCGGCCATACCATCCGCTGGTTATTGCCGACCACCATCGCCGGTATCGCCATTAACCTCGCTGCTCTCCGGTTATCATCGCTACGCGATCACCTCCAAACCCGGTCGGTCCGATAAAGGCAGTCAACGCCTCTTTCGTGGGAAAACCGGAGCCTGGTCGTATGAACTATGTGACTTGATCGCTCAACGGCTATTCCATGGAGCACACTCTTTCGAGGGAAAATTGAGCTCGCCAGATGATCTATGAGCCTTGATCGCCTCAACCGGTCCGACAGAATCAACGCCTCTTCGAGGAAAACGAGCTCCAGATGAACTACGCCTTGATCACCTCCAACCGTCGGTTCAACAAGGGCGCAACGCCTCTTTCAAGGGAAAATCGAGCTCGCCAGTATGAACTACGCCTTGATCACCTCCAAACCGGTCGGTCCGAGGCCAACGCCTCTTCGAGGGAAAACTGAGCCTCAGATGAACGCCTTGATTGCCTAACCGGGCCGGTCGACAAGTGTTTGGACGCCTCTTCGAGGGAAAACTGAGCCTCACAGATGAACTACGGGTCTTGACCTCCTCAACCCTGCCGGTCCAACAAGGCATTGATCTTGAAGGAAAATCGAGGCCACTGTATGAACTACTGCCTTGATCGCCCAACCACCTTCTCTCAAGAAGAAGAAGAACATTAGAGCATATGAGAGTTGTGTCTCCTTACTTGACCATAAGGGGGTTTTTATAGATCCACAATAGGGGGAAAGAGAGAATAAATTAAAAAAAAAAAAAAGCCCTCTCTTCATTATGACATTTAGTTTTTTTTAAAAAAAGCCCTCTATTCATTGTGACATTTAATTAAAAAAAATCCTCTATTCATTATGACATTTAATTAAAAAATCATCTCTTCATTATGACATTTATTTAAAAAAAAATCCCTTCTACTCATTATGATATTTAATTAGAAAAAAAATTTCAGATTTTTTTAAATGAATTAGGATAATATCATCCAAAAATAGAGGCAACCGAGATAATTACCAATCAGAATCTTAATGTTAAAAGCAAGTTAATCCTCTAAAACTCCGAGATCAAGCACTTAAGATATCGTTGAAAACTTTGGGATATCAGTTAAATCTCTAAATAGCTCTCAAATATAAAGTGTTCATAGTCAAATCGAGCGTCTCGACGAGCCGAATCCAACAAGCCCAAGATATTACAATTCTGACTTCATTCGAGCATTCAAATACTTAAAATACATCAAATGATCAAAGGAATCATTGAGTCGTCCGGGAAGTGGAGTCTTGATTTTGCATGTATTCTACACACTCCTCCAATCTATAAATAGCCTCATTACTCATATGAGGAGGCAAGCAGAGAGAGAGAGAGCTCTAAAATAAAGATCCTCCAAGACAATCGTTACCACTGACCTTCGCCAACCACCGCCGCCATCACGATCCGCTGCCGCCAATCTCGGCCTCCATCATGACGACCTTCAACGCCGTATGTTCCACGCATTCATCATCATCTGCTACCACGCATACAACGACGTGATTATATGGTCTTGTATTTTGGGATTCTCATTGTCACCTTCTCATATACAATTATGTAATCCGTTATCGGAAAACTTGTACAAAAAATAAATATATAGTTTTTTTTTTGCCATGATTTTTTCCTCTCGAGGTTTTCACGTAAAATTATGGAGTTGTTCACTCAGAATACTACATTTCACAACAAGGCTAAGGCAAACTTTTACTCTACCAACCGGTTTCTAGCACGAACAATGGTGATTATTACAAAACTTTTATTAAAAAATAAGCTTTTGATAGCCACTGTAATATTTCAAAAGATTAAAAAATATAATTATCTCATTACATATTCTTCAAAATGTAATTTGAACATAATTTCAGATGACAAATACAATGAATTATCGCAATGCCATCTTAAACGCACCCTAAATCACCTAAAAGTTGAAATTTTCGTATATTGGATTAAATCACATTTTCATGCACGCTAAACATTATGTTACAATGATAATACAATATATTTAAATTATAATTTATAGTGAGCTAATATGGTGTATGGCATGAATCAAATTCTCATTTTTTAGAGCCAAAGTCCAACCTAACTTGATCATGGTTAAAAGGAACATTAGTATTTCTTACCTAATCGTATTACTGGGATAAAAAATAATGATTCCCCCTCCTTGCATTAATGAAAGGCAACCTGATTAGAGTTCAAATTTAAGACATCAGAGAGTTCATATATATATATATATATATATATATATATATATATATATATATATATATATATAATTAAAATTTAGATAACTAATTTTTTGAATATTAAAAAAAGTTATTAAATTTAATTTTATATAAGAACTCGATTTTATTATAACAGAATAAAAAAATAAAATGAAATTAGGAGTAATATGTCTGAAATTCATTTGCAGTTTTATTTATTTAAACGTGAGGAAAAGAGAGGGTTTAGCTGACCGTCAATTTAATTAGCGGAGATTTTGAGATTTGTTAGCTGGATTTTAGAATTAAATTTATTTTTATTCATTATTTTTTATTTTCAAAAGATAAAATTAAAAATGAGAAAAAAAAAAACATTGTTCATATTTCCTACAACCCTCTTCTCAAGTACGTGGTCGCAGGCCCCACCGGTTACTAGATTATGTAATCGGATCCGGAAACCTCATCCACCTATTGAAGCCACTGCCAGTATATGCTCTCTGTCGATACAAAATAATTTGTGCTTCTTTCTTATTAAAAAATTTATTTTTATATATGTAATTTTAATCTATATATATATATATATATATATATATATATATATATATATATATATATATATATATATATATATATATATATATATATAATATTTAAATTTTAATATTTATGTACATAATACTTAAATTTTAACATCATATTAAAATATCATATTATTATTAGAATGCTAGAAGTTTTATTAAGTATAAATAAAAATAGCGATAAAGAAAAATAAGAAAACTCCGAATTTTATTTAAAACCTCGAAAAGAGGAAAACCAGATAAAACTATGTATGTCTCGAGTACAAGATCTTTACCGGATTACAGTATCAGAAATAAATGAAATAGTAATAAAAAAATTACGAAAAACGAAAAACATACCATATTTCCAACATGGTCGACGACGACGAGGATACGTGGCAGTGGTGGTTAGTGGCGACGATTGTAGGATCTTTAAACTCTCTCTCTCTTTGCTTTTCCTTCACTTGACCTCTTCATACCGAAATGAGGACTATTTATAAGAGTTCAATACAAAAACCCAACCACTCCTCCATCTGATGATGATTCTGATCATATGATGTATTTTGTGTATTTGAATGCTCAAATGAAGTTAATTGTAAGATCTTTGGCTTATATATAGACGCTCAATTTGATTATAAACACTCTATATTTGAGAGCTTTTAATTTAACTGATGTCTCAAAGTTCCATTTTTAAGTGCGATCTCACCGCCCAATTCTCGACATTGTTTCTGCATCAAGATTCGGATTTGACTAGAGGAATTTTTAGGGTCATATCAATTATTATCATTTATATATAAAAAAAACTAAAAATATAATTATTAAAATTTAGAAATTAAATATATAAATTCATATAAATTATGTGATATGTATATAAATCTTTTAAATTATTTACTACTATATAATAAATTTATATTTATGCAGTGACTTTTGAAGTTAATGTATCTAAAAATTTGTAGCTCAACCTTATCTGAAAAATAGTTCAAAAAAAATACTTATGGTAAAAGATGTTGGGAATTTTAAATGTAGCTTATATTTGAATTTAATTATATATTATGCATTATATTATTTTTTTAAGCCTATTAATTTTGTAATCAAATAAAGATTAATTAATTTTAAACTTTTGAGACATCTTATTAATTTTGTATGAAATTATCATGTATAGAGATAGAGCATTTTATTTTATTTTAATGATGGGCTGAAATAAAATAAAATGAACTCAAGTATAAATAGGATCATGATCCTCATTCTACAATGTGAAGTTCTCGTTTTACTCATATCTCATCTTGAGTGAAAAGAAGGTTCTCTCTATCTCTCTCAAGAACACTCCTTTAGAAGTGAAAGGCTAAAATCTTGCATTAACTCTTCCATGAATTCAGGTATACTTTCATGATTAGATTGATTGAGCAAATGGTCATCGTGGATTGGATGATGATGCAAACAACTACAATTGAGACTAGTGTGCCAAATAGTATTTATCGTACTTCTATGTCAAATGAAAATATGGTTAGAGAGGATGAAATTGAGGATATAACTATCTCCAATAAATAAAGGTTGAGGTCATTCAAAGTAGAAGCTAAAGTAGACTTTACATATGTCCTGATAGTTGATATTGAGAAGCTGGATGTATGGGTTGATCAATTGGAGACTTCATTTTGTATGGATAGAAGTAGAACACTTATGACAAGGTTTTGTTTATGAGGTGATTAGTGGAAGAAGTGATAGCTTGAGGCAATGTAGGAATACAACATAGTGTTCTAATTTAAAGTTACTACTTTGGGAATAAATTTTGATGAAGTACAGCTCACAACATTATCTTCAAATTGTGCTGACTTTATCTCAATCATTGATCACACAAGTATGATAGCGATGATTATAGAGTACAAGAGTTAATGACACTATAGAGAAGAATGAAGAACTAGTCGAAGATGGGTCTTTCTCCAAAAGAGAAAAGGGAAGAGAAGACTGATAATGACCCTTTCACTTATAAAATTAATGTCTTGGTAAGTTTTGTGATCATATCTAGATACTTGGCCACAAAAAAAGAAAAATGCTGAAAGGTCCGCTCCATGAACTCTTCACTAAAAAGTGGAAAAAGGATGGGGAAAAAAACAAAACAAGTGCTATGTGAACAACTACATTGAGTTCAATGGCCAAGGAGGACCCACTTTGTTTCTCCGATTGCAATGTCCATAGATATAATGACAAGGTTGTCATCCAATTTGGACATTATATACATGAGGGATGAGTTGTTCACCCTAAATATACATGCCAAATAAAAGGTGATCAAAGCATCATCAATATCTACAATTAGAAAATCTCATTTTTATGAATCTTGTGCAAAAATTAGGGCTGGACATTATATCCTATCAGTTAATACCTTTTGGGCTAGAGATGAAAGTTAATTGTCAACGCCTTTTAAAGTTTGCAACCACCAAGGATTATATAGATAAGATGGTTTATGAGGTGATTTCAATTGACGTTTATTAAGTCATCTTTGATAGCTCATGCTTTTGTGAGTGTCAGCTCAAAAGGAAAGAGAAACTTCTTTGTTGGAAAAAAGACTACGATGTGTTGATGAAAGATACAATAACAACTTTATAAGCTATTTAACTTATCAATGCAAACCAAAAATTATGATCAATGATTGTCCGTCCCATTAAAAAAAAGGAGAAGTTATGCTTTCTTTCTGCAAAACATACAATTCCAATCTCAACACAAGTACTAAATCTGCTAATATGTCAAAATTCAATTCAATATTGCCTTTATCATAATAAAGGTGTTCAAGGAGTGGTTATATAGGGTATATTACATGGCAGTGTATTCTTAGTTACCTACATCCAAATGGAAGAAATACATATCTTCTAGAAGAACAATTGAACAAAATCCATCACAAGTGGAGAAGCTTATTTTACTAGAGGGCCTAAAAGGGTCAACCTTCTTACAAATTCAAGCAAGAAGAGGATAAGATGACATCTATGTTCCATTGGTTTTGGCAAGCACTAAAGAGGAGAAATTGTGCTAGAACTGAGTCAATACAAGTAGTACACTCAATATATGACTTTAGACATTTGCAAAGTACTCTTAAAGGTGAAATGTTATTTAAGCTTCATGAAATCAGATGCTCTCAAAAAGAGTTTCAAATTATCTCAAAAACATCTTGAAAGGTCATTTACTAGGCAAAGCTTATTGGTACAACTTTCCCTCAAAATTCAAATAAATGAATTCTTCAAGAGGTACCCATAATTTGAGGATCAGCTCTACTAAGTGATCATTCAAATCATCTATGATCATAATTCGGAAATTAAATCATAAAAGATTACAAATTTGTGGTTATTGAAGTTTTTACCTTCTAATTTTTCTAGAAATTGTCAATTGTGGTGATTCTAATATCGCTTGTTGAGGGATGAAGAGGATGTTACCAAGAGTCCATTAGCACGATTTGATTGTCAATTACACATTATACAAGGGAGTTCAAGGCTTCAAAAGTTAAGACCATTGCATTCAATTTCAGATTTACAACAATATAGTGATCGATTTGAATATTTTACTTGTTTGGATAAGTTTTCATTTAAATTTAAATTCAGATTAAGATAATTATTGAAGGAATATTACTTTGAACTTATCAAGATTTGCTATTGTTAATAGTGTGTCTTATTTTGTGGAGTTTATTTAGGCGTTAATTAGATCTTATCCCTAGTTGTAATTTCTTATAAATAAGCTTGTTTTTCTTTTAATACAGGTAATCAAATTTATCTCAAATCCTTTATCTTTTTTCTCATTTCCTCTTCTCCAGTTGAACTAACCCAGCAAGTTAAATGTTGCAGCAATCCAAGTCATCTAGCTAGTTTTATCATGTGCTGAAGATTAGTTGGAGCCACTGGATTCTTATTAGTTTGCCCGCTGCGCCGCTGTTTTCAGAGGGGAGTGGGTTCAAGTACTGGGTTGAACGCACATAACATTCAGTGGCTGGATAGAAGGGAAACAATAGAATGCTTTTTTGCTTTTTAGAGCCATCAAAACTGCAAACATTTCTCTTTTTTTTCATCCAGTTAAAAAATTAGAGAAATTAATTGTCGATGGTGAATTGCATGGAAACCAATGTGTTTAGCAGGCAATAAAATTATAACTTATTAATTTGTTTAATGGCATATTCAATGCATAAATAGTGATTTACACAACCTTGTGCACGATTGAGAGGATGTCACATTATGTAGTGGCTTTCAATTACTTTTTTTCATCAAAGAGCTTTCTTTTAAACATGCAGTATAGAAGAGCTTCTTATGTTGTTTGTCATTCTACTTTTCTGATTGTTTGAGGTATGTGCTTCATTTAACCAAAGCTTTATGAGCAGAATGTTGAATTCTTTGGTTACTTTGGATGCCGTTTCTTACTGAAATTTGTTCCTAATGAAGCCAAACACTTAGTGAAGATAGAATTTAGGGCTAAGCATTAAATCCTGGTAATAAGGTCAAACTCTGCAGATTTTTTGGCATAGAAAGTGCCAAATGCGCATATAGTTGTACTTGTTCTAACTTTCTCTCTCACCACCCTCATGTTCTCTCACTTTTCCTAAGGAGAGAGCGAGCGATCTATGGGAGGAGTGTATTTTTGAGAGAGAGAGAGAGAGAGAGAGAGAGAGAGAGAGAGGTGATGCCACTGGGCTGATCAGGAATGAGTTCGATGTAATTGATTCTTTTTTCAGTTAAGGATATGAATTATGATTACGTTTAAAAAGTGGAGGGTAATTGTGCAGAAAATGATACTTAAGGCCTTTATTTATAGAATAAGAGGAAAATTGTGTCAAGGAAAAATGGTGAAACTCGGCCACTTGGGAAATTTCTCACCATGAAGTCATCTCTTCAAGTTTTCGTTTTTGTACAAATTAAATCCATATTGGATTCAAAGCTATGCCCAAATATCGTCATTCCTATATATATATATATATATATATATATATATATATATATATATATATATATATATATATATATATATATATATATATATATATATATATATATTTATATTAGCCATAGAAAAGTGGAGGGTTGCGATAGGTAGTGACAAACAGAAACTTGTCTAAAATAATCATGACATGAATCCTTTAAATCATTGTGTTAATGCTAGAACATCCCAGGCGTACCAGTATTGCTTGAATAAAAAATGTGTATGATGATCGATGCCTGATGCGGTTAAATAAGCAAGGATTCCCACATTATGGACGGATGCGGCAAGGAAGTTAGTCCATGAAACTAGAATTAGGTTAGGATCTTGGAATGTAGGTACTCTTACAGGTAAATTAATGGAATTAATAGATATTATGGTTCATAGAAAAATAAATATTTCATTTGTTCAAAAACTAAATGGGTTGGAGAGAAGGCCAAGGAGATTGATAGTTTAGGTTTTAAAATTTAGTATTCAGGTAGAAGTCGAACTAGAAATGGTGTAGGTGTGATTATAGATAAAAGTTTGAAGGATAATATTATAAATGTTAATAGATGTTGAGATAGAATTATAGCTTTAAAGATTATTATTGATACTAAGATTATCAATGTTATAAGTGTTTATACTCCTCAAATAGGTTTGGATGTATGCTCAAAAGAAAATTTTTGGAATGAATTAGAGAGATTAATACAAAAGATAACTCTTGAAAAAAAAGTAGTTATTGGGAGATTTAAATGGACATGTAGAGTGGTAGAAGATTTTTGGTGAAATTAATGAAGAAGATAGGACTATATTAGATTTTGCCTTAGCTTATGATTTTGTAGTTGCTAATACTTTATTTAAAAAAAGAGATGAATATATTATTACTTATAAAAATGGATTTAGTAAAATATAGATTGATTATTTTCTAATGAGAAATATAGATCGTTTAGATTGTAAGGTCATTCCAAGTGAAAGTTTAAGTACCCAACATCGATTGTTAGTTTTAGATTTTAAGATGAAAGATTGTAAGAGAAAAAATAAATCAAATTATTGTCCTAGGATTAGATGGGGACACTTAAAGAACACAAATAAAAATATTTTTAAGAGCAAGCTACAAAAGCTTAGAATTTGAGATGTTCATAAAGAAGCTAATATTATGTGGGAAAAAATGTAAAGTGAAATTAAACAAGTTGCTAAAAATGTGCTTGGAGAATCATAAGGAAAAGCTTCTTTTAATAAAATAGTTGGTGGTTGAGTGCAAGAAAAAAAAGATAAGAAATAAAAGTATTGTTATAAAATTTGGTTTAGATGTAAAAACTTGGAGAATTGGGAAAGATATAAAGTGGCTCGTAGAGAAATATTCTAAGAAAGTAATATATGATGCAAAAAATTTAGTTTTTTAGTGATTTATATAATAGATTAGATACCAAAGAAGGTGAAAGATGTATGTATAAGTTAGCCAACCAAAGAGACAGAGAAGTAAAGACGTAGTTCAAGTGAGGTGTATTAAAGATGAAGATAATAAAGTATTTTTCTTAGAAAAGGATATTGAAAATAGGTGGATGAGATATTTTGATAAACTTTTCAATGAAGGATCTGAATATACGATTGATTTTTAGCAACCTTAATACCCTAAAAAAAACAAAGAATTTTATTTTTATCATTATATTAGTAAATCTGAAGTTAGAGAAGCTTTGAAGAAAATAAAATGTGGAAAAGCAGTAGGACCTGATGATATTCCAATAGAACTGTGGAAATGTTTAGAGATCAAGGAATTTCTTGGCTTACAAATCTTTTAATGTTATTTTAAAGACTAAAAAAGATGTCGATGAGTGGAGAAAGAGTTTGTTGGTTCCTATATTTAAGAATAAAGGTGATGCACAAGAGTGTGCAAATTATAGAGGAATTAAGTTAATATGTCATACATTAAAATTATGGGAGATAGTAATTAAGCATAGGTTACGATGTGATACAAAAGTTTCTCACAATCAATTTGGTTTCATGCCATGTAGATCTACTATGGATGCTATACATTTGTTAAGAGGTTTGATGGAGAAGTATAGAGAAAGTAAGGAGGATTTATATATGATATTTATTGATTTAGAGAAAGCTTATGATAAAGTTTGAAGAGATGTTCTTTGGAGAGTTCTTAAACAGAAAGGAGTTAATATTGGTTATATTAAAGTTATTAAGGATATGTATACTAGAGCTGTTACTTGTGTCCAAACACAAGGAGGATTGGCAAAATATTTTCTCATTTCAATTGGATTACATCAAGGATCAGCTTTAAGCCCTTATCTTTTTTTCTTTAATACCCTAAACAAAAATAGAGAATTTTATTTTTATCATCGTATTAGTAAATCTAAAGTTAGAGAAGCTTTGAAGAAAATGAAATGTGGAAAAGCAGTAGGACCTGATAATATTTCAATAGAAGTGTGGAAACGTTTAAGAGATTAAGCAATTTCTTAGCTTACAAATCTTTTTAATGTTATTTTAAAGACTAAAAAGATATTAGATGAGTGGAGAAAGAGTTTGTTGGTTCTTATATTTAAGAATAAAGGTGATGCACAAGAGTGTGCAAATTATAGAGGAATTAAGTTAATGTGTCATACATTAAAATTATGGGAGAGAGTAATTGAGCATAGTTATGTGATATAAAAGTTTCTCACAATTTGGTTTTATGCCGTAGATATACTATGGATGTTATACATTTGTTAAGAGGTTTGATGGAGAAGTGTAGAGAAAGTAAGGAGGATTTACATATGATATTTATTGATTTAGAGCTTATGATAAAGTTTCAAGAGAGGTTCTTTGGAGAGTTCTAGAACGAAAATGAGTTAATATTGGTTATATTCAAGTCATTATGTATACTAGAGTACATTTGTCCTGTCCACAAGGAGGATTGACAAAATATTTTCCCATTTCAATTGGATTACATCAAGGATCCTTTAAGCCATCTTTTTTTTTGCTTTAGTTATGGATGTTCTTACTAGGCATTTACGGAAGATGTACCTTGGTGTATGCTTTTGATGACATTCTTCTTGTTGATAAGACTAGAGGGAGTCCAAGAGAAACTTGAATTATGGAGGTCAACATCAGAGTCTAAAGGTTTTTGTTTAAGTAGATCTAAAACTGAATATATAGAGTGTAATTTTAGTTGTAGAAATTCTAGTGGTGGTGTTGTGATATTAGGTGAACAAGTCATTAATAAGAGTGAGCGATTCAGATATTTAGGCTTTATTGTTCAAAATGATGGCAATTCTAGTGGTAGTGTTGTGACATTAGATGGAGATTTTATTAGTAGAATTCAAATTGGATGGTTGAAGCAGAGGAATGCATCTGGCCTGTTGTGTGATAGAAAAGTTCCACTTAAACTTAAGGAAAAATTTTATAAGATGGTGGTAAGACTTGCAATGACTTATGGTGCGAATGTTCCAATAAAAGAGAAGCATAAGACTAAGTTAAGTGTTATGGAGATGAGGATGCTCAGGTGGATGAGTGGCTTTACTCTTAGAGAGATAAAATGCAAAATGAGTATGTTAAGGAAAAAGTTGGAGTAGGTGATAAGATTAAAGAGAGTCAGATGGTTTGGCCACATAAAGTGTCAGGTTAAGAGAGTTGATGCATTAGATTTTCCTTATGTTAAGAAAGGTGAGTAGACCTAAAAGACTTGGTTAATAAAAAATGACCTTAGTATACTTGAATTAAATGAGAATTTGACACATAATAGGACATAATAGAGATGAAGGATTCAAATAGCCGACCCCACTTAGTGGATAAAGGCTTGTTGTTGTTGTTGTTGTTGTTGGTAGCTATAGAAAACTGACTGTTTAATCATCAAGAGGAGCTTCCTACAGAAGTCCTTCAGGCAAGTGTAGAAGTCTTTACAGATTTGAGGTTTGCCCACCCAAATTCAAGGGTGAATGATTTGATTTTGAGCCAATTTAACCCATACTCAAAATCAACTCGAACTTAGGTAAGTTAGCTTGAAATTGGCTCATTGATCGAAATGAGCCAATTTGAAGCAGACTCTACCAAATTTACATGATTTCTAGGTAGTTTGACTTTTTTTTGAGCTGGCTTAAATAGTTTATTTTTCTTCTTCTTTCTTAATAAATTATATATCCGCACACGCACACACAAATATTGATGGAGCTTGAAATTGGTTTGTAAATTAGCTAAATTAGATCAAGCCAAAATTGAGTTTAATATTTTTTTATGCATAAAAGAATATTAACTCACTTAAAAAAATTATGATAGTGATATTTTTGATGATATGATATCAAAGATTTAGATAATATATATTTAAAAAAAATTAAAATTTAAGTGTTAGATATGTAAATATGTAATAACTAAAGTAGTGGTGAAATCAACAACTAACTCTGATAAAAATTTAAAAAAAAAAAAAAAAAGGGGAAACTGTTAGACAATCTAAGTAGTGGTGAAATCGAGAGATAAGTAAAACATCAATAAAGCATACTTCTTCACCAATTCATTCTTTTAAATTTTTATTAGTCGCAGTTGAATTCTAGTTAGAAACGAAGTTATAAATAATTAATATATTTACTTTCAATGCAACTGAACACTAACGGATCAAAATTTGAATTTTTGAAACTTATATATTTATAAAAAAAATTTAAATTAAATAGGGCTTGAATAATTAGTGCATTGCTTAGAAACAAAGTGTCTTAAGCAATTCTGTTAAATATATAAGTTTCAAAAGAGTCTTTAGTTTTTCTTTTATGATATGAAGTTTCAAAAGCAAAGGTGAAAAGCCCCCTATCCTTTAGATTTCTAGTAGTCAAGGTGCATAGCAAAGAAAAGTAAGGAAGGAGGCATGGGGGTGGGAAGGCCGACGACCACTACACTACACTACACGGAGAGATCTCTAGACCAAGTCATGAGCGATAGTGAAGCCAAGCGATAGCGGGACGCGAAAGGTTAGACTTGATGGGAAGAAGCACGAAACAAAAGTACGTTAAGGTGACAAAATCAATCACTTAGCCAGAGGCTAAGGTTATGGAATCAAAGAGTTGGTTTTAAGTGAAACTGGTGAACTAGCTTAGCTATTCTACAAAAGGGAAAGGCGATGCAAGTCACGCGCTTGTGGATATATAAGGCTGAAAGAAATGAAAGTCTTCACCGAGACTACACTAAGGAAGAAGTGAAAGTGAGCTCACACTAAGAAAGCCAGATCGTAAACGAAGCCCTCTATAAAAAGAAGTCAAAGAACTCTAATAGCCTCGCTGAAGCGCGGTTTTTTCATTTTTCTATGATAGAGGGGCTTTTACCTTCTTAGGAAGAGCCATACAGGCGGTTCACATACGGTTCGGGAGCCGAACCACCGCACAGGGCTTAGGTAAACACTTATCTATTAGCCATCATTGGAAGTGGTCAAATGGTGATGAATTGTGATTGGTCCAAACCTTCTAAGCTTCTTGCAACCGCCCATACATACCGATTCCAAGACCTTGTTCGCATAACAAATCAAGATCTTCGGGACGGCTTCCACCGCTTATAGATAATGAGATACTTGATCTAAATTCTCAAGTAGGAAATTGCATACCAATAGATACGATGGGAACATTGGTACATGATATTGAATATCATCCGTAAAGGCAATCTGGCTCGAGTGGAACTTCGCTAAAATCATTAAGGATCCACAATGTCAAATGTCCTACCTTGGGTGTTGAAAAACTCATAGATTTCTGATGCCGAACTACTATTGGTATAGTTTCCAATCCCCACCATGGTGCACATAAGCTTAGAAAAGGTGACAAAGCGGTGGTTAGGCGATGACCCATTTTTCGTGGTGTTGCAATGAATCCAGTGGATCATCCTCATGGAGGAGGTGAGGGCCACTAAAGGAGGTAGACCTTGGTGTCACCTTTGGGGAAGCCCACCAAAGCAGGATTTAGGGTAGAAAGCGAGAATTTAGTTCATGCCACGACGATCTATATGGAAGGCGCTTTGTTGATGCTTTCCTATTGAGAATGAAGAAGAACAGAAAGTCTTTTGAACAAAATTTGGTCATCTTATTTACGAATTGCTGATTGCTCACTCATTTATAATGGAAAACTCTGCTGTGTCATCAAGGAAAGGTTGGTCATAAATTTGGAGAGTTTGCTTTTACACGACGAAGACCTTCGAGAACAAATAAATAAAGGAAAGGGAAGAAAGGGGAAAAGGAAAGTCTCGTCATATAGACGGAAGGAAATTGATTAGACTTGATCAATCGTAATTCATATTCAAGTCGGTTCAATGAGAGCGAGAAAGTCACCGAATGGGTCCAGTTTTTTCCTCGATCTTTGTGCCATCCCATATGAAAAAAGGTGTGGGAGAACGCCAGACGACACGACTTCTTCTAACGCTAAGACCAGGAAGAGACCCGACGAGCATGTCGTGAAAGAGGCACACGGGTGGGCGAGCTTTGACCGTGTCTCCAGGCACGTGGAATATAGAGATCATGAATGCGAGGTGCGATACGCGAGAAACCCGTAAGTACTCTAATCGACGCTCATCTGCGGTGCCTGCCGGAGAGCCGCCACCGATCCGAGAAGTCGTCGGATAGACCGAGCAACGCCAGCGCTAGATAAGAAAAAGTGCTTTCATTTCGATCGCTGAATAAACCGAAAGAAGAGATTTTGCTCTACGCTATGCCCGCACAAATGAGAGTTTTGGTGAAACGTGAACCACACGAGCTAGTTAGATGCGGGGACAAAGGTAGTAAATATAGCCGCTATGCGTGGAAGGAGCCTAAATCGACCCCTTCTTTCATTTTTCAAAAGAAAAAAACACAAAAAAGATTGGATTTTCGATGAGACTAAGCGCATCGACGCCACTGACCTATCTTTATTAAGACCATCTCTAAAATGGAGCCTAGTTGAAGCTATCATTTCAATCATAGAATAGAAGAAAAAAGAAACTTTGAGGGATATCAATGGAGTCTCGCCAAGAAATAGAGTTGTAGATTCAGAGAAGAGGATTGAGTCTGCTACAAAACGCCAACCAGCTTTTTTTAGTGGAAAGAAGATATTACTTTCTTTAGAACTGCCCTTGCTTTGGCGCCTCTAGTGGACTTGGCGTGCTCCTTTCTCAAACCGAATGATTATGAACATTAGGAAGACCAGAGGAATCGATGGACTTGACTTATCCAACCAAACGCGTTAGCCTATCACGGCACAGCTTGATCGGCGGGAGGAGCATCTCAAAGTATGGGGAAAAGGATGCGTTTTGAATTTGTCCCAGGATCCACCAGGTTGGGTTTGAGAGCGGAGATGGGTGACTATCCAAGACGTTCGGAGAGCACTTGTATGTATGTTTGGTGAATGGAAGCCCCTAGCAAGAAAGATGCGGCTCTTCCCATGGCTCGTCACCATTGACTCTATTTATTATTATGGTAAATCTGTATCAAGATGTGAATCTGAGATCTTATTTCAGTTCGATACATCCACCTACGATACTAACATTTGGCTTTCGTCTCGGTAGGTGTATTCTTTTACATTTTCCCAAAAGGATATTCATTGATTTCTTTCTTCCCCGTTGATCACTACGATTGAAACAACACGACAAATCAAGACCCGGATAGGAGAAGGGCCGATGGTGGACATGGTGGGTGATCTGTCTTGATGGTATAGAGGAAGAACAAACGAAGTGAGAGGCGGGAAAAGAGTCGAGTTGATCGTTCGACGACCGGAGAGGAAAATGAAATCGAATTTGGCGGAAAAAGATGCAATGCTATGGATACCATGACCAATCACCATCGAGAAAGAAGAATTTGTCTAAATCACTTCGGGTTAGCGGGGCCTTCAAGCATCCGAAAGAAGTTGTCACTGATATAGCGTTCTTGATAGAAAATGATGACTCCTCCAAAAAAATGAAGTCTTCAAGTTCTTTTTACCAAAGAAGTACCTCTCGACGATGAGTCATCTCCTAAAAGGACCCTCCCGTAGCCTCCTTGAATTATTCGATCATGCAATACTTATTTAATACAAAGAAAAAATGCATGACCCCATCGTAGTTCTCAATCATTTCGTGGCACCAGACGTGGCTGAACCATCTACGATGGGGGAAGCGAAGGAAGGAAGCTTAGATAAGAGAATACGCTCTCGCATTGCTTTTTTTGTAGAAAGCTTGACCAATAAGAAAAAGAGTTTGGCCCAAGCCAAAAAAAGGTTGATCCACTTCATTCGCTTGGTGAATGATCTTCACTTCATGGGAACAACAAAAACAACCATCTCGCTTTTTCCTTTCTTCAATGCTACCTTTGTCTTTCCAAGGGATGGCGTTGGGGTTTCTAATAACAAGAACCTTTTTTTGAGTATGCCCGAACAACTCCGCCAATTAAGGATCAAATGTTGGAACCTCATGGGTCGATAAGGTAATAGAATAGAGAAATTGTAGACCTAGGTCGAATAGGAGAATTGCAAAAGAGAATTGAGATGATGATAGAGATCATACAGAAACAAGAATTGCATTTGTTACAACTCTTATTTGAACAAAGTGCAAAATGCGATCTTTTTGTCTAATAGAACAAAAACGAATACCTTAATGGAGTCGATAAAGATCAAATATGTTTATCAAAGTGCTTCTCTTATTGCTCAAGACATCTCTTTTCAACCGAGGAATAATGAAATCTCATTTCATTCCATTTTTAGTCAAATAGTTCAGGATTTTCCATTTAGAATGCCTCAAGGGGTTGAGGGATACGATTTGTTGTTCATGATCGAGGTGCAAATAGTGAACCGAATGCGAAAGTATGGAAAAACATCTCGTAATGTATTTCACCGTAAAATAGATTATGCCCGCGGAAGTATCTACTGTTACGAATTTCAAGTGTCAAAGTGTGGATCTCATACAAGAAAAGAAGAAGGGACGTTATACCAAACGCATAAAATTTAGTAAATATTGTAAAGGCAGATGTAGTGGGTCGCGAACGGACAAATACACAACTTTTTTGGAAGATATGGCACCAAAAGTTGTAATGGTCGCCTTTCATATCGAGCCATTGAAGCTGGCCGGGCTATAATCGGACAATTCCATCGCTATGTGGACAATTCCAAAGAAATGGAAAGATATGGGTCGAGTTCTCGCAGATCTTCCTGGGAAACCTACGAGAATGGGAAGAGGAAAAGGAAATCCGGGTTGGATTGCCGTGTGTCCACGGGACAAATCTCATTTGAAATGGATGGTGTGAGTTTGTCAAATGCTCGACAAGCCGCTACATTAGTGGCGCATAAACCATGTTCGTCAACCAAGTTTGTTCTGTGGTCGTAAAATAATTGGTTAGTGAGGAAAACTTGGGCCAGGACTCAAAAAAAGGGAAGTGTTTTTCCAGAACGATGAAAGTGGAAAGACAAACAAGGAGAGGTCGGCACGACTTCATCGCCAAAATTGTACGAAGAACCTTCTTGTTCTAGCGACGAGACGACGGTGTCACTTTTCTTTTCCCTCAAGTGAAGTAAGAATAAGAAGGAAAAGAGCTCAAATTCAAGAAAGGATGGGTGTTCGAGTCAATTTTTTCTATTTTGCTACGCACCTTGATCCAAACTTGAATGTGAACATACGACTGCAAGTGCACCTAACGATGACTTTCGCCGAGTGTGAACTAGACTAGCCCCGTGAGTTAGTCTGAGTACGCAAAGGCCCTCTGCAAGGATATAGGTTGTGACTCTCCTTTCAATTTTCAGTTTCTTTCTCTACATAATTTCGTATCTAACAATCGTTCAGTCCTGCTGAATCAAGTTTGTTGTTTGTTTACGATAAGTCGCTGATAGAGCCTAGCCAGACGACCGAAATGGTCTAGCTGCATCGCTTGGTGAAGTACTTCAAACTTGACAGTGAGAGAATAATTGAAAGGTGAGTTATGTATGCCCATTTTGTATCAACTTCTAATCAACATAGCCCATTTTGTAGAAACTTCCAATCAACATAGCCCATTTTATAGAAACTGTATCTAGATTTTGTAGAAACTTCCAATCATTGTATCTATATTGTGTTGATACAAAATCTAGATTGCATGGGTGTTCAGTCGAGTATAGCAAGCTCACTTCTTTCAGTTGCTCTATGTGTTTCTAACTGCTGTGTAGTAGGGACCTGAATCTGTGACCTCATGGAGGGAGGTGCTTTTCCTAAGAATAAGCTCAATGTGCCTCGCTATACTTCAAGTGCAATTAGAAAGTAAATAGAGGATGAAATACATTCTTTTCCAACCACAAAAAACTTTCTTTTCTACTAAAATGTCTTTCGGGATATCCTTATGCAAGGTTAACTTTCCCGGTGAAGGGGACAAGAACTAACGACCGAACTAACGAAAGTGAAACGGAGTTCACAAATAAAGAGTGATGGCATGCCATGTCCGTGAGATCAAATAGATGATAAGTCCTAAAACAACCGGGAACCCCTATCTCCAACGATGGAAGAGGTTAAGGATTTGGTGGAAGAGGGGCGAAAAGGCAAGGTGCGGAGAGCAATAGCTTCAGATCGATCCCCTAGTCTCATTACCCGCCCTGATCTTAGCAGCTTGGCGTTGAAAATTGGGAGCCATGTCAAGCCGAAGAAATGAAAGAACCGGCCGAGCCCAAAAAGAGGTTTCCAAAGCGAAAGCGCTTGAAGTTGAATATTCTTTCGCGAGGCGGGGGACTTCAAGCACGCTTTCTTTTGTAAAAGAATTTGAAGTTTGGATAATGGGTTGATCCACTTTTGTAGATGAGAGAGTGGACCACTTGCAATATCCTCCTTCGGTTTTGAAAGCCTTTACATTCGACGAGAGTCGGGTCGAAGAACTAGGTTTGTTACTACTACTACTTCTACTAGAAGTACCATAATTGGGCGCTTGAAAAATAGCACTCTTTATTGTGTGCTGAGAACTCCGTTAGAAGTCACCTTGAGTCCGCTAAAAGACTATATGGTAACTAAACCTGTCCACCTGACCGCTTTGAGAAAAATAATTAATATGCTTCATGGGTATTATAACTAAAAATTCTGTTAAATAACTATCTATCTTAAATATTTATATAGCTTCATGCACCTAATAAAACTTTATAAGAAAAAATAATTAATCAAAATCACAACCGATTAACTAGCAAAATCGATCAAATTATAGAAACGAAAATTTTATGAATGGTGAGAACTAACTGACAAAAAGTTTTAAAACCTAGCTTGCACCAATTCATCCGCTTCAAGGTCCTATCTTATTGTACCGTAATGTTTTAATTGAAGTCACTAATGCGCTTTTAATTGAACAATTAAACAACTGTAAAAGTTGATATTAATTCACAATAACTTGTAATTAATTAGCAGTAAAATCGCAGAATAGAAAAACTTAACGCTATAATATTAGTAAAACTAGTATTACTATTTCAATAACAAGTGTAGTTCTTCTTCTTCTCCTTCCTCTCTCATTTTCTAAACCTAGGTGGAGCTCGTTGTCAACCCCTTCCATTCGGGAAAATATTACGTCCGGAGTCTGCACGTAGGTTTACGTGCGGACTCCAATCGGATGACGACGCGTGGCACAAATATATTGAATAAACGGTGCCAAAAAATGACGCCGTAAGACGAAAATGGTGCTATTTTTCGGTTTAGCGCCCGGCCTGACCCGACCCGAAATTGCGGGGAATAAGTATATGCGCGGGAGAAATTTAAAAGAAATAAATATCTTTAGGGCGGGTCGTATTTTTTTATTTGCACACCGAAATGAGCATTATGAAAGAGCTATGAAGAAGGAGAATGAATCTAGAAATGGAGGCGTTGAGGAAATAGCTGATGATGTCGTAAATAAAAATGGATCAGTAATCTTTTTAAGGAGTTGTATATGTAAAATGACAACGATAGTTTATAATTTATTTATTTAAGTTAGATTTCTACATGTTGGAGTTCTTTCCATAGGACATGTCGGTGAACTTGCTGGTACTCTCAGAATCGACCGGCCATATTTATTTTTCATGATTTTTTGGTCTATTCGAGAAAACATATTCGTAATCCTTCAGAGGAAATTGGTGGTCGTTTGATTAATTTTTTAGTGCTTATTTACATATGTACTCTTTGTCTGTCTTTCAGTATGACGATTTTTTTCCGCTTTGTTTCATTTTTGTTGTTCGATCATGGTAACTAAATCCCAATCGAGCAATGAGGTGGTCGTCGATGAATTTTAGAGATTTTGGTATTTTTACTCACTCTATACCTCTGTATCCTCCCAGATCCTCTCACGTAGCTTCTATACCATATCACCGCTATACCTTCTATACCTCTATACCTTCATCTGCCATACCTCTCTATACCTCTATTTCTATACCTTACCCTCTCTGCATCTGTCTCTGTAATCTCCATAATGAATTTACTTCTGACTTCTATACTCTCTGCACTCACCCTCGTACCTCGCCCCTCACCACGATGATTTTGTCCAGCTTTAGGTTCATTTTCTCAGAGCCGTTATTCGGATCATGGTAATTAAAGTTTAATTTTGCAATTTGGTGGTCAACATTTTTGGATATTTTTTGTCTGCTCGGACTAATTGTACCATCTATGCTCTCTGTTTCATCTTCAGATTTCTCACTATTATCTGTGAACTATCTGGACTCTATATTTTCACAGATGAATGTGGTGAATGAGCAATGCGATGATGAAGTTGTTTTATCTAATGACCCAAATTTGGGGAATCGCTAGAATTACATATAACGAAATCGCTTATGCAGCATCGTGATTATGCACATCAAAGCTTCAATGTTAGAAAAGACCATACAAGTTATTGGCCAAACTCTAAGAAATTGAAATCAAAGATTTTCTATGCGCAAAGTTAAAAAAACTCGTCAATCCAAACCATATAACAAAATTCGAAAATCATAAGGACCGGTTGTCCGGCGATGATTCGATGTGGATTTGGAGGAATTGGTTTAAAAAATATATAGAGCCATAATCATTCATTGGAAAAGACGATCTTCTCATCGCATATGCATGAGAAGACATTAGTTTTGAAGACGCGACAGAGCCGACATTAGGTAACCGACGTATTATCTAATCTGAGGAAGTTAGTGGGGTAGAATATTGGATTCACAAAAGAGATGTTTTCAATTTCATCCGAAAGAGCGAAGGTCACTTTGCGTGCAAACGAATTAATAAAATGCTCAAGGAAAGACAAAGATGCGAATGGGATGTTGGGATTGATCTGCCCTGATTGCTTGGTGAGTTTTTTTGGAGCAATGGTATGTCTAGGGTTGAATTTAATTATTTTGGGGATGTGATAATTTTTGATACAGCTATCGGCTCAATAAATATAATCTTTCCCACTCGGAGTGAATCATCATTGGCAAAACGCCTTATTCGAGTAGCCTTTTATCTAAGAGACCATCAAGTCATTCACATGGTTATTTACATTTCTTCTGATAGGCAGGCATCCTATAACGATATTTACTGATCAAGATCAGGCTATGGCGAGAGCTATCGAGAATGTACAATGCGATACGTCATAGATTGTGCCAATGACATATCTCAAAGAAAGCCCCCTCCAAGGTCCATTGCTTTAGTAGTAACAAGAGAGTTCAAGGGCTATTCTATACATGCATGAGCAAATGTGACACAGAGGATGAGTTTGAGGATGCTTGGTCTATCACGTTAGAGGAATGCAATTTGCATGATCATGCTTGGCTATCTGAACTTTACAAAATTAGGCAGAAATGGTCCACCGCATTCAACAAAGATAAATTTTGTATGGGCATCTTATCAACTCAGCGTAGTGAGGCCATAAATAACGTGTGTCATGGTATTTGCCAAGTAACATATTGTTTCTTGGGATTGGAGAAGGTGATGGAAACATGGCATGGAATGAACATGATGAAGACTTCAAGTGTATCCAAAATTATTCCTATTGTTAGAGTAGTCCAATTCTTAAGTCGCTTTATTTTATACGAGGAAGCTTTACTCTATGTTCGAAGAAGAATTTCTGCATAGAGTTGGGGGATTATCTGTTACTGTGTCCACTTTGATGTACTTGGTGAGGAACTTAGAGAAGAAGAATGCATCCAAAACTAGATTGTCCACTTTGATGTGTTTACTGTAGATATTTATTGTAGTTGCCAGAAATTTGAAATGATGGGCATACTTTGTGCACACTGCATTAGAGTTCTTAGCCAGAATGATGTCGCGCATTCTAAGTACCTCCTCATGTGGTGGTCTACCGAGCAAAGAGGGACATCTACATCGATGGTTCAAGGTTAGTACATGTGGAAAGCGAGATGGAACTGCATTATTTTCGAGAACCATATAAGTCGATATGCATATCAAATTAGCTCCCGAGCATAGGGTAATAAGATTGCTGAGGATTACATGCTTGCATCTCTTAGCGATCTAATGAAGTGGACTCCGTAATAAGTGGGAATTCTCCACCGCTTGATGACGTTAAGAGGAAGAAGGTGACCACATCATCGGGATAAGGACAGTTTGAAGGATCCAATCAAGAGACGCCCAAAGGGTGTTTCCAATACGCAAGGCTCAAGGCTTATTGGGAGAAGTCCAAAAAATCCACAAGTACTTACTTGCCTCCTCAAGTTGCTACTTATAGGATCCCGTAAATATTTAATTCATTCTATTTTCTTGTCTTAGAAACCAAAGTGAAGTCCGAGAGTCTTTGTAGAACGGGATCGTCAGCAGCCCGCTATCCGTTATGCCCCAAGCACATTTGATGCCCAAACATTCATCCATTACTAAGATGTTGTACCATTACTACGATGTTGTACAACAAGAATCAATTCATCAATCAACCAATATGTCAAGGGTACACTAAGCTGATGATGGATATTATTACAAGATGGCATTTTGATGCATGATATTATCCAAGAAGGCATTTTTTTAATTTCATTTTTCTCGTTTTAGTAATTATGCTTGTATTTTTTTTCTGTTCATTTCATAACTTTAGTAAAGTCTTGAAACTTGCAACTGCACCAATAAAAGCACTACAATTTGAATCCTCCTAGAACAAATTTAGCCATGTCTCATTAAGAATTTTCTTGTCCGAATTAACATCTTGAATAGCATCTTGCAACTCTACCTATGGCCGAGTCATAAGTCAAAGCAAAGAATGACCACAAGACAGGACTTTGCCCTTGATAACTCCAGGCAAAACTAACACAATAAGCATTTATAGTGCACACATAATAGGAATCATGACAAAAATATTAGCAGTTGCCCTGGAAATTTTGTTTTTTCATTTAGGTGCCAAATACATTGAAGAAAACCTAAAGAACCTCTTTCTATATGCCCTGGAAACACAAGTCAAAGCATAATTAAAATTATAATCAACTCATCGCCTCGTAAAAAAAGCTTTATCAAATTAAAGCATTGAAAATGCCAGACAACTCAAGAGATATCTTGATCCACTAAACCCTTGTCAATAAAAGATGATTTGGAGGAATCAAAAAATAGAAGCTTCCAAAACACATAAATGGTTATTTTAGGTGAAAATTTAACCAAAGGTTACTTAAAATTTTAAAATTTTAAAATAAATATTGGTATGTAATTAAAAAATAAATCCAATTAAATAAAAATCAGTATATCTTCAATTACAAGTTTTCGAATAAATTTAGAATCATCAATTTTTTGATTTTATTAAATATATAGTCAAATTTAATATTTAAATAAGATAAATTTAATAGCATTAAATTTGTTTAATTTCAGTTCACATGAGATCTCTTGAAAATTTTGATGAAAGTATTATATAATTTTCAATTATTATATTTCTATGGATAGATCAGTATCTACATAAGATAAATTTGATAATTTTATGTTGTTTGATAACAAAATTATTAAGACGCTTAGATGCTTAATAAATAGCTTATAATAATAAAAATTCAACATGATGAGATAAATTTAAAAAAAATTTGACTTGTACTACTAAAATGCTACACTAAAAATACTAATTTGATTAATACAAATAGTCAATATCTATTCAAATTCTCAAAATTAACATTAGGCTTATATATGGTATTTTGTTCTATGATTTATTTTTGAAAATGTAAAATGATCGTATAAGAGCGCATATGAGAGAAAGTTCCCCTTCATAAAAGCTGACACTCGAACAAATATCCTAAAAATGCGAAAACATGTAGACCAATTTGGGACAATTCAACCATGCTCCCATATTCAGGAGCAAAGAACACATAAAACTAAATTAATAGAACAAATCAACCCACTGAAATAACAAAATGAATTATCCCTACCGAAACAGAATGTGCTGTACAGAGAACAACTCAAGCATCCAAATTTGATTTAAGTGTTTTTTGAGGCCAAGCAAAAAATCGCATAAACAAAGTCCTAAATCTATTCATTTTTGTCCCAGCCCCGTTCGAGCCAATTGTGCTTTCAATAGTGCCTTCCATGTATTTGCAAATGAACATGCCGCAGTCGACACTGTTGGACTGGACTGGCAACCCGCTCACCGTTTCAACTGGCCATTTTACTGGGTTGCTGTCGAAATAATGTCCGATATCATAAGCCAGGAATTTGATCTGCACAGGAAGATGGGCAAGGTATTAGTTAGATCCCCAGGAGAACCGCAAGAAGAGTGCATACCATCTCCGGCAGAATGGCTTTATGTGTCGGTTTTGGCAATAAGTCGTAAAATGACCACATGCCAAGCTTGATATTTCCAACAAGAAGTGTCCAGTGCTGATTATGGATAACTGAGAATAAGAAGCACTGGATGCATCGTCGTAGTGACATGTCGATATACATCTTGCTTTTAGCAAGTCATACGCATAATTTAGGGATGATAACATCTATAAGTCACGCAGACACACATGGATATCATGAATGAATTGTAACCACTAAATTTGGAGGAGTAACTCACCCAATGTAAGCATGAAATATAGGAATGGGACATACAACTGGGCATAGGAGTACTTCTCGCCTAACAGATATGCATCGCATCGCGCATCCATGATAATCGATCCGTCAAGAATCGTCAATCGCCCTCAAATAATAATAATATTTCCAAATGCAGTATCAGATCTCCCCGCATCGTAAAGTTTATTTTTGTAATTTATTGAGCAGAGAAATTAATAGAAGTAATTAGAATGATATGACATTTGAATCTATGTGAAAAGGAGCAAGATGCCGGGTGACTTACTTGTCCTGGAATCGAGCACACGACCGGTCTATGAGGTGAAGCACCGGCTGAGGTATGCCATCTCTAGATGGGAAGTGCACGAGCTGCTGTGCCTCGATGTAATATAATTATTTAGGCTAAAAATAATTGTTAAAAAGCTATATCCATTGTCATCTAAAGCTCGAGAATCAGAAATTCTGCGTACCTCGGACTGGTGCTCCTCCACAACTACGATAGCCTTTGATGGCTCATCAGAGGAAATCAGCTCATCGACGCCAGCCTGCGAATTCAGAAGGGTGAAACCGAACAACTGGTCATCTATTGTATCACATTATTCATGAAATTAACGACACCGCACCGCCAGCCGGGTGGAGGGAAAATCGTGATCTTAGCCCAGAAAGCTTCCTGTGGTGAACGTGAAGGGAGAGAACACGCCTTTCCTCTTCCTCATCCCGCCTTCACGACGTGACAAGGTCGCCATAATGAAGGGGGGTCGGACAAGAAGTGTATGCTCGGGAGCCTCCCCCTACCAACTCGACGGAGCTTCTCCGCACAAGACTCCACCTGAGGGGCTTCCACCATAGAGGTCTCCACGGCACGGTGGTAGCCTCCAAAGGAGAAGCTAAGCCCCAATGACGCCTGAGAAGATACCCCTGGTCTCTCAGAGCTTCCACCCCACTGGGATGGAAGCACTCTTTGAAAGAAGGGTACCTCACAGAACTGCAGATCAATGCCATCGCCTCTCAAGGTATGGAAGGATGCCACAACTTCCTCAACTCCTCAAACCCGCAAATAACCTATCTATCAGATCCTTCGATTGGGGGTAAGAAGCAGGGGCAAGCTAGACACACCGGTGGGGAATATCCGGAGAGATATGAATCAGGAGAGCAATGAATGACCGCTCATGGATGGGGCTGTCGAAGCTCGCTAGGGAAGTTTCAGGGAGGAGAGGATGATTCAAGGAGCCGTCTCCTCTTTCTCGATAAGTCCTGAGTGTGCGGACCTTAAGCCAAAGATAGATATGGCAAACAACATAGGTAAATGCATTACTGCACCGAAATGAATGAACATAACTACTGTCTATTACCTGGTCTCCTTTCAAACCGTCGAAGGCAACGTCTGCAAACTTTATTTTAGGCCAACGCAACATACGTGGCTGTGCAGACGGAAATGGCGGCCTAATGCTAATAATGTGCTCAGCCGCCCAGATCTACAAGAAATATTTATACAAGTTAACTTGCTCACATCAAGTAAAACATAACTGACGGGCCAGAACATACCATAAGAAGAGAGACAAAGCCACTCATGTAGCCAGGCGCCTGCTGTGTGTGTATCTTTGATGTAATGCCATTGAATTGTGACACTAAGAAGGCCCAAATGGCTTCAAATTGTTTCAAAGAATTTGTCAATATTATCTACAGGCAATTAAATTGCTACTCAGAAGTTGTGATATACAAAAAACAAATTTGAAAGAAGAAAACGATGTACAATCAGAGACAACTGTACCGCAACGAAGCTATTGTTCGAGCTTATTCTTATAATCACCGAACTATACCGTGACAATGAGATTTCGCCATAAAACTTTCTCCCCTTTGTTTAGCATCCCCAGCATCACGCTACTTCATCCGGGGTGAAAGAAATGCACTGCCCACCCAAGAAAAAGGCTTGTTGTCCGATCTCCCAAAGAAGATAGATGAGGTTATGGCAACCGAAGTCCGGCACCCGTGCAACAATTAATTGGTTCTGTGAAGCCGCTTCAATATTTCCACCACTAAAGTGAAGCGAAATGGAATATTATCAAATAATTCTCGATGGCACCGCATCTTGACGCGTTATTCTTTTGCGCATATGTGAACTTCAAAATAAAGTCAAGGTAATCAGAATATTAATAGCATAATGGATTGCAAGCACCTTAATATCAGGAGGGTACAGAGGTACAGAGGTACAAAGGTACAGGGGTACAGAGGGTACAGAGGTACAGAGGGTACAAATTCATTTTCTCCACAGAACACATCCAGACGGGGAAAACACACCTTCCCAGTTATTCATAACGGATTCTAGCTATAGTATGCCCTCCAAACGGGATAAAATGGACTGAAAACAAACGTAAAATCTCAAGAAAGTATACAGGGTACAGGGGTACAGAGAGTACATATGCAAACAAGCATCAAAATTAGCTTCCAAATAACCTCTAATCTACTTCCACAGAAAAGCAGTAAACATTGTCTCAATAACCAGGCCGAACAATCAACAAAAATACCCAAAATCGCCTCTAATCGAGGGGTGCAGAGGTACAGGTACGTAGGTACAGAGGGTGCTGAAGGTACAGATTCATTTTCTCCACGTAACACATCCAAACCAAGAAAACACACCTTCCCAATTCATAACGGATTCTAGCCATAGTATGCCCTCCAAACAGGGAAAAATGGACTAAAAAAAATACAAAATCTCAAGAAAGTATAGAGGCAGGGGGGGTTCGAGAGTACATTTGCAAACAAGCATCAAAATTAACTTCCAAACAACCTTAATCTACTCAGAGAAAAGAAACATTGTCTCAATAACCTAACAATCAACAAAAATAGCCCAAAATTATCTCTCTAATATCGAGGGTAGAGGTACAGAGGCAGAGGTGTAGAGGGTACAGAGGTACGTAAGTACATTCATTTTCTCCACAACACATCCAAACCGCAAAACACACCTTCCCGTATTCATAACGGATTTTAGCCATAAGATGTCCTCCAAACGGGAAAAATGGACAAAACAAACAAACGAAATCTCAAGAAAGATAGGTGTGGGGTGCTGAGAGTACATATGCAAACGCTTCAATCTACTTTCACATAAACAAGAACATTGTCTCAATAACCAACGCTAAATGTCAGAAAAAATAAACAAAATTCTAAACAAGCAATAATCTCAGACTCATGTTAATACATATAGTACAGATGCAAAATACCAGTAAAAACCGAACTAATCAACCTCGACATTATTTCTAATGCATTATAAAATATATATATCATCTAAATAGGGCAAATATATCCACAAAAAGTACAAAAAGTAGCCATATAAAATCAAAAGGATGCCATAAATAAACCTAGAAACACATACATGGATTGAATGGACAAAGACAGAAAACCCTAAAATCTTTCAAGTTCAAGAATGCATGTGGAAATACCTCGTAACCAACCGTAATAATTTGAAATTCGCCAGCTAAGCCGCTGATCGAACGACGAGGTCCGACGGGAGCTCAGAAATTCTCTTCGTCGAAAGCCATAGTATTACGAAAGAATAAACTTGAGATATTTTGTTCCTGCGGTTTTAGGCGAGGTAAATGGGTCATTTCCCGGGCGGCTAAACGCGCGGAAAATAAGCGGCCGTTCGTCTTATGGCGTCATTTTTTGGCGTCGTTTATTCAATATATCTATGACACGCGTCGTCATTCGATTGGAGTCCGCACGTAAACCTATGTGCGGACTCCGGACGTAATATTTTCCCCTTCCATTCTGGCGTTGAATCTGAAAATTGTTAGATATATTTTGGAATTAGAATAATATAAAATATTTATATTTAATATTAATATCAAAATAGATCAATAATTTTAAAGCATATCTTAAAATAATTTATAATAAAATATTTTAATATATATTTTTTTCATTATTCCACTTGCTAAATGTGACTACTAATCAGTTGATTAAGAGTCTGTTTGGGGCAATTGTTATTTTTTAAAAAGTTGATTGTAAAATTATTATAGAGAAAGTAATTTTTTAAAAAAGTTATTGTATGTATTACAAATATTTTTTTTTATAAAATCCAAACAGCAGTTTTCTAACAGTTATTATACTCTAATAGTTTTAATTTTCAAAATAGTTTTTCATCATAAACTTTTTTGAAAAGTAGCAAAAAAGTTGATAGTTAAATCAAGCTATTTTATTTTTTGATTATTTTTTGAAAAAATAAAGTAGTTAAAAAACTATCTCAAATGCATCCTAATTTTTAGCTACGATATTAATATTAATAATAATAATAATAATAATAATAATATTATTATTATTATTATTATTATTTATTATTATTATTATAAAAATATAAGTTACATAACTTATAAATAATGAGAGATAATTGAAAGATTTTTATAAGATATCTTATCATAATAGTTGAAAGTTTAGACTTTCAGCTTAAAAGTCTTATGTTAGAACTCTTATATATATATTATGTATATAAGTTTATGATTAAATTCTTTTGAATATCTTCAAAAAAAATAAAATTAAATATATTTTTAAACTAATATTTCTTATCATTTTTTATAATAATGATTTTTTTAACAAAATGACCCTAATATACTTAAATTAAATGAGAATTTGACACATAATATGACACAATAGAGACTGAAAGATTCATATAGCCGACCCCACTTAGTGGGATAAAGGCTTGTTGTTGTTGGTAGTTATAGAAAACTGACAATTTAATCATCATGAGGAGCTTCCTACATAAGTCGCAGTTGAATTCTAGTTAGAAACAAAATTATAAATAATTAATATATTTACTTTCAATGCAACTTATATATTTATAAAAAAAATTTAAATTAAATAGGGCTTGAATAATTAGCGCATTGCTTAGAAACAAAGTGAAGAAAATGCGTTCTTAAGTTTTATGGGTATTATAACTAAAAATTCTGTTAAATAACTATCTATCTTAAATATTTATATAGCTTCATGCACCTAATAAAACTTTATAAGAAAAAATAATTAATCAAAATCACAACTGATTAATTAGCAAAATCGATCAAATTATAGAAACTGAAAATTTTATGAATGGACTGAGAACTGAACTGACAAAAAGCTGAGTTTTAAAACCTAGCTTGCACCAATTCATCTGCTTCAAGGTCCTATCTTATTGTACCCTGTAACAGTGTTTTAATTGAAGCTGTCGCTAATGCAGTTTTAATTCGAACAATTAAACAACTGTGTAAAAAGTTGATATTAATTCACAATAACTTGTAATTAATTAGCAGCAGCTAAAATCGCTGCAATAGAAAAACTTAACTGCTGTAATATTCTGAGTAAAAACTCGTATTACTATTTCAATAACAAGTGCACTTCTTCTTCTTCTCCTTCCTCTCTCATTTTCTAAACCGAGGTGGAGCTCGTTGTCAACCCCTTCCATTCTGGCGTTGAATCTGAAAATTGTTAGATATATTTTGGAATTAGAATAATATAAAATATTTATATTTAATATTAATATCAAAATAGATCAATAATTTTAAAGTATATCTTAAAAGAATTTATAATAAAATATTTTAATATATATATTTTTCATTATTCCACTTGCTAAATGTGGCTACTAATCAGTTGATTAAGAGTCTATTTATGACAATTATAATTTTTAAAAAAGTTGATTGTAAAATTATTATAGAGAAAGAAATTTTTTAAAAAAGTTGTTGTATGTATTACAAATATTTTTTTTTTTGAAAAATTCAAACAACAGTTTTCTAACAGTTATTATACACTAATAGTTTTAGTTCTCAAAACATTTTTTCATCATAAATTCTTTTAAAAAGTAGCAAAAAAAGTTAATAGTTAAATGAAGCTGTTTTATTTTTTGACTACTTTCTGAAAAAATAAAATAATTAGAAAACTGTCTTAAATGTATCCTAATTTTTAGCTATGATATTAATATTAATAATAATAATAATAATAATAATAATAATAATAATAATAATATTATTATTATTATTATTAAACTAATATTTCTTATCATTTTTTATAATAATGATCTTTTTAACAAAATATTTTGTATGCTGTCCGTTAATCTACAAATCAAAATGTCATTTGCTTAAAGGCCATTTGATTATATATATTTATAATGTAATGTATTTCTAATACAAGAAATTTCAGAATATTGATGCTTGTTTCAAAATATTGAAATCTAAGATAAATTTTCAAAAAATTTTGAGCTCATACTCTAGTTCATTCTTCGTGTATTTCAAATCCCAAAATAATTCTAAACTACTTTCATTGAAATAGAGTCATTTTGATCTAATTTTAAATACACTAAAGACGTAATCATTACAATAAATCATAGCAAGTTTTACTGTATCGATCACTAATCGTGCCCATAATTATCTTTACATTGTTATCATCCATCATATTATAAATATATTATGTCTTCTACCGTTTCCATCATCATCATTTATTTTTAAGTTTTATATTATTTTTTTAATTCAAATTAAATTAAAATTATTAAAATTATTTTATATTTAATCAAAGAATTCTATAATATTTTTAATACATTACATATTAATTATATTAAATTTATTTTTTAATATATTCCTATAATCCTTTTAAAGCCAAATTGGCAGATTTCTATCCATTCCCAACTCCCACGAACTGCGAGAGACGTTGCAGATCCGGGGCACGTGTTTAAACAGGATTATGCCAGTTGTCATTACCGGTGGAGCGAGCACTAGTCATCCGACGGCGGCAAATCGTGTGCTTGAAGGAAAGACTGGTTACTTAGGTTAGTGATTGAATTTCTACTTTGAATACATACTTTTCCTCTGTCACATGACCGTACGGTGGCCCACTTCCGTGAAGTGGAGAGCGTATGTGTGTAACGGCTAACCTCCCAACTACTCGTAATTACAAATATGCTATCCATCATTATCATTGGATAATGATGGTTAATAATAAACAATAATAACAATGATTTTTTTAATACTGATGTTTGTTGAATGTTGAAAAATGAAGCGTGTTTATTTTTATTTATTTTATAGATATTTAGAGCCATTTGGATTTATTTTTATCTTTAATTTAATTTAATTTTATTTACATTTTTTTAAAATAAAATAAACTTGTTGATAGGGCAGTCAAAAAAAGTTCATTGTTCGTGAATAGTGAAATCACTACAGCTCCTCACTCCATGATCGGAACCGCAAACCATGTGCAGAAACCACCGCATCTTCCTCTCCAAACCACCTCGTTATCACATGCACGCAGAATAATGCTAAAACCATCGATCTTCCTCTCTCAAAGCCACCTCATTATCACATGCTTTTAGGACTTACTTGCAATAAAACCTCACGATCTCTCATCCACCACCTCTTATACTTATAAGAAATAATATACATTGTAACTTTAAAGTCATGAGATATCTGACGTGAAGGAATTTTACTTTTATCTCTCTCTCTCTCTCTCTCTCTCTCACTCTCTCTCTCTTTCTAGCTCTCAAACTGAAGAGTTCTTCATGGTATCGAGCTTTGATTGGGATAAGAAATGTCGCATCCTCCTCCTCCACTGAACGAGCGATGAATACTCTAGAGACTTTCATCACTAACTATACCACCATCCACAAATTTCTAATAGGAATATGAAGTCGTTAATACAACACTTACTACAACTACATCATATGGAGCTCTCAATCCACAAGCTATTCAAGGCAACGGCTTACTTTCTCAAGGCACCACATCGTGTCCCACTCAATACTCCTTGACAACAATCAACTCCAACCTAATCCAAACTACAACATATGGCTTATTGATCAAAACCTCTTTTTCTCTATTCTCTCTCCCTCCATTCTCCCCTGTTCTCAATAGACACTGCTGGACATTTGGTCTACCCAGCAAGACGCGAAAAATCGCTCAAGGTCATTCAACTCAAAATGAGCTTCACCACATATCCCTTAGAGACAAACCGATGATCAAGTACCTGTAAATCAAAAACACGATAGATCAAATCTCCACCGCCGGATCCTTGGATCCAAGACATCATACTATATACACTCATACCAACTTATCACGCATTCAAAACCGAATGCACAAGAACCCAATCAACGTTGGCGATCTTTCTCTTCTTTCTTAAGAACTAAACATCTCTACCAAGCGACAAAGACCTTACATCCATCAAGCTCTCCAAGCATGGGGCAAACCATGGCGATCTCACAAAACCCCATGGTAGAACTCAAAACCAATTTTCTACTCAAGATGTGGGTGACAAAAGGGGATAAACCACAATAACTCAATCTCCCTGTCGGATATGCACAAGGTAGGACATGCTCGAGCGTTGCCGAAGCAACAACAAACTACCTAAACCTCCTCGGCTTCAGCCAACCTCATCCCCTCACTATGGATCTGGACTCTGGGCATCCTCCCATCTTACCAACAACTTTGGACACTCCCCAATCAATGACTATTCGTAATCAATCAATCATACGGCCAATCAACACCCATTCTCCATCATGGCTACGGCATCCTCCCACACCTACTCGTAAGCTTCTTCAAACATATATTTGCAATTTATCTCACAATCTTCTCGTATCATCTTGCAAAGATAATAATTGTTCTATCATCTTTTGCTTAATGTTCATATCGATCGGACAACACATCGGACCTAACGGGCGGTATTGGACTATACTCCTCTCCAACACCCAAATACAAGCACTCCATTCATAACATCCTCCAACCTATGGCATCAATGGTCATCCACACAAAGATACTCTCCAATCGTCTCGCTACAAAACAAGCACGCATACAACCAACCTCATCCTTGTCACGTCAGATTATCAAGAGTCATAAACTTATTTTTCCTAAATCCAATAGTAAGTCTAAACATCCATTTGATCTAATTCCATTAATGTATGGGGACCATCACCAACCATTTCACTCCAAGGCTACAAATATTATGTTATTTTTATTGATGATTACTCGATTTACATGGATGTTTCATCTAACCACAAATCTAAGTAGCCTCCAAATTCAACAACTACATAAAATGGTGCAGACTCACTTCTCCAAATCAATTAAAACACTGCATGAGGCTGAGGCTAATTTCTCTCCAATACACTTCTATCTCACCAACCACGCATGGTTCATCAAGCCTTTTGCCCCATACACCAACAAAGCGTGGCCGAAAACGAAAATATCGACACATCATTGAACTAACGCGAACTCTACTCCACACCTTTCACCAAAATGACGCTCTCGCCATACACCTCATCAAGTACACCAAAACACTCAACCTTGCTCGCCTCTAGCACTTTACAAGAAAGTTCTTACTCTCATCTCAGTATTGCTCCACAGCTTCCCCTCCTATACATAAACTCTCTCCTAAAGCACTATCTTATTTCTCCCAAACCTACAAAGGCTACAAATGCTACAAAGATCTCACGATATCCTATGTCACATTCCATGAAACACACTTCATACTCATCCAACCAACATCACAACCAAACCAGTCACCACCACTATAACTCACCATCCACTTGTCTGGCGATTCACACCAACCAACCAAACCACCCACTACTACTCAAACAATCTCCAAAAAACCACAGAGCATATCATCTCAACCATCCATAAAACTAGACTTCAAGCAGTCCACGGAAGCCAAAGTCATCTTGATCTCTTCCATCGACGTACCACCCACGGAACCCACATCTTTATCCCAGGCCTCAAACCGCATTTGAGATGGAGAAAAGCCATGTCATGCACTCCAACAGGCAACAGCGGACATTAGTCCCACCACCCGATCAAATAATCATCGGTTGCAAATGGACTTACAAGATCAAACACCACTCACGGCGGCTCCATAGCTCGTTACAAAGCTTCGTCCCAGTGGTACCAAGGATTCAAAGAATCGGGATTCACTACTCGAAACTTTCGGTCGTCAGCCAAAATGCCACCATTAGTCTCCTACTTACACTAGCACTTCATCACGGTGGCGGTTCATTTCGACATTTCCATGCATTCCTCCATGGTTCCCTCCGGACACCATCTATATGAGTCAACCACCGGGTTTTCGACAATCAACTCCCATCATCATTGCCTTCAAAGCAATCTATGGACTCAAGTAAATCCCCGTGCATGGTACTCTGCTTTCACTGAGCACCTCAAAGCGGTGAGCTTCAACCGGTCTGCATACACCCGCTCTCTTCCTCCTCATCCAAATAACGCATCAGCCTCTCCTCTGGACGTACTCATCCTTACGCTCCATCTCCCAACCATTTCTATCCTCCAACACTCGTCATCAACTAAAGATCGGGCCTCGTCTCCACCTTTCTCGATTCACATACCACACCAACAAACTTCTCCTCACCCAAATGCATTTACATCACTTTCTTACGGCGATGCGACTGACAATCCGCTAACACACATCTCCAACTGTCACACTCACCAGGTCTGACGATCCTCCTCGGTATGGGCGTGTCATTAGATCTCTTCAATACCATAAACGTATATCGCTCTGGCAACCATCCATCTATGCCAACATATGCTGTTCACACACTCTCAATCACTTAAGCGGGTCCTCCGCACCAGGCACATCCAATCATGGTCTACACCCATAACACAGGGATCTCCACCTTGCCTACTCGGACTCCGTTGGGGAAACCCAGCGACGATGCTCCACCGGCACGTGTCTTTCTGGATCAACCCTTATCTGGAAAGTTCGTAGAAGCAGACCACCGTAGCCGCGCTCCTCCGGCGGTATAGAGCACTGCACCCGCACCAGAAATAATCTAGCTCAGGTAGCATTTGAACTGGAATCCCAACAACTCAAGCTACACACCATTATCTGCGACAACACCAATGGCAATGAACAAATCCCATTCTTCACGCGAAGCAACACATAGAGATAGACTATCACTTCATAAGAGATCACGCGTTGTAGCCAAAGAAATACAAATCCATCACATATCAAAGATCAAATCGCGGATATCCTAACCAAACCACGCCAACGCGCTTTATTCAACTTCAGCACCAACCTCACGGTCCAAACATTGGATCATTCGGTTGAGGATGCTGAAATCACTTCTGACTCCCTCACCGATCGGAACCGCAAACCATGTGCGAAACCACGCATCTTCCTCTCTCGACAAGCCACCTCGTTATCACATGCAGATTCGGAACCAAACCATGTGCGAAACCATCACATCTTCTCTCTCCAACAAGCCACCTCATTATCACATGCAGTTCGCGGAAAAAGCGACCTCAAACTCGATCTCCGTAACCACCTCTTTATCTGGTAGCTCTATATAAGAAATATACATTATACATTGTCTTTGAAGCATCAGATATCTGGATGTGAAGGAATTTTACTTTTATCTCTCTCTCTCTCACTCTCTCTCTCTCTTTAGCTCTCAAGCCCTGAAGAGTTCTTCATGGTATCGAGCTTTGATCCGGATAAGAAATGTCGGATCCTCCTCCTCCCACTTTCACGAATGATGAATACTCGGAGACTTTCATCACTAACTATACCACCATCCACAAATTTCTAATAGGGAATATGAAGTCGAGCAAATACAACACTTACGGCCGACAACTACATCATATGGAGCTCTCAAATCCACAAGCTATTCAAGGCAACGTTATGTAGCTGGTGTTGCTCGTTAACTAAATGGTAACAGGATATTTCGATATATAAATGGTAACATGAACAATCATTTGTTCGATCGTGTTCGGCTCGATTTAGTTCGAAATAAAAAATTATATTATATTATATTATATTATTATTATTATTTATTACTATTTATTATTAATATTGTATTACTATTATTTTTATTTATTACTATTATTATTATTATTATTATTTTATTACTATTATTTTTATTTTATATATATATATATATATATATATATATATATATTTGCGTCTTAGAGAATTTTATTAGGTAGATGCGAGATCTTAAGTAGCCAAAAATTATCAACACAGCGGGGGATATGAACACAGGGTTATCGTGGAAAACCCGTTAAGGAAAAACCACGGGGCCTTGCCCGATCTAGAACTTTCACTATGTGTTCAAAAGATCTGGTCCTTGCTTCTCGTTAGTTGGAGAAGAAGGTGTTCTGAGGGTGGAAATAATATTAGTGTAGAAAAATACAATATCGGTCAACTCCAACCCAAGGGAGAAGTTTCCCAAAAGCGGCGAGCGATCTTAGGAGCAACCTCTTGATCTTGGAGAAAAGCAAGCGGTCTTTTCTAGTCCTCAGGGGTGATCTCAGGCGAGCTCGATCTTACACAGTAGTGATAGATGATGCGTCGTCGAGGTCGTTGGTGGTTCTTAGCTCTTCTTCAAATTAGATTTGGTCCTCTAAGGTGAGAATGAAGCTCTATTTATAGATTTTGGGAGTGGCGAGCCTTGTAAATTGTGGAAAACTCCAACCACTCCCATCGGACGGCCAGTCGATCCCTCGATCGACGGTTATTTTGATGATTTGGGTGCCTTAATGATGTCGGAATTGGGTGATCTTGGATTCGTTGGATTCGTCTTGACGAGCTCGATCGACTATAAATATGTCGATTTTGGTGACCATTTGGCGGATCGGGATCCATTTTCATGCTCGATAGCGATCACGAGTCGATTGAGTCGGATCGGTATATTTGATGTTGCTATGTTCGTCTCATCGAGGCGGTGATTTATGTAAACTGCTTTGAAATCGGTGATTAGATCGAAGCATTTCGAAAATGCCTTGAGATTCGTGATCAGATTAATTTTCGAGGATGTATCGTTACTATTTTTGGGTGACATTATCTCAGTCATCCAAAAATATATGTCAAATAGCAAATGAAATTTGCGAGTCCATCAACTGCGCATTTTGAGAGAACAATATTCATAACAAAGATATTATAACTGAAGGCGTCAGGGCGCAAATGCGAGGTATGTGTGGGTGCGATATTTTGAGGTTATGGATCCCGGGAGAAATAGCCTTTATAGCCTGCGAAGGTCAGCGGGCGAGCATAGCCCGAGCGTCCTTGCATGTCGCGCCGTCGCGAACCCGCGAGCCATGCTGTCGATTGCGCGCGAATACATCATGCGAGCCATCAGCGAAATGGCGCCCGGTCAGCATGGTCGCCAGCGCCCGCGTCAGCGGAACGCGATGGGCGCGTGATCGGTCAGCGTCCGCGGCCGATGCCGGTCGTCGCATGCCGGCCGACGTGGCAGCGCCAGCGTCGATTCAGCGTCCGAACCATGCCCACGTCATGGAGGGGCCAGCGGCGTCCCGGGGCTGGCAGGCGGGCTATGGCGGGCCGTGAGTCGCGGCGTACCACATGACTGGCAGGCTTTGAAGCGGGTTTGGATTTTGGGGTTTTACCTTTTACCTATGGGGTCTAGGGTAAGAGGAAATGCATACTTCACTCCTCTCCTTTCTTCTTGATTTTCTTCTTGGTCGAATTAGAGGCGCAAGGCACTGATATCGCGTGGTTCTTTTCTCGAAGAGGTATCAGCCTCTCACCGTCCGGGTGAGGAAGATCTGCACTCTTGTTCTTTTCTCTTATCCCCCTCTCACACCTGGGAGTGATCAACTCCCTTCCACTTTTCTTGTAGTTAGCCACTCGGTGAGGTTTGCTGGATCAATCACCTCCCAGTGCATAGCCTCCCCGGTGGGAGTTTGGGCACTCTCCTTGGAATAATTTTCATCTCGATTGAGTTTGCGTGTTTGTAGATGGGTGAGAATCTTTTGAAAAGACACGTCAGACCCCTTAACGGAGGCGTGACGAGGAACCTTCTAAAATGGGAGGGCGAAGATTGTGGGAGTCATCGATCACGGAGACACATTGATCGTGCTTGAAAAAATATTATTTTAGAATGATTTGGTTCTTAAGTGTCAGAAGAAGTCGATAGAGCCCATCTCCGCCGGGTATTTCACCACGAGATGAGTTTGGGGGATTGCGGTTTCCCCATCCCCAGAGATGATCGCCATTTTGTCGACATCGAGTTTGCATTTCCCGTTTTCGACGAGGCAATGGCGATCGTGATGGGACTTATAGTCTTTTGGAAGCGGCGGCGACGCGACTCTGATTACCTGCGGATGTGCAAGTTTACTGCGATGCACATGGTGTATCACTGCAGTCGGCTACTTGACCTCGGACGAAGGATCCTCCCAAGAGTTGGGCAAGCGATTCTTTTTTGTGAAGAATGGCGGGGTCTTCTCGAGAAATGGAAAGGCGAGAGATTTACCCATTCCCTGAGTTGGTGATGAAGATATCTGCGAAATTCGAATATTGAAGATCTTGATTTGAGATTCGATATATCAAATTTGTCGGAGGAATCTTTGTTGAGGCAAGGCTTTCTATTCATCCGGCGGTCTTATGCGATTCGTTGAAAGCCAACAAAGAGGTTTCAGATCTCCCAAGCGTCCTCGGCTTCTTCCAGTGAAGGACCCGTCTCCAATAGAAGAGGAAAAGAGCGAAGAGGTGATGGTGATATCGAGATACGAAAAGAGTCGGCCCTTGAGTCGTCCCCAAGGATCTTCATTCACGAGGGCGTGTTGAATCATTCTGCGTAGGTGGTCGACATCAGAAGCGGTAATCCTTCTTGTGTTCATCATCTTTTATTTCCCATTTCCTTAACGTAATTTTTCTTATTTGAATCTTGAAGCAAGAACTTGACTTCAAAATGAACATTGTCTTTGAATTGGAATTGAGTTCGTGAAGGTCAAGTTTCTCCATGGTGAATATAAGAAGCGGTATGTGGAGAAAGTAAAGAGAGATGTCCATGTTGGAGAATCAACTTGATGAGTCAGACCGAGTTGGCGACTCAGCGACTTCTCTTTCTTTTTTCGGAAGTTGAGCGGACTGGGATGAATTAGTGGAGGCTAGAAACAGGTTGGTTGCATGAGATCGAAGATCTTTTAGAAGGTTTAGTCTTGAGGCAAGAAGCGAGTTCGCTTCGAGAAAGAGGCGCACTTATCTCGGGTAGCGGGAGAGCGGATCCTGGCCGTGGAGGACTTCAAGAACTCGGGCTTCAAGTATCATCTGAGGATTACGTTGAGGAGGCGAGAGACCCGTGTATGATGTAGAGGTGAAGGCTTTGAGCGGCGATGTGTTGATGAAGGCTTCATCCGAGGTTTCTTGAAGGGGACACGCTTGGCTCATAGTAGGAGGCTGGTGTTGAGGTCCTTTCTCCTTAGCTTCCCAGACCCTTCTAGCGATGGCGAGGATGACTCGGATAGTTCTTCATCATCTTGATGAGACCATCAAGCGTGTAGTTGTAGTTCCTTTATGTTATTTATTGATGTTGTATTTACGGTTGATTGTACTTGTATGTTGCGAAATATTAACAATCCACAAAATTGTTTGTGAATATTTTGAGTTGTTGTGTGTCAAAGTGTACTCGATGATAAAGATTGTAGAAGAGATCATCGGAATCCCTTTAGGATAATTCGATCTATTCTAAGATCATTACAGGCGTTACTTGATGACAAACTTGCACGGAATATATTTATAGAGGTTCTCTCGAACCTCTATCTATCTAGGTTGTGTATCGGGCGTTTACCGATGATGATGTTAACTGTTATGGAGAAAGTTGTAGGCGTCTATGAGGATTGCCAACTTATCCAAGGTTGTTTATCGAGCGTTACTCGTGATGTTAACACTGTATAGGAAGATCGGTCAATTCCAGGGATCGATCTTACCACGAATGAGATACAACAATAGTTGCGTATCTCTTGAGTGGTGTTTTAAAATGCAAGCATAAGAAAAAGTCACAATAAGTATGAGAACTTTAACATAGATAGAAACATAAATCCAAACACCTTGATGCCAAGGTTGGACAATAAGGACAACAAACTGAGTATCGATAAATGTTTAATTTAACAACAATTGCAATACAAACATACACGATGATAATATTTTCCGCATTCACTAGAAAAAAAAAGGCGATATCATGGTAGTACTTACGGAGGTTTGTAGCATTCAGTGCGAGAGAGTCTTCCCATACTATCCTTAAGCTTGAGCGTGCCGGGCTTGATTTTAGACACCATACGGGCCTTCCCAAAGCGGTGAGAGTTTGTTACATTTGTGAGCCTTTTCTCTGGCGAGACTTACGAGGGCAGGTCCGGATATTTTGGCTTTACCCGCCGGTTGAAACCTCGAGCAATCCTTTCGATAGGAAGCCATTGAGTCTTGACATGTCGCGGGTCTCTGCGGAGATCCAGATGGAATCAGCTTATCGTCGTTCTTTGCATCAAAGTTATGGGTTCTAGGGCTGGACCGTCGACCTGGAATAACGGCTAGTTCAAACACGTGTATGGCGTTTCTCGGTAGGGTCCTTGATGTAGTGCGGTAAGAAGAACATTGGATAGTTCTTGACCCATTGCGGCGTGGTTTGTCGTGTCTTTAGCCCTTTTAGTATTGTCTATTGGTGACTTGGTGCGCCCATTTGCGTGGATGGGATAAATTTGTGTGGATTAGCGGATGCGACTCGGCGAGAAAGATGTGAATGTCTTTCACGTGAGCTGCGTCCATTATCGGTGATGATTTTCTTTGGAATCGCGACAAATAATATTTTCGGATAAATTGCTTGGCATTTGTTTGTGATTTTGGCGGTTCGGCTTCCACCCACTTGTGAAGTAATCAAGCCAAGATTATGAATTTTTCGTTGCATGGCAATGGGAAAGGGTCCCATTATCGATCCCCCATTGAGCAAAGGGACGGGCTCGGATTGTGGTGAGTTCTCTGAGATGGTGTATGAGTGAGATTGGAATGTAACTGACACTTGTTACACTTCTTTACAAACTCCAATGCATCCTTCTTCATTGTAGGCCAGTAAAAACCTTGCCTCATGATTTTGAGGGCGAGGGCTTTTCCTCCCAAATGTTCACCACAAATTCCTGAATGAACCTCTCGCATTGCATAGTTAGCCTCCGAAGGTGGTAGACACTTTAAGTAGGGCCCCAAGAAGGACCGCTTGTAGAGTTCGTCACCGATTATGGTGAAGTTCAAGTTTCACGCCTGAGACGGATAGCATCGGTGGGGTCCTGGCAAGGCCCCGCTTTGAAGAAAGGACATGATCGTCAATCCATGAAGATTCTTTGGGTCCTGAGATTGTATCACCCAAGGGCCTTACCGGAAAGTGGATGTCCTCTATGTATTTTCTCTTGAAAAGATCTCCGCCGTTGTTGTGGCTAACTTGAGAGGGCATCCGCCTGTTCTCGCTCCCTTAGAATATGAGTTATCCGATGGGTCTCGATGCAAGAAGTGACTTTGCCAAAAGACTAAAAGCAAGTCATGGATGACATCAAGTCTCCTTCAACTGAGGCCACAAGCTGTGAGTCTGTGTAGATGGCTAAGTTCTGGACCTCACAAATAATGATGAGCCTTAGTCGCTAATGAGGGCCTCGTGACATTATTGTGGTCGGGAACTTTAGTCGAAGCACTCTAAAGTTATTTTACTTGGGAGATAAGCAAAATTCGCTCCCCGACAGTAAGCTCCATCAACATATAATGTCCATTGATTTGTCATGGAGTGATGAATGATCTGTTGTGTGGTGATGGGATGGTACATTCTACAATAAGTCACGAGCACTTGTGACTTTATATCGACGGAAGAAAATGGATGTCAAACTCTCCAAGCTCGACCACCACTTCATCAACCTTCCGATACATCGCTTTTGTAGAATAGTTCTTAATGGAAGATGAGTGTAGACGTTGATGCCGAAGTAGTCGCAATTTTCGCAATGCACGCCAACGCCGCTTATCTCGCTGGATAGCGCCCCAGATCGAAAGGATTTTGCCGACATAATAAATGGTCGTTGTAATGAATTCTCCTCACGACGACGGAGCTTACGGCATGAGAAGAAAGAAGATAGATGTACGCCTTCTCTCCTTGGATAGGCTTTGATAATAGAGGGGAAGCTAAATAGACTCAAGTTGCTCAAAAGCCGACATTCATCTCGTCCATTGGAATCCATTTCTGCACCCCTTAAGATTTTGAAGAATGGTAGATACTTATCTCCGAAGGGCCAAGAATCGTGATAAAGTCGCAATCCTTCCGCCAAACGTTGGACTTCCTTGATCGTTCTTGAGGTGACATGTCCTTGAGTGCTTTTATCTTCTGGGTTGGCCTCTATCCCATGAGTGACCATGAAGCCTAGAATTTCCCGTGAGGAAACTCCAAAAATGCACTTGCTTGGGTTGAGCGCATCTTAGTGTCAAGAATGTCAAAGCACTATTGCGCATCGAAATATGCGTGATATTTCCAAGTTCTTCACCAAAGATATCATCAACATACACCTCCATATTGTGCCTATAAGATCCTTGAAGATCTTATTCATAAGGCGCTGATATGTTGCTCCAAAGATTTTTAGTCCAATGGCATGACCGATAGCAAGATAGTCCCTTATCTGCTTTGGAAGGATGTTGCTTCCTCATCTTTTGTTCATCCCGATTTGATTGTAGCCGAATAGGCATCCATGAAGCTCAAAGATCCGATGTCCCGATGTCGCATCAACTAGTTGGTCGATACGAGGAAGGGGAAGCTATCTTTGGGCATGCACGACATTAAGGTAGTCGATGCACATTCTCCAGAAGCTGGCCTTCTGACTAACACTACGTTAGCCAACCGTGTGGGGTAGTAGACTTCAATGAACTTGACTTCCGTAAGTTTGGTGATTTCTTGTTCTATGACCCGCAATCGCTCGTAAGCGTTCTTTTCTTCTCAGACACCGCTTGTAGGTTGAGTCAACTTTGAGGGAGTGCGTAATGACTTCCCGTCAATGCCCGTAATATCGAGCGCTCCGTGCAAAGATATCTTGATTTTACGCAGAAAAACGATTCTCGATTGACAAGCGAACGATCCCACCTTCACCTTCGCGATGGATCAACTTCGAGAGGAAGACAAATTACATCTTCAACCGGAGAAGCCCTTCGAGGCATCCTCATCTCGTAGGTCAAGTTCTCGATGTTGAGGGTTACCGACGTAAATGGTCGGGTTTGCTTGATATAGACGCCAGGTTATCTGCTGATTCCCACTTACCACGCCGATGCCGCCGGTGTCGGAATTTCATCTGAGGTGAGTACGTGATGTGACTGTAATATGACCGGAGAGAGGTCTCCCAAATATTGCATTGTACACGGACTCAGACTTGACTACAATAAATTGTATCAAGTGGGTTGCGTGTCAGGGAAATTCTCCAAGAGTTACGGGAAGACTGATTGTCCCTTCCACTAATACTGGTCGATTATCAAATCCATACAGGGACCGCCGGTTGAAGCTTCTCTTCTATACCCATTGAGGAATAAAAAAGAACATCAACCGAACTCCCATTGTCGATCAATATCCTTTTAATATTGAAGCATGGATCACAGACCCCTGCACTGATGACAAGGGGATCTTGATGTGGGATGCGAAGCCCCTCTAGATCTAAATCATCAAAGGTGATAGAATATTTGGCTAGATAACACTGGCCCTCCTGCAATTGTTTCTATCTCTCCGACCGCTTGGCTTCCTCCGAGTCGGCCCCCAAAGATATTTGGACGAGTGGGTTGGTTTTGTATAAAACCGCCTAGATACCCCTGACGTATTAGTCTTTCAATCTCCTTCGCTTGGTGGCACTCTTCTGGTGTGCCCTACGCGTGAAAGTGGCGAATTTCTCTTGATTTCCAATTCCTGTGCTTTAAAGGTCATGCCACTTGACGCTATCCTCTTCCGCATATAAGGATGTTCAAGCATGACGTGTTGAGAGTCAGATATTTCCTCGATTGAGTCATCGAGGTCGCCGAGGAGGTTTTGGGGAGGTTGTCGCCTCTTCTTTTCTCTCGAGATGTTTGAACATCACCTTTGGGAACCTTCTTCCGCTTGTCGCGGTGGTTCAAATTGTCGGAGATATTGATACCGCCGAGATTTGTGCCTCTATTCGGACCAGTCGATAGAATGGACCTCTGACAATGATGAATAAGTATCCGCCGGAGTCCTCCGAGAAGCACGCCTCAAAAGTTCGGATCTACTCGGTATTTGTGCTTCGAGGAGAACCTCTGAAGTATTCTTTGAGGGACTCTCCATCGCTCACGGATTCGAGAGATGTGATGAATCGATGATTCTCTTGTTTGCCGTGAACTGCTCTACAAACAAGGGCGAAGCTCTCCAAATGATCGACGGGACCCCTGAGAATAAACCGCACGAAGCCCTTTGAGAGTCAGGAATACCGACACAAGACAGTCATTTGCACCGAATGTGCATGATCGCTCAAAGTGATCGATATGCTCGCACGGACGGTTGTGCCATCGTAGTCCATGCCGGAAGCTTGAATCGTCGGAATCGTATTGTGAGATGATCGAAGGGGACGAAGCTTTGGAAGAGGCGGCGGAGAATGGATCATTCGATTGTTCCGGGAACTCTTCCCGCACTGCCGTAGTTCATCGCATAAGATGACGCGGAGTACAGGTCGGTGCCATTCGTGGGGTGAGTAGAACCGGCGATCCGTAAGTTCAAAGATCCGGATGTGGTGCCAAGGGGTTCTCTACTTGTTGATCCGCATTCCTGCAATCATTCTCGTGAAGAAAATCTGATTATGCCGAGGGCCGCGGAACCTCGTGGCTCTTCCAGCGGAACGCTTTTGCCGCCCTCAGAGTCGAAGAATTTCGCTCGGGAATCCTCCATCCTTGAACGCGATCTTCCAAAGAGGGCCCCACGACCCTCACCGGGGACGTAAGTCGTATGTAGAGAAGTGTTGGAGACTTACGCCCTGATCCCGAGAATGAGGAGCTGGAGTGCAAACCCCGTTTACCAATCATATTGGAGATATAGCAATGGGGGAACTATTTTTTCCCACAGACGGCGCCAAATAAGGCGTAGAGAATTTTATTCCTAGATGCAGATCTTCGTCAGCAAAATTATCCAACACACAAGCGGGATATGAACACAGGGGTTATATGGAAAACCCGTAAGGAAAACCACCGGCTCGCCACCAGAACTTTCACTATGTGTTCAAAGATACGTGTCCTCGCTTCGTAGTTCGAGAAGAAGAAGTTGCTAAACAATATTCCGAGTGTAGAAAATACAATATCGGCCAACTCCAACCCAAGGGAGAAGTTTCCCAAAAGCGGCAGAACCGATCTTCCTGGGAGCAACCTCTTGATCTTCGTGGAGAAAGAGCGGAACGGTCTTTTCTAGTCCTCACGATCTCCTAAGGGCGAAGCCCCGATCTTCGACCATCCGGGTGACTAGAGATCGCCAAGCGTCGACCGGTGGTTCTCGAGCTCGGTCTTCAAATCGATTGTCCCCTCTAAGGAGAATTTCTCTATTTATAGATTTTGGGAGTGGCTTGTAAATTGCGGAAAACTCCAACCACTCCCATCGACGGAGCATCCCCGATCGACGGTCTATTTTGATGATTTGGGTGCCTTAATGATGTCGGAATTGGGTGATCTTGGATTCGTTGGATTCGCCTTGACGAAGCCGCCGACCGACTATAAATATGCCGCTTTGGTGACCATTTGGCGGATCAGATCCATTTTCATGCTCGATAGACTGAAGTCGATTCGAGCCTGATCGACATGTTTGATTATGTTCGCCTCATCGGTGATCCACTGCAGTTTCAAATAGGTGATTAGATCAAGCATTTCAAAAATGCCTTGAGATTCGTGATCGATTAATTTTCTGATGTATCAATATATATATATATATATATATATATATAAACACATTTACATATCACGATACAAACACGAAGTAATGATTAAAATTTATGAGATTTATAATCAAAAAATTGTAATTCTTTATTTTAGTTAAAATTATAACACTAAGACATTTTTATATAAATATAACACAAATAAAATAAATTTCAAACTAACAGATTTTTCAAGCTCTGTTACTACTTGTTGATGATTATTTTAAAAATATTCTAAATATTTAAAATAATTTTTTTATGTGTTAAAAAATAATTTTCAAATAAATACAAATAAAAGCACTTAAATATTTTAGATTATATTTTTTGTAAAATAGTATAAAAAAATAAATAAATAAAATTGATCCCAAACAACTCTTAATTAATGAAAATTTTACATAATATTTTTTTAGTGAAAAATAATATGTTATTTGTATAGTTTTTAAAATTATTATATGTTCATATTAAATCAATAACATTTTTTTTTACCATCATCTCCAATGAACGCTAGACCAGGGACTTTGCTTGAGCACCTACCATGTCTCTTTTTCCATTACGTGACAGTTCTAACACAGCTTATCTTCTTCTTCTTTTTTTAACAATTCATCAAAATTGAACATAAATATATAACATAAATAAGGAAGCTCGATTTTTGTGATCAATTTGTGATGTAACAAACATGTGAAATTTCTATTTTCCGGCGAGTCTATGGGTCCCGAACAGTAAAGCCGAGACTTTATAAATAAAACGTGCTTACAAATATACCATCCGGCAATTGTTTCTTAATAGATGCCTCATGATTTAGTAATGCTTTCTTGACATTTATTTATTTATTTTTATTTCTCTCATTAACGTTTATAATTAAATTCAATTATATATACCAACTCGATTTTATTATAACTGATAAACTGAATGGAATAGATAGAGTGAAATTAGGTTAAATATGATCACAAACTCTGTATGTAATTTATTTATTTACACGGGGTTAACAAGTAAAAAAATTTAGGTTCAAATTTATTTTTAGAGATTAATATTTTAAAAAAAATTAAAAGAGTGAAAAAAAAATATGATTCACATACCCAAGTTCCCCTTTTTAAGGAGATGGCCTCACGGGTCCCAATGGTGAGAGGCTCCGCCGTCGGCCGAGGAAGTTTCGGCACCGTCCACCTCGCCATTAGCCGGAGCTACCCTCCAGGCACATTTGTTGTCAAATCGGCTCCTCTCGCTTCTGCTTCACTTCTCCAACACGAGGAAGCCATACTCACTGATCTCCGGATGCCCCAAATCATCTCTCCTTGCCGACATCACCCCGATCCTGGGCGGAATCGATCGCATGTACAACCTATTCCTCGAATATGCGGCCGGCGGTTCCCTCTCCGACACCATCCGCCCGGTGGACTGGAGCCCGAACCGCCGCTATCTCCAATCCATCCTCCTCGGTCTACGCCACATCCACGCCATGGGATACGTTCATTGCGACATCAAGCCTGAAAATATCTTGATCGTCGACGGAGAAGTGAAGATTGCCGACTTCGGAATTGCGAAGAAGGCGGCAGAAGAATCCGACGTGGAACTCAGGGGAACGCCGATGTACATGAATCACCGCAAGAAAAGAATGAGGCGGCGGATATCTGGCCTTTTAGCAGAAATGGTGTCGGGCGGGCCAAAGAATCGAGAATGGGTTTTGGGCTCGCGCTTAATCGATCGCGAGCGAGGTTCGAGATATCTCCGGCGATGTCAGAAGAGGGAAAGGACTTTCTCCGGTGCTGCTTTGTGAAGGACCCTAGCAATCGCCGGATCTGGAGAGCCTCTTATCGCACTGCTTAGCTTTCTTCGAATCGAACCGAAATGAATGCCATGGTATGCTCTATTCCGTATATTACTCCGACAACTGTGTTGGGCTATTCATTCTCTTCAGTTCAATCGACAGTTCGAGACAAAAATGGATTTGTTTCCATTCGATCGATGAAGATTCGCGAGAAAGAATTAGGGAAATTGCTTCGGACGTTCGATCGGATTGGGCTAGTAGTTCGTTGGAAGAGGATGGGTGGATTATTGGGGGAGACGCGAGCGTTAGTGTTGAACATGAAGGGGAAGATATTCTGGGGACGACGAGCTCGTAAAGAGAAGTTAAGCTTCGTTTTTCTCTCCTATTATTATGTCTGGCTCCCCCTTCCGAGAACAGGGGTTAAACTATGACGTCGGACGATAATTAGTTTATTTGCATATGTACAGAAATTATGCAAGAATATTCTGTTTAGAATTAGGTCAGAAATTTTGAAATTATTAAATTTATAAAATATAAGTATAGTGTTAAAATTAGCTGATTATTTATTCATTATACTCATTTAAAAATAAATTTAATGATTTTTTATTTTTGTATTAAAATTTAATCTATAATAATTTATTTCTTTAAGAAATAAAAGTTTTTTTATTATAATTAAGTTGTTTAATTTACTTCAAATTTGTCTGTTTAGATTTTAGTTTTAGTGAGAACCTGATTAATTTGTATATAACAACCCTCTTTTAGTATTGATGCAACTGATAAATAAATATTTGTGTATAATGTCATCATCAAAATCAACGGAAGAGTGATAGTTTTCTTTGACGTTTAATAATTTAGATATATAAATTTTTGTTTTTATTTTATTTTACGTATATTTTGATTTAAATAAAATATATTTAGAGATAATAATTATTTTAAAAATATTTAAAACATCTAAATTAAATTAATTAAAATAAAAAATGATGTCTATCTTAATTAATTGGTTTTTTTAACAGTTGATACTGAGCTTAAAGGTCATTTTTTTAATTAAAATAGCTTTCATTAAATACATGTTTTTATAGATGTGAGAATCATTGCTCATTGCTTTAACAATTAATACAAATGTTATCGTGAATTTCTGCAGTTTAGGGTTTGATTTACTAAATTAATTGGATCAAGATTTAATACTCCAATACCAAAACTATAAGTTTTGATAAAATCTTCCAACATCACAAATATGATTCAGCACGAATCGCAAAGTCATTATTAATTAAAAGTTATCAAAGGCACGGTGCATATCGGAGTCCATATAATGAGAATAATGATCAACAGGGGCGAATTCAAGCACATTTGAAAAAAGTTAATTGCGCTCTTAAATTTTATAATTTTTCTTTTATGAAATAGTTAAATTAATCGTTTGTCTCATTTAAAAATTATTTTTTGCTATTTTTTTTTATCTTAATATATAAATTTATGTATCCTGAAAATTAAAATTAGTTCTGCCCCTGCTGGTAAATGATTTATATATATAAATTCAATTACATACACTTACATATTAAAGCAAAGGATGAAATATGAAATATAAAGGAAGGATTCATATTTATCACATAATTTTTATATATTTTTATATCTAATATTTAAATTTTTAACAAATTTGTATATCTTTTTAGGTCTATCTCTGCATTTCTTAATACAAATCAAATTTAATACATTTAAGAGGTCTTGAATTTAAGTCATTATATTTATGTTAAAATATGAATTTGCGATTGAATTCATTCATTCAAACATCTTCAAAAGACAAAAAAAAAAAAAAAGATGTGACACTTTTAAACTAATATTTCCTATCATTCTTCATAATAATAATTTTTTAAACAAATATTTCAAAATGAAATGACAAAATATTTTGTGCTAATCAATGCCATATGTTAATCTCTAAAACAAGACCTCATTTATTTAAAGGCTATTTGATTAGATGTATTCATAGTGTAATGCATTTGCAACACAAAAAATTTCAAAATATTGATGTCCGTTCAAAATTTTGGAATCCAATCTAAATTTTCAAACTCATCGTATAGTTCATTTATTTTTTTTGTGTATTTTAAGTTCACATAATTTTAGCCTAATTTTGAATACATTAAACATTTTATCATTACAATCATTTATACGGCCTCTGTAATGTCTCATCTATCACAGCATTCAAATAATACCATCCGCATGTGGCGCTCACTACTCTCGACAAGGATTAACTATTTTGCCTTCATCATTTTTTTATTTTATATTATTTTAATCTTAAATCAAATAAAAATATTTTATATATATATTTAACAATTAATCAAATGATTATAAAATATTTTAAATATACTTAATTAATTTTATAATATATTGGTATAATCCCTTAAAAGCCAAATCGGCTGATCTTTCTATCCATTCCCCCAACTCCCGCGAACTGCGAGAGACGTTGCAGAAGGAGGACACGTGTGTAAACAATATTATGCAAGTTGTCTTTATTTTTTTTTTTTATTTTTTTTTTATTTATTATTTTTTTTTAATGTATCCACCCTACCACCCATCTTCAATAATGCTATCTCTTATAATCGCATTCATCACCCATACCCCACTTAATTCCGATTGCAGAGGCGCCGGGAGAATCAACGGGAGGTTACAACCAACTGAGCTAAGAGACGGTGGGTAAGTTGTCTTTATTTGGAAGTTGGATTTTTTTTTACGTGGGGGGCAATAGACCAGTAGTGGAGCGAACGCTAGTGATCCGACGGCAGCAAATCGCTGTAGACCTCGTTGCTTGGTTAGTTCGACGGTGATTGGATTCCGAATTTGAAACACGTGCTTACCCATTGTCACGTGACAGTTCCACGTCCGGTATTTAATCGTTATTCCGGTGGCTCACTTCCGTGAAGCGGGGAGGGTGTGCCGTCGCAAACAAACCGTGCAACGGCCAAACTCTCAACTCCACGCAATAACAAATATGCCATCCCCCTTTTCCAAAAAAAAATATGCCATCCCCCAACGGATAATGATGATTATAAATAAATAATAATAATAATAAATTTAAATGAATAATAATGATTTTTTAATACAGATATTTGTTAAAAAACGAAGCGTGCTTATTTTTTTAAATTATTTTCTCGATATTTACAGCCATTTGGACTCATTTTTATTTTGGAAAATTTACATACATATCACTCAATTCTTCGATTTATTTTAATCAAATTTAGATATTTATAAAAGACTTCCACTCAAAAAAAAAAATATATTTCACTAAAGTAACAAGAGTATTTTTGATAATAAAAGATTTAGTTATTTAAATAAAAAATTTTGACGAAATATAATATAACATGATTTATGACTTTTTATTTTTTATTCATTTTATTTATGTTTTGATTAGAATAAAATAAATTTATTGATGATATTTATAATTAAAAATACTTAAAAGTTTTAAAAATTAAATTTTAGTGCTTTTAAAATAATATTTTTCTTCAAACAAATAACAATAAAACCACATAAAATATTCAATATATATATATATATATATATATATATATATATATATATATATATATATATATATATATATATATTAATACGATTCATTTAAAATTTCTAACTATTATCAATTGTCATTAGTTCAATCTTATATTATCATTCTTGATGTTCAAACAAGCACATGAAAATAATTTAATGTAGAATGTTTCACTTAGTTCAATATTTAAGTCTCACAAATATATTATACCAATATTATTTTGTGATTAACAGATTTATTTGATTCACCTATAGCTATCTAAAAACATAATGATAAATTTTTTGCAATAAATGCTACTATCTAAAAGTTATTGTGATTATTACAAAACTTTTATTAAAAAAATAAGCTTTTTGATGGCCACTGCAATATTTCAAGCAAGATTAAAAAACATAATTGTCTCATTACATATCCTTCAAAATATAATTTGAACATAATTTCTCGAGATGACAAATGCAAGAAATTCGATCGCAATGCCATCCTAAACGCACCCCTAAATCACCTAAAAGTTGAATTTTTCAGATATTGGATTAAATCACATTTTCGCATGCTAAACATTATGTTACAATGATAATACAATATATTTAAATTATAATTAATAGTGAGCTAATATGGTGTATGGCATGAATCAAATTCTCATTTTTTAGAGCCAAAGTCCAACCTAACATGATCATGGTTAAAAGGAAACAGGCTAAAATGATGAACTTTCGTTGCCCTGATGCTATCGAAAAAGGTCCCATGATATCAATCCCCCATTAAGCAAAAGGCCACGGGCTTTGAATGGATGAGAGCTCAGATGCGATGTGAGGGATGTTAGACAACGACAACTTACACATTTTTTCGTGAACTCCAAGGCGTCTTGTTTCATTGTAGGCCAATAGAACCCTTGCCTTATAATTTTAAGGACTAGCGTCCTTCCTCTTAAGTGTTCTCCACATATCCCTGAGTGGACCTCTCTTAATGCATAATCGGTCTCTGAAGGTGAGAGATATTTGAGGTACAGTCCAGAGAAAGCTCGTTTGTATAGTTCACCTCCGATAATAGTAAAGTTTGAAGCTTGTCTGAGACCTAATTGGGTCTTCAGGAAGAGTTCCTTCTTGTAGAAAAGACAGGATGGGGTCCATCCACGAATGTTCCTTTATCTCATCAATTGCTTGAATTACCCATGACTATTGAATACTCGAAAAATATATTTCTTCAACATGCCTTCTCTTAAACAGATCCCTAGTAGCAGATGAAGCAAGCTTAGCAAGAGCATTAGCTCGAGTATTCTTCTCTCGCAGTATGCGAATCATTTGATGTGTCTTGAAATGGGCAAGAAGAGACTTCACCAAGTAGAGGTATTATGGTAGCTGAGGATTATGAGCGTTAAAGTTTCCCTCAACTTGGGAGGCGACAAGTTGAGAGTCGGTGTATCACTAAGTCTTGAGCTTCACAACAATGGCGAGTCTCAACCCCGCTATAAGAGCCTCATATTCACCATATTATTGTAGGAAATTTTAGTAAGTCCATACAGTGGTATTCTGGCGGGAAAATAAGTAAGATGCACCGCCACTGCATTTCCTGAAGCTCCATCAACATAGAGGGTCCATTGAGGGACGAAAGGCATGTAGCAGATAGCTCCTCTGGGGCACTGCATTCCATTATAAAGTCTCGTGAGTACTTGAGACTTTATAGCGAAAGTAGAAAATTTATATCAAACTCTCCCAATTCTACAAACCACTTGATTAACCTCCCAGATGCTTCCGGTTTCTGTAGGATGGCCTTTAATGGTAAATGAGTGTAAACACCGAAAAGTGTGAGCTGAGTATGGACGCAATTTTCACGAGAAAATTAAAACCAGCCACCTTATCGGCAAGTGGATAACGACTTTCTATATCAGAGAGAATTTTGTTGACATAATAAATTGGCCGTTGTATCCCACTTTCTTCTTGCACTAAAACTGAGCTTATCAAGTGGGAAGAGACTGCGAGATATAAGTATAACATCTCTCCTTGAATAGGCTTGGATAGCAGGGGTGGAGATGCTAAATACTCCCTTAGCTGCTCAAAAGTAGACTAACATTCATTAGTCCATTAAAAATTATTACTTTTTAGCTCCCTTTAATATTTTAAAGAATGACAAGTATCTATCCCCAGAACGGGCTAGAAGTGATAATGCGAATTCCCATTCAAACGTTAAACTTCCTTAATATTCTTCGGAGGAGTCATATTTTGAGAGCTTTGATTTTCTCGGGGTTGGCCTCTATCCCACGGTGGGTTACCATAAATCAAAGAAATTTTCCTGACGTAACCCCAAAAGCACATTTGGTCGGGTTGAGTCGCATGTTATAACGTCGAAAAATATTAAAGCATATTTCTAGGTCAGAAATATGTTGTGATTCTTCCAAGCTTTTCACTAACATGTCATCCACATACACTTCAATTGTACGGCCTAGTAGGTCTTTAAAGACCTTATTCATAAGGCGTTGATAGGTAGCACTAGCATTTTTTAATCCAAACGGCATAACTTGGTAACAGTATAAACCTTTATATGTTTAAAATATTGTAGCTTCTTCATCCATTGGATTTATTTTTATTTGGTTGTAACCAGAGTAAGCATCCAAAAAGCTGAGCATTTGATGTCCAGATGTAGCATCAACCAACTGATCAATTCGAGGAAGAGGAAAATTATCTTTTGGGCAAGACTTGTTAAGGTCAGTGTAATCAATACACATTCTCCATGTTCCATTTATTTTCTTAACCATGATAACATTCGCTAGCCATGTAGGATAATGTACCTCTCGTATGAATCCCGCTTCTAGAAGCTTGTTAACTTCTTACTCAATAGCTTAGAGGCGATCAGGTGCAAAACTTCACTTCTTCTGGATGATCGATTTGAATGTCGGATCGATCTTGAGAGAGTGCATGATCATATTGGGGTCGACTCCGCATGTCCGTGACTGCGAAGATGTCTTGATTGCAAGAAGTCTTTGTATTTTATCCTTTGTTCGTCGAGAGCGAGATCCAACTTGCGCATAGTTGATCATCTGATAATGCAACAAAGAGCAAATCTTCTAGGAAGTTTTCTGGTACTTCTTCATCTCAAAAGTTAAAATCGTCAAGGTCACGAAGGGCATGGTTGAGCTTGTCTTAGATAACATGATTCTATCTCTGATTTCTGATTCACTCAACTCCAACGGGGGTTGGAAATTTCATCTTAAGATGAGATACTGAAGTGACTGTACCAAAAATTGATTGGAGGGGACTTCCAAAGATAGCGTTATATGTTGAATCTGATTTGACCACCATGAATTGGATTAAATGAGCCACTTGTCGAGAAATTCACCAAGGACAACAGGAAGGGTGATTGTCCCCTCTACTCTGCAGATGATTATCAAACCCGCATAAATGGTCCCGTGGGGTTGGAGCTTTTCTAACCAGCCCATATTAAGAAATGTGGAGTAAAATAAGACATCAACAAAATCCCATTGTCAATCAAAATTCTCTTAACATTATAGCATCACCGATCTCTACCGATGACAAGTGGATCTTGATGAGGAACATGTACTCTTCTAAATCTGAGTCATTAAAAGTGATGGAATGATCAGTACAAGACTTCTTTAACTCTGGCTCTTCAGAGATGATAATGAGAACTTGATTAGATAGTATTGGTCCTCCTACGATTGTTTCGATTTCTCCAACTGTTTGATGATTGTTTTGTTGTTTCTGTGATGATTGTCCTGGTTGCCCCCCCAGTTAGAGGTATGTTTGTTTGAGTCGATTGATTCTTCACAAATTAACATAGATATCCTTGCTGAATGAGCCTTTAATTTCTTCTTTGAGTTGTTTGCATGCCTCAGTAGTATGTCCCCGACTTCGATGGAAGTGACAATATTGCTCCTGATTTTCTGAATTTGGTTTCAGTGGATGTGGCCACTTGATATTTTCTTCATCTCGAATAGCCATTAGGAGGTTAACACGAGATGTGTTTAGCGGCGTGTATTCCTTTTCGGGCCGTGGTTCATATCGTTGATATGGGAGTCATGGAGGGAGATCGTGACTGCCTTGTTGCTTCTTTTGATAGAACTGTCGGTCCACATTCCCTGGGGTGCTTTTACATTTTCTGTAGATTGCTCAAATTGTTTGCGATGGGCAGTAATAGCCTCGTCAGCAGTGATTTGTGCTTCCACACGATGAACCAAGTCGGCATATGAGCGGACCGTGTCTCGCATTAGTGACGAGTAAAAAGGCCCTGGATGGAGTCCTCCAAGGAAAACTCCTCTTAATAGTTCAAGGTCTACTCCAGGTATTTGGCGAGCTTCTAAGGAGAACCACTGGAAGTATTCCTTAAGTGATTCGCCCTCATTTTGCCGAATGCCGGAGAGATGGGAGGAATCTTTAATGATCCTCCGGTTTGCAATGAACTGTTCTACAAAAATCTTGGCGAGTCACAAAGGTATGGATGGATTCCTTGGAAGGGAGTAGAACCAAGTGTGAGCTTGTCTCTTGAGGGTAATCTGGAAAGACCGACAAAGCGGTGTCAAGCTCATTGGATATGCATGATAGTCTATAATGGTCGATGTGTTCATGTGGCCGCCTATCATAGGAATCAATGTTCGGAAGCTTGAAACCCACGGGAATAGGATATTGAAGAATAGATTCAGCTAAAAGTGAGGATTTCTCATAGCCGCGGTGAGGGGGAAGATGATTTCTATCTTGGAGGTGAAATTCGTCTTGCATTAAATGTCAATTAGACGCATAACATGACGAGGTCAGACGAGAATGTGTCAAGCTACCAAAGAATAATTGGATTAGCAAATTGAGCGCACGTGATGAGTGTAGCGTGTCAAGGAGATCGACATCACGATCTCTACGCGAGGAACTTCCAAGGAAATTAGCATTTTGACCTCCCCTGCTAACTATCGATCTTGGGGAGATGTATTTTCCGCCAGAGGGTGTTGTGTTCCTCAAAAGTCGGATCATCTCATTTTGAGACTCTTCCATTCGGCACACCATCTTCTAAAGAGATTTTGCCGCCTTCACCGACAGTCGCCCTATCGTGGGGAAGTGAAGAAGGTTGGCATCCTTGATTGGTTTGAGGACGCGAGTTAGAGGGAGGCTCGCAGTTACAGTATTGCGCTTGGCCATAACGAGTGTTCACAAGAATTGTGATTGAAGGGTTGTTTCACGATGACGCCAAATGCGGCTGAAAACCATAGAGTAAAATTTTTTTAGCTTCATTGTGAAATCCAAAGACACAAGGTATAAAAGTGTGAACAATAAAATCAATTTTATGTAAAAAACCTCAAAAGAGAAAACTACGGGCCTAAAAAAAAGCTTCCACTATGTATCTATTTCGAGTACAAGATCTTCCGATACCGGATTACGTAATCAGATATGAGAAAGGGACAATAAATAATAGACGATATGTTGACGATGCGATGATGATATTGATGATGATGTTGATATATTGGCGATGATGATGACGATAGTGGTCGGTGATGATGACGCATGGGTCGACAATGAGAATCGCCGGCGGGCGATGATGGCCGGCGATGGTGGTTGAAAGCCGAGTGGCGACGACAGGTTTGGAGGATCTTTAGAGCTCTCCTCTCTCTTGCTTCCTCATATGAGGAATGAGGGCTATTTATATGGAGGAGTGGCGTCTCTATAAATACATGCAAAATCAAACCACTTCTCCATCTGGACTCATGATGATTCCCTTAATCATATGATGTATTTTGTGTATTTGAATGATCAAATGAAGTCGGAATTGTAAGATCTTTGGCTTGTTGGAATCAGCTCATCGAGACGCTCGATTTGACTATAAACACTCCATATTTGAGAGCTTTTTAAGAATTTAACCGATATCTCAAAGTTTCCAATGATATTTTAAGTGCTGATCTCACGCCAATTTCTCGACGCCTTGCTTTCGCATCAAGATTCGCGCTCTTTAGAGGAATTTTCAGGGTCATATCAAAAATAAAGCAAAATTAAATTCAATTATATTACAAATTGATTTTATTATAGCTGAATGGAAAAAAAATAAAGTGAAATTAGGATAAATACGACCACAAACTACGTGTGTAATTTATTTATTTGCACGGGGTTAAAAAGCAAAGATCTTATGATCAAATTTATTTTTAGAGATTAGTATTATTTCCAAAAAAATAAAATAGAATAAAGAGTGAAAAAATATGGTTCACATACCCACGTTCCCTTTTTAAGGAGATGGCTTCACGGGTCCCACAGGTTACCATATATGTGTAATCAGGGATCCCCGCTAGCTATATGAGGGGTTACAACGAGTGCGCTGTGTCCATAAGATTCCTAAGAGCTAAAAAAACACACAACGATCTCAGCTTCATTCCTATTAAGAAAACTCTCCGAGATGGATTGGGTGAGAGTCAATCGAGGAAGTTCACCGTCCACCTGCGCGAGCTACCCTCCAGCCACATTTGTTGTCAAATCGGCTCCTCTCGCCGCTTCATTTCTCCAACGCGAGGAATCCATACTCACCGATCTGGGATGCCCCAAATCCTCGCTTTCACCGACATCATCCCACGGGCGAATCGATCGCATCTACAACCTATTCCTCAAATACGCGTCGGTTCCATCTCGACACCATCCAGTGCCGAGGTTTACGAGCCTGCATCACCGCTATCTCGATCCATCTTCATCGGTCTGCCACATCCACATGGGATTCATTGTGACATCAAGCCTGAAAATATATTGATCGTCGACGGAGAAGTGAAGATTGCCGACTTCGGACTTGTGAAGAAGGCCGCAGAAGAATATGATGTGGAACTCAGGGGAACACTGATGTACATGGCAATCCGCAAGAAAAGAGTACGAGTGGCGATATCCGGGCCTTTGATGCACTGTAGCGAAATGGTTTTCCAACAACGGGTGGCCCAAGAATCGAGAATGGGTTTGCTTATGCTAAGATCGATGAGCGGAGATACCTCCGGCGATGTCAGAAGAGGGAAAGGACTTTCTCCGGTGCTGCTTTGTCAAGGACCCTAGCAATCGCTGGACTGCGGAGAGCCTCTTATCGCACCCGTTGATGGCATTGTCATCAGAATCGAAACCAGAAAGGAATTCCATGGTATGCTCGCTCCATTTATAACAAAGTGTGTTGGGTTATTCATTCTCTTGTTCAATCAACCTTTCGAGACGGAATTACGATTTGTTTCCTTAAGGTCTGATGAAGATTCGACGAGAGAAAGAATTAAGGAAATAGTTCTGACGCTCGCCCGACAGTAGTTCCTTGGAAGAGGATGGGTGGATTAGGAGGAGGGCAGCTGTTGAACATGAAGGAGAAGATATTATACGATGAGCTCATGTAAGAGAGCTTAAGCTTCAAATTTTTCTCACATCAGTGTTTGTCTCCCACTATCCTTCGAGAAGGGAAGCTTAACTGTGAGGGACAAGAATTAGTTATTTGCGTATGTACAAAATTATGCAAGAATATTCTGTTAAGAATTAGGTCAGATTTTAAATTATTAAATTTATTTTAAAATGAGTATAATATAGAAATTTGTTGATTATTTATTCATTATACTCATTTAAAAATAATTTTAATGATTTTATTTTGTATCAAATTTTTTTCTGTAAAAATTTATTGTTTTAAGAAATAATTTTTTATTTATTTATAGTTACGTTGTTTAATTTACTTTGGCTGTTTAGATTTCAGTTGTAGTGAGAACATGATTAACTTGCATATAACAACCTTTGCTTAGTTTTGAAGCTGTAGTTCACTCTATACACATGTACTGTAGTATTAAAAATTAATAAAGATAAATAAATGAAATAATCCGAACAAATCAATTTTAAATTAAATTTTTTGGCCTTTTTAAGACGTTTAAATAAATTTAATCACAAAATCAAATACATAATATATAGATAAAAATTTAATTCTATGATTTTTTAGCTGAAAAGTCTACGCTTCTAATCACTAACTTAAAATCTCTTACACAATTTTTATCCTTCGTGTTAAATTTATAAACTTTGGGAATAAACAGAGATGATATGTTTTAGAATTGATTTGTATGATTAGAATATAACTTGATAGGGATGAAACATCATTGACACAATCGATATTTAACCCCGACTCAAAAAATTTGGGTTTAGATTGAACTAAATAATTTTTGGGTCGGATTCGGTTAAAAAATTGAACTGTTTAATATTTCAAGTCAAATTCAAGTTTACCCACCCACCCGAAATTGATTCGATTTTGACTCATCAACTCAAATTTGAGTCAAAATACTCAAGATTTTTTTAATTTAACTCAAATTTGACTGATTGACTTTAAAATACATATATAAATAGTTCTTTCAAGTCGTAAGGTTAATCTGTATTTGAGAATTCGCTTTAATAAATGGATCGAATTCATATCAAATCTATTCAATTCGGATCAAATTTAGGTAAGACACGAATTCGGCCCGCTGACCCAATATAACATGCCTATTTGCAGGTTAGATCTATTTGATTGGGTCAATTAAATTAAATATATTATTATCAAATTCTAAATTCAAATAGAAAAAAAAGTTGATATATAAAATAAATGATTTAAATGGGTTGAACTGAAGTTTGATGGATTCAAATTAAGTTAAATTAGAATCAAATATTTTACCTCATATAATAAGGTCAAATTAGAATTAAACATATTTTAAGGATTCAACTTCAACTCAAATTCAAATCAAATCGACACTCCTATGAAAATCATTTCAGTTATAAAAGTAATATCAAGAACGCAATGATGAATGAGAAAAAGGTCAAAATCTAACTGCAACAAAAAATAGCATATTTCTTCAGAGATAACAAAGTATTACAGGCCTAATCTGCTAAAGAACTAATCATACTTCTTTTACAAGTCAATCCCCCCATTGTTCTCGGAATCAGAGCTGGAAACGGACGTCAATGGCAACTTTCAATAGAGAAACTGCGATCCTAACTTTTCACAAATACCTGAACTCGTCCAACAGAAAAACCTCTCCTTCGTGTCTGTCATTCGTGCTCTTCTCCCTCACAGTAAGCCAGTCTACTTCTTCTTCTTCCGGCAGAGTGGTCGCCCAATCCGGCCGCTCCTCCGATGCCAATGCCCTAATCCTCTCTCTTCCACCTTCCCCGTCGAACCAAAACCGAAATGAATACGCCAATTCTGAAGTTCTCGGAGAAGACAGTGGAATGGCTGAAGTAGCGAATGAGTAACCCAGCACACTTCTCGGAGACGTATAAGAAGCAGAGCACGCCATGGTTGTCTGTTCTGACTCCATTTCTGAAGTGGAACCGGCGAATGGGTGCGACAAGAGCATCTCCGCGGTCCAGCGCTTGCTGGGCTCTTTCTCAAAGCAACAACGAAGGAAATCCTGCCCTCCTCCGATATCTCCGGCGGGATCTCCGGCAGGTCGTCGCTGAACCCTATTCGAAACAACAGAGCCCAAATTCCATACTCTGAATCCTCGGCGCGGCTCCAAGGCTGCAGGCCGGAAACCATTTCGCAGACCGTGCAGCCTAACGCCCAAATGTCGGCCGGCGCCTCGTACTTCTAGCAGCCGATTCTGGAGCCAAGTACATCGGCGTTCCCCTGATGTCCTCGCGGGAATCCTCTGCCGCCCTCTTTCGCATGTCCGAAGTCGGCGATCCTCGCTTCTCCGCCGGCGATTAAGATGTTTTGGGGTTAATGTCACAGTGAACATATCCCTTTGCGTGGATATGGCGAAGACCAAAGAGGACGGAGCGAAGGTAGCGACGAATGGTCGGATCCGGTAGTGTTCCGCCGGCGCGTTGGATGGCGTCGGAGAGAGCCACCGTCGGCATATTCGAGGAATATGTTGTACATGCGATCCATGCCGACGGCAGCGGTGTCAGGAGTAATGTCGTGGCCGAAGCAGCCGATGATTTGGGAACAGCCCTGGAGATCTTCGAGTATGGATTCTTCGCGCTCGAGAAGCGAAGCAGCGGAGAAAGGGGCCGATTTGACGGCAAGTGTCGTCGACGGGAAGCTACGGTTAAATGCAAGGTGGACGGTGGCGGAGCTTCCTCGACCAATGGCGGCGCCTCTCACCCAATCCATCTTTAGGTAAGGCAGAAGGGAAGATCGCTGTGATTTTTTTAGGAAACTTTTGGACACTGAGATGGCGAGAAGACGAGCACTGTATCATTTTATTGGCGACCGGGGATTCCTGAAGATTCGGATCCACGATCCGATCACACGTTCCCGTGACGCCGCGGCCGTGGGGGGTACATAATAGGCTTTAAAATGAGCCGTACCGTGTGGCGATTTGTGTGGCCATCTTATTTATGGTAAAACAATAATAACACATAGATTATTATTTCTTTCCAATTTTGGGGGTTTAATTATCGGTTTAATATGTTTATATTCCCTTATTTTATTTTCTTAACTGTGATTCATTTTTCTGTACCAGTTTCTGCAAAATCATAAAAGAATATATATATATATATAATTGGAAATTTTAAATGTGAGCTGACATATGAATTTAATTACACATTATGTAATATCTTATTTTTAAGCCAATTAATTTTGTGATCAAAAAAGACAATTAATTTTAATTTTGGACATCTTATTAAGTTTGAATTAATTATGTAGAGATACATTTTAATTTATTTTAATGATGCATCAAATAAAATAAAATACACTCAGATAAAGTAAACCAATCTGCGAGAATTTCTCATTTTACTCATATATAATATGAGTGAAAAAAAGTCTCTCTCTCTCTCTCTCTCTAAGAAATTTAGAAAAAAAATCCCATATTCTCTTCCATGATTCAGACGCTCATTAAATCTTCTTAATGATTTGATATGAGATCTGAGCTAGATAAATTTATTTTTATCTTTATATATTTCCAACACACACACACACACACATATATATATATATATATATATACAAATATATTCCATTTTTTAAAAGTAAATAATATTATTATTTATATAAATATTAAACTTTAGATAGTAGATATATAAATATATAAAAATTGTGGGTATATATATGAATCCCCTAATTATAAAACTCAAGCCAATTTTAAATGTTTGAATAAAAAATTTTATATTTTATAGTCCTATAATTTTCATGTGATAAAATTATGATATACTTCAAGATGTTGATTATTTCATTTAATTCATCAAATCAATCAAGCTATTATTTTATGATATTAATCAAGATCCGCATATTCAATTTAGATCATACTTAACATAAACCTTAGTGCAATCGTATTATCTTATTTTATTTTTGTTACATGGAAAGTATCAAAAATATCTTCATATTTATGTTATTTTTGTCTTTCCCATAAAATAAAAAAAATTATATATACTTTTAAATAAAATAACTATAAATATCATCCAAAAAATAAAATAAAATATTTTAAATTCTTTAAAATTCACTCTAATATCTACAAATACATTCTATAAAAGATGATATAATAATTTATAAATTTTTTTTTAAAAAATTCATAATGGATTCATTCATTGAGGGGTTCTTAGGGATCAATTTTGTTTTTTATTTTTTATTTTTAAAAACAAATAATATTATTTTCAAAAATACTTAAGACATCTAATATCTAAATTTACAAATAATTTCACGTGCAACGAAATTCAATTGAAAATTTAAATTATAAATCTGATAAATTTAAAAATCAGATTAGAATTTCGATTCCAAACTAGGTTGTAACCATGACTTCGATCTGTACTGAACTCCGATATATTCAATCAGCTTAGCTTAACAAAAAAGGCTGCATTTTAATGAAGTTTTGTTCCCAAGTGGCCAACAAGAGTTCGAAGAATTTGGTTATTGTACGCATAACAGTTTAAAGAGAAATACGAAACTTTTTTAAAAAATTACATAAGAATTTATGACTCATAAATATTTGATGAGATGAATCAAACTCCCTTCAAAAATATATCTATCCAAATAATTTTTTATTAACAGTTAATTAGAAATATTAATGATATATAACATTATAACGTTATTTATAATGTTATTATAATATAATAAAAACATTACGTTAAAATATATATAAGATAAATTAAATAAATATAAATAAAGTCAATAATATATAACTTAAAATAATTGTCATTAACGGCTATAAATAATAAATGATGCTTTAATATTTTACTCGCATTCTTCACTTATAAGTACATGAGAATATAAACTTGAAAGGGGGTGAAAATTTTGTGAATTCTCTAAGGATATTTTACTAGTAAAGAGATGATACACAATTAATTCAAAGTTTAGTCAATCGCCAGACACGCCAGTAATCAACGTAGTGACTAGTTATATTTTACGAGTAGAATAGAGAGTCGTAAATTGGTAAACATAAAGCTTCACTCCTCTAAGGATAGTGTGATGGACACCCCAATCTCCCAAGTTATTTTAATCTCATTAATTTTATTTTTATTTGCTTAATTATTTTTATTTTTATTTATTTATTTTATCACAATTTATTTTAGAATTATAACATTTTTAGTGCTATGACGCATTTTAAATAAAGAAAATGTTAGAGTCCTTATTTTTCAAAGATGGGAGTCACTTATTAATTTTTAACTTCATTTAAATCCACTATTATCACCACCGTTATTTCACTTAACCCATTACACATTTGCTCAATAAGTGTAATTTTTGCATATATTAAATATTGTATTATTTAATAATTTAAAATATTAATGTCTTACAATTAGAGAGTAGCATTACCCTTGCTTGCATCCACACCAATTCAGCATTTATCAAAAGTCTTGTTAAATTTAAGTATCTCACATCATTATTATTGATTAATGTTTATACTAAATAAATCAAGTACAAGCATTTAATCAAGCTTTATCTTATAAAAGCTATATTGATTAATGTTTATCAGCTAACATTTTTGTGATGAAGTAATTTTTTAAAAAAATTGTTATATGTATTAAAAATATTTTTTATTTTGAAAAATTCAAAAAATAGTTTTCTAACAATTACTATACTCTAATAGTTTTAGTTCTCAAAATAATTTTTTCATCATAATTTTTTTTGAAAAGCAGCAAAAAAGTTGATAGTTAAATGAAGTCGTTTTATTTTCTGACTGTTTTATGAAAAAACAAAATAGTTAGAAAACTGTCTCAAATGCATTCTAATTTTTAGCTACGATATTAATATTAATAATAATATTATTATTATTATTATTATTATTATAAAAATATAAGTTACATAACTTATAAATAATGAGAGATAATTGAAAGATTTTTATAAGATATCTTATCATAATAGTTGAAAGTTTAGACTTTCAGCTAAAAAGTCTTACGTTATAGCTCTTGCATATATATTATGTATATCAATTTATGAAAAAATTCTTTCTAATATCTTCAAAAAAAAAAATTAAATATATTTTTAAACTAATATTTCTTATCATTTTTTTTATAATAATGATCTTTTTAACAAAATATTTTGTATGTTGTCCGTTAATCTACGAATCAAAATCTGATTTGCTTAAAGGCTATTTGATTATATATAATTATAATGTAATGTATTTCTAATATAAGAAATTTTGAGAATATTGATGCTTGTTTCAAAATTTTGAAATCTAAGATAAATTTTCAAGAAATTTTAAACTCATACTCTAGTTCATTCTTCGTGTATTTCAAATTCTAAAATAATTCTAAACTATTTTTATTGAAATATAGTCATTTTGATCTAATTTTAAATACACTAAAGACGTAATCATTACAACAAATCATAGCACTATAGCAGGCTCCACTGCAGCTATCGATCACCCATACTACTGATACCTATAATTAGCCACCATATCTATCTATCAATTTCCTCCGCTAGATCATCATCTATTATAATGTATTATCTCGTTGGCCACCACTGACAATCATCATCATCATTTATATTTAATTTTTATATTTATTTTTTAATTTAAATTAAATTAAAATTTTTATAATTATTTTATATTTAATCAAAGAATTCTATAATACTTTTAATACATTACATATTAATTATATTAAATTTAGTTTTTAATATATTCCTATAATCCTTTTAAAGCCAAAATTGGCAGATCTATATCCATTCCCCAACTCCCACGAACTGCGAGACGTTGCAGATCCCGGGCACGTGTTTAAACAGGATTATGCCAGTTGTCATTATCGGTGGAGTGAGCACTAGTCATCCGACGGCGGCAAATCGTGTGCTTGAAGGACTAAACTTCTTTTTTATTCATCTTAATAGATATCATCATTAATTTATAAAGTTTTAACAGACATTCATCACTCATACGCCGGTCCTCACTTACTTTTCATCGCCCGCCGGAGATAATCAACGCAGGAGGAGTTCTAGCGCTCATTCTGCCAACCGCAAGAGCGGTAGAAAAGACGCTACTTAGGTTAGTGATTGATTTCCACTTTGAACACGCTGCTTTTCCTCCGCCACGTGACATCATACGTCCGTTCGTTATTGTGGCCCACTCGCGAAGCTGGAGCGAGCGCGTGCAACGGCTAACCTCCCAACTGCTCGCAATTACAAATATGGCATCCCGCATTGGATAATGATGATTAATAATAAATAATAATAACAATGATTTTTTGAATACTAATGTTTGTTGAAAAATGAAGCGTGTTTATTTTTATTTATAATAGTATAAAAATAAATAAATAAAAATTGATCCCAAACAACTCTTAATTAATGACAATTTTACATAATCGTTTTTTTGTGAAAAATAATATGTTATTTGTATAGTTTTTAAAATTATTATATGTTCATATTAAATTATATAGAAATTAAGTTTATTTCAATAATATTAAGCAACAAACTAACCTGACTCATGGTTTAAAGGAACATTAGTTTTTCCTAAACTAATCATATTATTAGGATTAAAAAAAAAATTTATTCCCTCTCCTTGCATAAAGGAAAGATGACCTGATCAGAGTTTTAATTTGAGACACTAGAGTTAAAAAAAATAATAATAAAACGAAATTAGGATAAATATGTATGTGAAACTCATTTGCAATTTTATTTATTTAAACGTGTTGAAAAGAGAGGGGGTAGGAGACCATCAATTTAACTAGCGACGATTTTGAGATTTATTAGCAGGATTTTAGAATCAAATTTATTTTTAGACAATTTTTTTTTTAAATTAAAGTTAAAAATGAGGAAAAAAAAAAAGAATTGTTCATTGTATTTCCTACATTTCTCTTATCAAGTGCGTGGTCACAGCATAAAATCTGCTCGAATTATTTTTGAGGCGACTTGAATTGAATATTTTCATTTTATTTTGCTCTAATTTGAACAAAGTTTAGGAGTAATTTTGTGTTAATTAATACCATTTCTATAGCAAAATATCATTTATTTAAATTACTATCTATTCCTCAAATCTTATGACATTATCAATTCAAATTTAAGTGGAGATATTAAAAACTCTCATTTAAAATGGAGCAAAAGATGAACTAACTTTAAACAAATAAAAATAAAATAGTGAAAAAAAAATATGGTCCACTTACCCACGTTCCCCTTTTAAGGAGAGCCTCACTCACATGCTATTATATACGTAATTGGATCCCGATACTCCGCTATAAAAGGCTACAACGAGTGCACTGTGTGTCCATAAGATTCCTAAGAGCTAAAAGAACACACAACGATCTCAGCTTCTTTACACGGGGTTAACAATTAATATTTTAAAAAAAATTAAAATAGTGAAAAAAAATATGGTTCACTTACCCACGTTCCTCTTTTTAAGGAGAGGGCCTCACGGGTCCCACTAGATACTATATACTTGTCGATCCCGATACCCCGCCGCAAAAGGGCTATAACGAGGCCGGTCCATAAGATTCCTAAGAGCTAAAAGAACACACAACGATCTCAAATTTTCTTTACACGGGTTAACAATTAATATTTTAAAAAAAAATTAAAAGACTGAAAAAAAATATGGTTCACTTACCCACATTCCCCTTTTAAGGAGATACTGGTCCACTGTTACTATATACGTAATCGATCCTGATACCCCGTCGCCTATAAAAGGGCTATAACGAAAAGGTGTCCATAAGATTCCTAAGAGCTAAAAGAACACACAACGATCTGAGCTTCTTTACACGTGGTTAACAATTAATATTTTAAAAAAATTAAAAAAGTGAAAAAAAATATCTACCTTTAGGTATTAGATATATAAATACGTAAGAATTGTGCGATATGTATGTAAATATTCCTTAAAAAATAACACTTATGCTATAGATGAGAAAGTACAGTTCACTTTAACAAATTAATGATGATGCTATTTTTGATGTAATGTTTAATATTTGAGTGCTATTAGTGTAGATATGAAGATTTAGGTATTAGATATGTAAATATATAAGAATTATGTGCTATGTATGCAAATATCCCTTTAATTAAATTTCAATGAGCCGAGGATAAAATTTTATACCTAAAAGAAATTGAAACAAAAATATACACTGAAAAAAAAAAGTTAGGGATAAGTTTGAACAATTCATTAGTCATAATAGATTGATTCCATCATCAATTTCATCAAGCTTATTGTTGATGAAAAGACTCAAATAATAGCATTAAATTGACTTCTAAGAACATTTTTCAAATGATGTGCAAACATATTTGAATTGGGGACAATAAGATCCAAGGTTAGGCTTACCCTAACTATGGCATCACATGCTATGTAGTATTAATGTTGTAACAAATGTTAACTAGAAGTGAGCATACTATCATCAAAAAGATTAAATTTTAAAAATTTACAACATTAAACAAAACTAAACCCTAATAATGATAAATCATGCTATTTTGTTCAAAAGAGCAACCATCCTTCATCCAATTTCTTTAAAAGATAAATAATGCTTAAAATTATAAAATTTTAATGTCTAATTATGTTATATCATAAATAATGTGATAACTAACAATATAATAAAAAATAGGCTTCTCATTAAACTAAAGTTGATGTATATTCTCTATGATTTAAATTTGTCAATGAAATGAAACAAATATATGCTCCTCTTTAATATTTAAATGTCACCCTCCAAGAGATTGGCAAAATTAGATGCCAAAAAATAAAATAAAATTTCTTTTTCCTTGTATATTCACTTGGAATATCTTGAATATGAATCATTAAAGTCAGTCAATTCCAAGCTTAAGAAATTTAGTTTTAGTGAGAACTTGATTAATTTGTATATAATAACCCTCTTTTAGTATTGATGCAACTGACAAATAAATATTCGTGTACAATGTCATCATCAAAATCAACGGAAGAGTGATAGTTTTCTTTGACGTTTAATAATTTAGATATATAATTTTTTGTTTTTATTTTATTTTACGTATATTTTTATTTAAATAAAATATATTTAGTGATAATAATTATTTTAAAAAATATTCAAAACATCTAAAATAGTTTTTATTTTTTTTAAAATAATAGAATTTATTTTAAAAAAAAGTAAATCATATAACAATATATCAAATAAATATATTTGTAAAAAATTGGGGTTTAGCTATTTGGCTAGAATATTTCATCAGATATTGTGGGGCCCGACTAGTGAAATGCAACTACAAATAATTTCAGAAAAAGGCTAAACTTCATTGTCTCCTCTCAACCTATTTTTAACAACATAAATTTATCAAAAACAATGAATGAATAAAAATTAATTAAAATATAAAAATGATGTCTATCTTAATTAATTGGTTTTTTTAACAGTTAATACTCCAATACCAAAACTATAAGTTTTGATAAAATCTTCCAACATCACAAATATGATTTATACAATCTCAAAGTCATTATTACTTAAAAGTTATCAAAGGTGCATATCGAGTCCATATAATGAGAATAATGATCAACAGGGGCGAATTCAAGTAGAGTTGAAAAAATTTAATTACGTTCTTAAATTTTATAATTTTTCTTATATGAAATAGTTAAATTAATTGTTTGTCTCATTTAAAAATTATTTTTTGCTATTTTTTTATCTTAATATATAAATTTATCTCTCGTAAAATTAAAGTTAGTTCTATCGCTGCTGGTGAATGATTTATATATATAAATTCAAGTACATACACGTATATATTAAAGCAAAGGATGAAATCTGAAATATAAAGGAAGGATTCATATTTATCACATAATTTTTATATATTTTTATATCTAATATTTAAATTTTTAACAAGTTTTATTACTTATGAAACCCCAAAAAAAAAACATAATCATACTTTGAATACAATAATAACAACACTTTATCCAAATCGTAACATAATTATTCTCTGTTATGCTCTATTAAATGTCAAATTCTAATTTAATTTTAATAAAATAAAGTTATTATTATATTTTTCTGATCGTCTTTTTAGGACTATCTCTGTATTTCTTAACACAAATCAAATTTAATACATCTATGCTCTTAATTAGGTCATCGATTGATCGAACAATCTTTTGAAATGAATCTAAAAAATAATTAAATCTTTATTTCTAGACTTTTAGTTACTCACCTCATAAATTATCAATTTGATACGCCGCTGTTCTGTCAGGCTTGGTCGGTCACGGGAGCTACCGACTGATCGAGTGGTCGACGGTTCGTAAGCTGGCTGGGCGCTGGTCGCGGAACTATACGGCTGAATCGCCGAAGGGCTGGCGGGCGACACAATTCGCTGTTATCCCATGTACCCAGCGAAAACATTTTCGCCTGTTTGGCCCGCTTCCGTTTTGAGCTGCTTTTGACTTTACTATGGGGTCTATAAAACCCCCAAGAGCTGCGGAGAAGACACCTTCGTTCTTCTTGAGAGAAGGTCGCTCGAGTCAATTACCCAGATTTTACGCCGTTGTTCGCTTTCCTCGAAGAGGTCAACCGCCCGGACCGTCCGCTGAGGATCAGCCCGCTGATAGTTGCTGCCGAAGAGGCCAACCGTACGCCCGTCGAGGTTGGCGTCAGGTACATACGCCGTGGTTTATAGTTTTCCTCAAAGAGGCGAATCAGATCCGGACCGTCCGGGTTTGAGGCGATCATCGACGGCGATAATCGGAGACGGGTTGACGGGCGATGCCCGAATGGTGGTGGTCGGCGATAGTGGTAGATGATCAGCCGACGTGGTGGTGACCGCGGCGATTGTCGGCGATGGTCGGCGGACCGGCGACGTGGTTGGCCGACGGGTGGTATCCAATGACGGTAATATCGACGGCATCGGGCGCCGGTCGACGGGATGACGCGGATATGATGGTGACCGCTAAGATTGCGGCGATGAGATCGGGCGAGCATCAGCGATGATTACGTCGACGGGTGGTCGATAACATGAATAGTCGATCGCGATCGGCGTGAATGGCTGTGGATGACCGGACGCTAACGGCCAAGATTATCGGCGATACGGCGGGTAATCGCGATAGGCTACGGGGCAATGACCGCGATGGTAGACCCGGAGATGGCCATAGTCTACCGGCGACTATGATTCCGACGGGTGTCGGCAATGGAGATCTAGTCGACGGCAACATCGAGAATGACGATGCCCGCGATGGTGGTAACCAGTGGAAATCTTAGGCGATGGTCGGCGGCGGTGACCGACAACGGTGGTTGGCTACCGGCGGGGATGGTCGGTAGCAAAACTAGCCGACGAATAGCGCAATCGACGGCAGTGCTGGCAGACCGACATTAAGCCGACGGGGTGGTCTGCAGAACCGAAATCGGCGATGGGTACCGTGCTAGTCGGGATGACCGATGACGATGGGTGACGGCGATTGCCTGCCGATGGTCCCCGGCGACCGGCGCTGCGACCGACCATGGTGGTCGACGGGGTGGTCGGCAGCGGCAACCGGCAACAGTGATGGGCCAGCCACCGGCGATGTGGTGGCAGCGACAATCGCCGACGACGCTGCGAATCGCGGGGATGATAAAGCGGCGATGGTGGTGACCGAAGATTGCCGCCGATGGTCTCAAGGATCGCGATCGAATCGACTGGTTGGCGTCGACGGGGTTTCGGCAGAAACCAAATACCGTAGTCGGCGGTGGCGACCGCCATCTAATGACGGTGGTTACCGATGATCGGTATTACCGGTGGCAAGCGAAATGCAATACCGACGGTAATGAGGGCGATCGCGCAGGGATGACCGGCGACGATGGTGATGACCGGCGAAGATTGCCAACGATGGTCGGCGGCGATGACTGGCGACGGTAGTCGGCGGCGACCGACGAGGTTGGCCGACGGGGTGGTCGGCCACGCGAATCGGCAACGAATGATATACGGGTGACGGCGACGGCATAGCGCCGACGTGGTGGCAGCGTAACTTGCGACGGTAATGATTATGGCGAACGCCGGTAGTCGGGCGGGATAAAAGATGGTGTAACCGGCGATTGCCGCGATGCGGTGGCCGGACCGATGGGCCAATGACCGCTACGCGGTTGGCGGTCGACGGGGTGGGGCAAGGTAAATCGGCGACGGTACGATGCATGACTAGCGGTAGCAGCGGCGGACCGACGGTGCGGCTAGACGGGCGGGTATACGCAACGAATCACGAATGAGGGCCGACGCCTGACGGGGATGACCGCGACGATGGTGGTGACCGACGGCGATTGTCGGATGATGGTCCATGATGACCGATTAGTGCGGCGCTGACCAATATGGTTGGTCGCCGACGGGTGGTCTGCAATGCAGAACCGGCGCAGCAGCGGCGACGGTTTAGCCGGGGATGACCACAGCGATGGGCGGTGACCCAAGATTGTCGCGATGGTCTGTGGTGACCGACGACGGTGGTTGGCGGCCGACGGGGTGGTCGGCGGGAATCGCATGGCAGCCGACGCGCATCGACGTCGAGTCGGATGACCGACCATGAGGATTTTGACCTATCCAAAGATGTTTGAGTGTTACCCGGCGACATTAACCTGTGGAAGAGGTTGAATTGAATCACCGAAGATTTTGACCCATCCAGATTGTTGTCGAGTTACACGACGTAACTGGAATAAGAGGTTGAATTGAATCCGGTGATTTTTTACCTATCGGAGGTTGTTTGTGAGTCTTTGCACGACATTAACTGCGTAAGAGGTTAAATTGAATCCGCTGAGGATTTTTGACCTATTCGAGGTTATTTGTCATATTGTGGCTCGATGACGTTAGCCTGTATGTAAGAATTTGAATTGAATCCGCTGAGGATCTTTGACCTATCCGAGATATATGATTTACCTCCACAAGAGAGAATAAATCACCCGACTACTGGACTTATTACCGCCTGGAGTGGCAGCCAGCTAACTCCTCCTATGCTTTAAATCCATATATGCAAGTCTTATGATTTGCAAGATGGCTAGGCCGTTGTTCATTTAGAAAACTAAGTCCTTAGACTCACTCCCTAAGAGACTAGAGCATGAGTGGTATGAATCCATGACTTAATCTAATGCAAATTTTATCAAATTTATTTGATTCTTTTGGACCTTTTTTTTGTTTGGACACAGGCTATGGGGTTTTGTATGCCTAAATGCATGAGAATTTGATTATAGGCCAAATCAAGAGAGAAAGGGGTTTCTTCCACCAAAGGCTCACATAGGTTAAGCCTTGATTCTCAAAAGATGGAAGCTCTTAACAAGAGTGAAAGAATATGACATGCATGATATTATACATTCATCCATCCAAGTAAGGGGTTACTAAAAATTTTATTATCTTGATTTAATTCTTAGGATTTTATGTGAGGTTATGAGTTGTTAATTGGGGTAGAAAAATTAATTTTTATCCTAAGAGCCTTCCGCATCCAGGCCACACATTCAAGCATCAATCATAAATAAACTATGAAAAGCATGTTGTTCTAATGCGTAATCTAAACACAACATCAAACAATTTTATAAACTACCGTAAAAGAATAAAAGGCCAGTGCGGTCGGGTTCCACTGTACACCTCGAAAAGATAAAAGAAAATATGGGTAGCCGAGCTCTACCCTTATACAACCCGGATTATAAAAACAATATATATGCTATGGGGGGTCTTCTTTTCTACATTTCTTCATTTCTTCATTTCTTTTTTTTGATTTGATTTGTTACAAAGGCATCACAGGGCACCCCAGGGACTAAGCCTTCTGGCCACTGCTCATCCTAATCCACCATAGCACTAATCCTAATTCCTAATGCAAAATTACATCAAAAATAGGAAAAGTAAATCTAGCTACACCTGCAAAATGAATGTTAGCTAAACACACCATACAATCTAAGCAGTTATATGAATAATTTGGACTTAGCACCCACACATGGGTAACCAAGCCCACCTGTCCTAATATGGGTTACACTTAGGGGCTAAGCAACCTGCACAACAAAAGCATTTATATTTTTTTAATTGAAATATTGGGCCCTTTAAGCACAACCCCCTGCAGAAAATATGATTAGGCTAATAACGGCCTAACATCCAGTCTACGAAATATAACCCTAACATCCAGTCTAAAATATTACATCACAAAATAAAACACAATATCATATATACAACGCCCTAACTTAGTACTAGAAGTAGTGACTTAGTATTCTAATGTGTGTGCTTAAGGCTTGTGTAGCAAGACTTTACTAGGCTTCTTTAGTTTAAGTTCCAATTTGAAGTTTGAATTTTACCTTTGGGTGATTTCAATCTAAATAATTTAATGATTTGATTTTCATTTTATTTCAATTTTATTTGGTTGAAATGATATTTAGGTTCTCAAGAATGAAGAGTAGGATGAATTCCATCTGTAGACAGGACTCACCCTATTCTACATCCTAATTCCTAAGGAATCTAACTAAAATCCTTAAGTATCTTGATTAGCCCATTTGAATTTGTGTAATTCATTTGATTCAATTTATTCGACTTGATTTAGAATTTAGAATTCGAGTTTGTTTAAGTATTTGATTGATTGATTTTAGATTAGATATTTTAGTTTAATTGCATCTTGATAATTCAATATCCTTAATGTCTAATGGAGTTTTAAGTTTAAGTTCATGTTTTTTGGTTGATTAATTTTAGATTAGGTGTTTTGATTTAATTGAATCCTGATAATTCAATATCCTTTTAGATTAATATCTAATTCTTTTCTTTGATTATGGTTACGTGATTTAACTTTATGTTTATTTAATTTGATTGTGGTTCATTAATTTGTAATTTGATCGGATTAAATTAATTGAAATTTTATTTTGATTTTAATTGAGCTTGATTCTTTGTAATTGGGATTTTATTTTTAGTCATATCCATTTGTGTGTTCATCAAAGTTTGGTTTGCTTTTTGATTTCATATATTGGATAGTTAATTAGTTTATTTTATTTAAGTGAATGAGATTTGATTTTGATTCTATATTAAATTGGTGAGAATCTTTCTTGATTTAACTTAATTTGATTCAATTTGATTTAATTAGCTTTATTGATCTATGGGTTTGCTTAGGTTCAATGTGATTATGTGATTTGTTTAATTAATAAGTGTATTTATGTTAATTATAAAGGTTTTATTTAATTTTTTTTAATTTAGTTTCATATTTGTTTAACAAATGATGTAATTGATGACTTAATGGTTTAGGTTTAATTTATGTTTTGATTATTATTTAGTTGCATTTTGATTAATTAAGTTTAATGTAATTAATTTGATTAACTTAATTAGTTTGTTTAAGAGGTATGATTAGATTAAATAAATATTTGCTTAACTTTAATTTGATTGGTTTATTTGAGTTAATGATGTAATTGATAAATTAATGATTGAAGTTTAAATTAGGGTTTGATTATCATTTAATTGCATTTTATGTTTGATTAAGCTTAAGTTTAATATGATTAATGTAATTTACCTAATTAATTTATTTAATAGGTGTGATTAAATTAATTAATAAATTAATTAAGTATTTAATTTGAATTAACTTTAATCTAATTTATAAAGTTAAATTTGGTTTATTAAGATAATGGATTAATTTATTAAGTTTGCATTAATTAGATGTTTGATTAATTAAGTTTGAGGGTCAATTAAAATTATTAGATTAATTAAAGGTTTGTTTGATTAGAGATTAATGACTTAATGATTTAGTTTAATTTAAGTTTTGATTAGTGTTTAATTACATCTTAATTATGTTTGATTAAGTTTAGGTTTCATATGATTAATTTAATTAACTTAATTTATTTATTTAAGGGGTGTAATTATTATATTTAATTATGGGTTTGATTTAAGCTTAATCTTGGAGTTAGCTTTAATGTAACTTATTTAAATTAATTTGATTAATTAAGATGATGGATTAATTTATTAAATTTTTATTAATTAAATGTTTGACTAATTGAGTTTGATTATTTATGATTAGGGTTTTACTTGATTTGATTTATTTATTATGTTTGTTTGATTTCATTAACATGTTCGATTTAGTTATTAGGTTGAAATATTCAATGGTTATTAATTATCTCATTCCAAATGGATGTGACTTAATCATAGGTTAATTAAGTTTGCTTTAATTTTATTTAGTTTAATTCGATTAGTATCAAACTATTAAAATTTTGTAAGTTTGTTGGATTTTGAGTTTAATTTAAGATTTAATCATTTAATTGAGTTTTATTAACTTAAATAGATTTACTCTTATTTAATTTAATCTCTTTTAAAGATGATATATATTTTTTTGATTTAAAGTTTAATTAATGATTTAATGAATGCTATTCAATTTCAGTTTTTTGATTTAATATTTGAGTAATTTTTAATTATATTTTAATTAACTTTTTAATTATTTAAACTCTAATCTTAAGTGTCTATTTGGGTTTCTTAAGATTCAGAAGATCAAATCATTTTTCTTAAGAGTCCTGGATGTCAATTGAAGTGATCTAGATCATCTTGAAGATTTTTTTAAATTTCTGAATTTTTATTTAATTTATTTTATTAAAATTGATAATCTGAATTTAAAAATTTAATTTCTACCAATACAGAAGTTATTTTAACTTAAAAGTTTTATTGTATGTGTATTATAACATTAATTTCTGAAAATCTCAACTTAATCTGACTTATATTTTTGGCTTAATGAAATATGTTTTTCACTAAAACCTAGATTACGATCATAATACTCAGTAAATTTTGAGTATTTTAGGTTTGTTGGATTTCTCTCGGATAGACGAATCCAACGAGCCCTTGTTTGTAATTTTTGATTAAATATTTTATTTTTTATGAATTTTTGAAGTTTCAGATGATTTGAATTATTATTATTATTATTATTTTTATTAAATATATATATACGTGCGGTCGGAAAGACACACGCTTATCTAGACCATCATCACGATCGACGTTAGACGATCGCGATCCGAGGCCGTGATCGCTTATCGGCAGTGATCCGAGCCATCCAATTGCAGCACGCGACGGATGGTCCGCATCATTCTACGATAATGCGATTGCCGGTTCGCTCGGAGCACGCTGACGGTGTCGTCCATCGCTACAACCACAATCGATGGTCCGATCGCATCACGCTGGCGTTCTGATCGCACATCCACGCATTGAGCCGTCCATCCCGCGAACGCGGACGTCGCGAGCCGTGATGAATAGTATTTTCGTGGGTATTTTGGAAAAATGAAAGTTTCGAGCCAAAACTTGTCCAAATGGACCCGCTCGCCGATTCAAAAAAAATCTATTTCCTATTTGGATGATTTAAAATAAAAGTGTTGGATTTTCTAAAGAAATTCTAGAATCGGGAAATTTGATACAAAATATGCAAAATCCTAAGGTCGACTGACGAAGTTACCTCACCGGGATGATTTGAGGCTGAAAGATCCGAGGGAGCTCTTATGTGTGTAGGAAGTCTTTAGCCCTCTTGCTTTTGGAATGCCTCTTTCTCCGATGTTTACTGCCTTGGAAGAGCAAATTCTTGTATTATTTGAGCTCAAAGTGGCTAAACGTATGGGGATGGGTTACTTTGGCTTTGGAGAGATTTGGGAGGTCGAGTGATGATGGGAGCAAGAGAGCTCAAGTCTCATCTCCCCTCCTTATAATGGATGAAAATACAAAATTTTTTTGAATTATTTTGGCTCCAAATTGAATGCCATCTTGGGGTGGTTGAAGCTAGATCGATTGAGGACTTTGGATTTTGCCCAAAGTCCTCTCTGCT
>CM038226.1:90697772-90761571 GCA_021442155.1 Cymbidium sinense | reverse complement strand
CACAAAATAGGACACTATTAACAATAACAAATGATAAGTTCAAAGTAATATTCCTTCAATAATTATCTTAATCTGAATTTAAATTTGAAACTCTTTTTGAGAGAATCCGATTTCATGAAGCTTAAATAGCATTTCACCTTTAAGAGTACTTTGCAAATGTCTAAAGTCATATATTGAGTGTACTATTTGTATTGACTTTTCTACCACAATTTCTCCTCTTGAGCTTGCAAAAGGTTGACATAGATGCCCTCATAAGCTTCTCCACTTGTGATGGATTTTGTTCAATTTTCTTCTAGAATATGTATTTCTTCCAGTAAAGAATAGCAATATACCAAATAAATTTTGATACCATGGCAATATTAAGTAGCGGTTTATTTGGAGATTGAGTGATATATGTTTTGCCCAAGAAAGAGAAAGCATAACTTCTCCTTTTTTTAATGGGACGGACAATCATTGATCATAATTTTTGGTTTGCATTGATAAGTTAAACAACTTATCAAGTTGTTACTATATCTTTCATCAGCACATCATAGTCCTTTTTCCAACAAAGAAGTTTCTCTTTCCTTTTGAGCTGACACTCACAAAAGCATGAGCTATCAAAGATGACTTAATAAACATCAATTGAAATCACCTCATAAACCATCTTATCTATATAATCCTTGGTGGTTGCAAACTTCAAGAGCGTTGACAATTAACTTTCATCTCTAGCCCAAAAGGTATTAAGCGATAGGATATAATGTCCTAATTTTGCACAAGATTCATAAAATGAGATTTTCTAATTGTAGATATTGATGATGCTTTGATCACCTTTTATTTGGCATGTATATTTAGGGTGAACAACTCATCCCTCATGTATATAATGTCCAAATTGGATGACAACCTTGTCATTATATCTATGGACATTGCAATGAGAGAAACAAAGTGGGTCCTCCTTGGCCATTGAACTCAATGTAGTTGTTCACATAGCACTTATTTTGTTTTTTTCCCCATCCTTTTCCACTTTTAGTGAAGAGTTCATGGGAGGACCTTTTCAGCATTTTTCTTTTTTTGTGGCCAAGTATCTAGATATGATCACAAAACTTACCAAGACATTAATTTTATAAGTGAAAGGGTCATTATCGTCTTCTCTTCCCTTTTCTCTTTTGGAGAAAGACCCATCTTCACTAGTTCTTCATTCTTCTCTATAGTGTCATTAACTCTTGTACTCTAGTCATGCTATCATACTTGTGTGATCAATGATTGAGAAAAAGCCAGCACAATTTGAAGATAAAGTTGTGAGCTGTACTTCATCAAAATTTATTCCCAAAGTAGTAACTTTAAATTAGAACACTATGTTGTATTCCTACATTGCCTCAAGCTGTAACTTCTTCCACTAATCACCTCATAAACAAAACCTTGTCATAAGTGTTCTACTTCTATCCATACAAAATGAAGTCTCCAATTGATCAACCCATACATCCAGCTTCTCAATATCAACTATCAGGCCATATGTAAAGTCCACTTTAGCTTCTACTTTGAATGGCCTCAACCTTTATTTATTGGAGATAGTTATATCCTCAATTTCATCCTCTCTAACCATATTTTCATTTGACATAGAATACGATAAATACTATTTTTGGCAATTGTAGTTGTTTGCATCATCATCCAATCCACGATGACCATTTGCTCAATCAATCTAATCATGAAAGTATACCTGAATTCATGGAAGAGTTAATGCAAGATTTTAGCTCACTTAAAGGTGTTCTTGAGAGAGATAGAAGAACCTTCTTTTCACTCAAGATGAGATATGAGTAAAGCGAACTTAGTTGTAGAATGGGGTGATCTGATTTATACTTGAGTTCATTTTATTTTATTTATTGTCATTAAAATAAAATAAAATGATCTATCTACATATGATAATTTCATACAAAATTAATAAGATATAAAGTTTAAAATTAATTAATCTTTATTTGATTACAAAATTAATAGGCTTAAAAAATAATATAATGCATAATATATAATTAAATTCAAATATAAGCTACATTCAAAATTCCCAACATTTTTTACCATAAGTATTTTTTTGAACTATTTTTCAGATAAGGTTGAGCTACAAATTTTTTAGAAACATTAACTTCAAAAGTCACAGCATAAATATAAATTTATTATATAGTATAAAAAATTTAAAGATTTATATACATATCACATAATTTATATGAATTTATATATTTAATATCTAAATTTTAATAATTATATTTTTAGTTTTTTTATATATAAATGATAATAATAATGATATTTTAATATGATGTTAAAATTTAAAATTTATGTATATATAAATATTAAAATTTAAATATTATATATATATATATATATATATATATATATATATATATATATATATATATATATATATATATATTAAAATTACATATAAAATAAATTTTAATAAGAAAGAAGCAGAAATTATTTTGTATGGGTATGTGTGTGTTTTTTTTCTTGGAAAAATGTATGGAGAGCATGGCTTCAATAGGTGGATGAGGTTTCCGGATCCGATTACACAATCTAGTAACCGGTGGGGCCTGCGACCACGTACTTGAGAAGAGGGATGTAGGAAATATGAACAATGTTTTTTTTTCTCATTTTTTAATTTTATCTTTTGAAAAAATAAAAATAATGAATAAAAATAAATTTAAATAAAAATCCAGCTAACAAATCTCAAAATCTCCGCTAGTTAAATTGACGGTCAGCTAAACCCTCTCTTTTCCTCACGTTTAAATAAATAAAACTGCAAATGAATTTCAGACATATTTATCCTAATTTCATTTTATTTTTTATTCTGTTATAATAAAATCGAGTTCTATATAAAATTAAATTTAATAAAATATTAATTAGTTATCTAAATTTTTTTAATATATATATATATATATAGTTATATATATATATATATAATATATATATATATATATATATGAACTCTGATGTCTTAAATTTGAACTCTAATCAGGTTGCCTTTCATTAATGCAAGGAGGGGAATATTTTTTTATCCTAGTAATACGATTAGCTAAGAAATACTAATGTTCCTTTTAACCATGATCAAGTTAGGTTGGACTTTGGCTCTAAAATGAGAATTTGATTCATGCCATACACCATATTAACTCACTATTAATTATAATTTAAATATATTGTATTATCATTGTAACATAATGTTTAGCGTGCACGAAAATGTGATTTAATCCAATATACGAAAATTTCAACTTTTAGGTGATTTAGGGTGCATTTAGGATGGCATTGCGATGTGATAATTCACTGTATTTGTCATCTGAGAAATTATGTTCAAATTATATTTTGAAGAATATGTAATGAGATAATTATATTTTTTAATCTTACTTGAAATATTACAGTGGCCATCAAAAAGCTTATTTTTTTAATAAAATTTTTGTAATAATCATCATTGTTGCGTCTAAAATCAATTGTGGTAGAGTAAAGTTTATGCAGCCTTGTTGTGAAATCTAGCACATTATTTAAAGAGTGACGAAAACTTAATTTTTTCGTGGAAAATCTGAAAGAGGAAAAATCTCTTAGCCCGGTAAAAGCTTCCACTATATATTTATTTTGGAGTACAAGTTTTCCATAGGGATTACATAATTGTATATGAGAAGAGCGACAATGAGAATCCCAAAATCGAACAACAAACATATAGTCGTCAGGGTTGTAGCAGTTCTAGTGGTAGCAGATGATGATGGTGGAGGTGTGAACATAGACTAACGTTGAAGGTCGTCATGATGGATAGAGATTTTTTTTAATTAAATATCACAAAGAATAGAGGGCTTTTTTTAAAAAAACTAAATGTCATAATGAAGAGGGTTTTTTTTTTTAATTTATTCTCTATCCCCATAGTGGATGTATAAAACCCATGGAAGTAAGGAGACACAATTTCATATGCTCTAATGTTCTTCTTCTTCTTGAGAGAGGCCATTGAGGACGATCAAGGCAGTAGTTCATCTTGACGGACTCAGATTTTCCCGAAGAGGCCTCAGCTTTCTTGTTGACCGGCCTTGGAGAATTAGGCGTAGTTAATTCGGCTCCTTTTCTCGAAGAGCGTATTTTTTATTCGGTCATTTGAGCAATCAAGGCGTAGTTAATATCTGAGATTTTTTGAAGAGGGTCTTTAAGAAGGGTTCTAATCAGGCCGTAGTTCATAATGAGAGAGGTTTTTCCCTCGAAAGCGTTGACGATAATGGGAGGCCAGGGTTTGGAGGTGATCAGGCGTAGTTCACGGTGAGCTCGGTTTTTCAGAAGCGTGGCTGCTCTTGGGACCAGGGTTTTGGTGATCAAGGCGTAGTTCATCTGAGGCTCCAGTTTTCTCGAAAGAGGCGTTCGCCTTGTCGGACCGGCCGGTTGGAGGCGATCAAGGCTCAGTTCATCTGGCGAGGCTCGGTTTTCCCTCGAAAGGCATCAACCACTTATTGGACCGGAGGGTTTGGGTGATCAAGTCCGTAGTTCGCAGCTCCAGTTTTCCCTCGAAAGAGGCATTACTTCTCGGGGCCGACCGGTTTTGGAGCGATCATCAGCGATGTCTGAGCAGGTTGCAATAATCTCGTGATGTAACCGGCAAAGTAATTCGGCCAGCCGTGGTTGAGAGGTGAAATAGGAGCTCAGTTGATAATAACCAGTGGATTAATTAAGGCAGATGCCGGCGATAAGAGTCAGCGCGATAGCCGAACGGTGGTTGTAAAGCGAGTGAGGCCAGCTGTCTCAGAAAGTGGATTTGCGACCGCGTCAGTATCAGCCGGGATAGGCGGCATAAGTGATTGCAATGCGGCGATGTCGGGCAGCCGGCTCGGCAGCAAGTGGTGTAACCGGCGTGCCGATATGGCGGCAATGGTCTGACGCAGAGTGGTGTTGCCGCGGCTCGTAAAGCTCGCAACCGAGATAAGCCCGGCGATGATGATTAATCGATTCCACGGCTGGTCAGCCGTTGAAATGCGTAGTAGCAGCGACAGCCGATGGTTAAGCGAGCCAGAGTGTGATCAGCTAACGTGCGGCCGCGTCGGTAGTCAGTGGATAACCAGCAACATGGTGGTGGCAATGAAATTACCAGCGATAGTAGATGATAAGCGTGTAACCAGCAGTGGCAACCAGCCTGGTTAGCGCCAGCGGAAGCAACCGGCATAATGCAGTGATAATAGCCCGGCGTGAGTGAATCAGAGATAATACAATAATAGTGGTACCAGCGAAATGCAGCGATATTGGCGGTGGTGCCAGCAGCTAATGTGGTGAGTAAACAGTGAGTAATTAGCAGCTAGCAAGATGCAATTAGCCATAGTAAATCAGCGAGATGTCAGCGATGATATGGTGGCTCCGCGGAGATTACCACCGATGATAGTCGGCAGTAATTAATCAGCAGTAAAATGGTGGCAGACGAAGCAGTGGTTAACCAGCCTGGTGAAGTCAGCAGCAACAATCGGCGATGATCAACCAGTGATAATGGCTGATTGTCGGCGAGATGACCAGCAATGGTGGTAACCATGAAATTCACGGCGATAGTGGCGGCTTGGCGAATGCCGGCGATAATTAATGGTGGCAGCATGGCGGTGGAGTAACCAGCGGCATAGTCGGTGTGGCCGAGGCTATGTAGTGGCGGATGACCAGCAACGGTGGTTAATTCAGGGGTGGTCAGCGGCGAAAATTCAAAGCGATGGTGATGTGGGGCGCATCGGTTGTGGAGATAATGGCGATGTGACGATGCGTATGCTGATAATGGCGGCAATAGTGGTTATTTTACTATCGAGGTAATTTGTTGGATTCGATGATGCTTAACAATGTAAGAATTTGAATTAAATCCAGGAACTTTGACTATCCGAGGTTATTTGTCGAGTTACTCGGTGCGTTACTGTCCGGAAGAGGTTGAATTGAATCGGAGGATCTTTGACCTAGAGGTTGTTTGTCGAGTGTTACCCGATGATGTTAACGTAGAGAAGTCCACCAAAGATCTTTTGACCTATCTAGGTTATTTGTCGAGTGTGACTTCGATGGCGTTAACATATGTAAATTTGAATTGAATCGTTGAGGATCTTTGACTATCGAGGTTGTTTGATGAGTGTTACTACGGCGTTAACTGTATGGAAGAGGTTGAATTGAATCCGTTGAGGATCTTTGACCCATCCGAGGTTGTTTGTCAGAGTGTTACCCGATGACGTTCACTTGTGTGGAAGAGGCCGTAGGAAGTCCACCAAGGATCTTTTGATCTAGGTTATTTGTCGAGTGTGACTGATGTTAACTGTTGTTGACCTCACTTTTGGGTGAGCTCTTAACATCCTTTTAGACTTAGGAATCTTCTAAACACTAAGAACTCTCTAGTCAGACATTTAAGTGATTAGGTGAACACTTTAACCTAAGACTTAGAAGTTAGAAGTGTTAACCATAAGATTATGATATACATTAGGGTTTAAGGAAATTACTTATCCCATAGCCTAAACATAATCTAGATACACTTTCTCAAATCAAACCCAGACTCAATTCTCAAATCAAATCTCAAATTCAAATTTAAATTCAAATTCCAAATCTAATTTCAAAATTTGACTCCAAATGATTGAAACCCAAAATCAAATTCCAAAACCCTTCAAGCCATATGAACCATATTTATAAGCTTAGCCAAATCTTTCCTTAAATCAAATCAAACTCAATTGATCTCTTCATAAATTATTCCTTCATTTATATTCACAAATATAAATGAATCCAAATTCAAATGACCAAAATGAAAATCAAATCAAACTCAATTTAAACCCTTTAAGCCAATTCTTCGGACTTAGCCAAATTCTATCCAGATCAAGTCAAAACCAACGAATTTTCTCTTGAATCAATCATTTATTCAATTATATACCAAAATATAAATGAAACCTATAATCATCAAATCAAATCAAAACTAAACCAATTGACCCACTTAGGTGCACTTGACCTAAAGTGACTAAGGACCCATTTGAGCCAACTTCTATTCCAACCCAAATTGGATTGAACCAAGCTCACCAAAATCTTCCACCATGATTTTTGATCACCCTAGGATGATCAATTGCAATCAATTGGGCCAAACCAAGCACAATTGGCCATTTGATCCAAATTGATTGGCCTAAAGAATCAAATCGGGTCATGATCTAACCCAAATTGATTAATGGCTCAATCTCATTCCAAATTGATTATTGAACTTGACAAAATAATTGAACTCAATTTGATCAATCGAGCCCAATCTCAAACCTAGCTTGGCCTAAATTGGCCTAAAGGGTCTTTAAAAATCAAAATTAAATCCAAATTAATTCTAAAGACCACATTCATCTTCAATTAGCTAATTGAACATTAATCAACTCATTTCCCAAGCTAATTTGGCCAAATTTGGTCAAATGGGTCAATTTGACCCAAAATGATATGACCCAAATTGGGCCAAATCCTTGAAACCAAGCCAAAACCCATTGGGGCTGATCAAACCCAAACCAATTTAGGGTCAGCCCATAAACTCAACCCATTTAAATCCCTCATATCCACATAGGATTCCACCCAACTTCATTTAATTCCTCCATCACATGCCATGGCATATTTAAACAAATCTCATCATATGACAGAGGACTTTGAGTAAAATCCAAAGTCCTCAATCAATCTAGATCTAACCACCCCAAGATGGCATTCAATTTGGAGCCAAAATAATTCAAAAAAAATTTGTATTTTCATCCATTATAAAAGGAGGAGATGAGACTTGAGTTCTCTTGCTCTCCCATCATCACGCCCCCCAAATCTCAAGCCAAAATTAACCCATCCCCACTTGTTTAGCCACTTTGAGCTTAAATAATACAAGAATTTGCTCTTAGATGAGGCGGCCTTGGAGAAGGAGGCATTCAAGCAGGCTAAAGATTACTCAAGCTTCCTCACACATGATCCTCGGATCTTCACCCGAAATCATCCCGGAGGTAACTTTTCGTCAAACCGTGGTGCTTAGGATTTTGCATATTTTGTATCAAATTTTAAATTCTAGGAATTTCTTTAGAAAATCTTTTTATTTTAAATCATCCCAAAAGAATTTTTTTTGGTGAATTCACGGGTCCATTTGGACAAGTTTTGGCTTAAACTTTCATTTTTCCAAAATACCCACGAAAACTATTCATCGCTTCGGCCACGTCCGATCCGCTTCGCGGGATCGGGATCGGCGTGGCCTTGATCGCTTCACGATCGCGCCATCGTCATTGCGATCGGACGCCGTCCGTGCTCGAGCTTCGGTTAGCCGAATATAAATGATCGTCCGGTGGTTTCGATCGACGGCTTAGATCAGCGATCGGCGATCCGCATGATGCTCGATCTAGACGTCCGATCGATAGTCGAAAGCGCGGGTCGCTGTCTTTCCGCGCGCGTATATATATATTTAATAAAAAAAAATAATAATAATAATAATTAAATCATGAAACTTCAAAATTCATAAAAAAATAAAATACTTAACCATTAACAAACAAGGGCTTGTTGGATTTCTATCAGAATCCAACCCAAAATACTCAAAATTTAATAGTATTATGAGTAATAATCTAGGTTTTAGTGAAAAACATATTTCATTAATTAAGCCAAAATATAAGTTAGATTTGAGATTTTGATATTGAAATTAATGTTATAATACACATAAATAACTTTAAGTTAAAATAACTTGTATTGGTAGAAATTAAATTTTAAATTCAGATTATCAATTTTAATAAAATAAATTAAATAAAAATTAAATTTACAAAAATCTTCAAGATGACCTAAATCACTTCAATTGACATCCAGACTCTTAAGAAAAATGATTTGATCTTCAATCTTAAGAAACCCAAACACTTAAGATTAGAGTTTAAACAATTAAAAAGTTAATTAAAATATAATCTAAAAATAACTCAAATATTAAATCAAAAATAGAAATTGAATACATTAAATCATTAATTAAACTTTAAATCAAAAAAATATATCATCTTTAAAGAGATTAAATTAAATATGATTAAATCCATTTAAGTTAATAAAACTCAATTAAATGATTAAATCTTAAATCAAACTCAAAATCCAACAAACTTAGAAAATTTTAATAGTTTGATACTAATCGAATTAAACTAAATAAAATTAAAGCAAACTTAATTAACCTATGATTAAGTCACATCCATTTGGAATGAGATAATTAATATAAATTGAATATTTCAACCTAATAACTAAATTGAACATGTTAATGAAATCAAACAAACATAATCAAATCAAGTAAAACCCTAATAAATAATCAAACTCAATTAGTCAAACATTTAATTAATAAAATTTAATAAATTAATCCATCATCTTAATTAATCAAATTAATTTAAATAAGTTACATTAAAAGATTAAGATTAAGCTAAATCAATTAAAATAATAATCTCTTAAATAAAATTAAGTTAATTAAATTAATCATGAAACCTAAACTTAATCAAACATAATTAAGATGCAATTAAACACTAATCAAACTTAAATTAAATTTCATTTCAAATCTCTAATCAAACAAACTTTAATTAATCTAATAATTTTTAATTAATCAAACTTAATTAATCAAACATCTAATTTAACTTAATAATTAATCCATTATCTTAATAAATTAACTTTATAAATTAGATTAAGTTAATTCATTAAATAAAATCTACTAATTTTAATCACATATTAAATATTAATTAGGTAAATTACATTAATCATATTAAACTTAAGCTTAATCAAACATAAATGCAATTAAATGATAATCAAAATTTAAACTTCAATCATTAATTTATCAATTACATCATTAACTCAAATAAACGAAATCAAATTTAAGCAAATATTTTAATCATCAAACCTCTTAAACAAACTAAGTTAATCAAATAATTACATTAAACTTAATTAATCAAAATGCAACTAAATAATCAAAACATAAATTAAACCTAAACCATTAAGTCATCAATTACATCATTTGTCTCAAATATGAAACTAAATTAAAAAAAAAATTAAACAAACCTTTATAATTAACATAAATACACTTATTAATTAAACAAATCACATAATCACATTGAACCTAAGCAAACCCATAGACCAATAAAGCTAATTAAATCAAATTGAATCAAATTAAGTTAAATCAAGAAAGATTCTCATCAATTTAATATAGAATCAAATCAAATCTCATTCAACCTACTTAAATAAAATAAACTAATTAACTATCCAATATGAAATCAAATAACCAAACTTTTAACAAATGGATATGATTAAAAATAAAATCCCAATTATAAAGAATCAAACTCAATTAAAATCAAAATAAAATTTTAATTAATTTAAAATCAATTACAAATAAATGAACCATGATAATTAAATAAACATAAAGTTAAATCATGTAACCATAATCAAAGAAAATTGAATTAATCTAAAAGGATATTGAATTATCAAGATTCAATTAAATCAAAACACCAATCTAAAATTAATCAACCAAAATACATGAACTTAAACAAACTTAAACTCCATTGGACATTAAGGATATTGAATTATCAAGATGCAATTAAACTAAAACATCTAATCTAAAATCAATCAAATACTTAAACAAACTCAAATTCTAAATTCTCAATCGAATAAATTGAATCAAATGAATTACACAAATTCAAATGGGCTAATCAAGATACTTAAGGATTTTAGTTAGATTTCGTTAGGAATTAGGATGTAGAATAGGGTGAGTCCTGTCTACAGATGGAATTCATCCTACTCTTCATTCTTGAGAACCTAAATATCATTTCAACCAAATAAAACTAAAATAAAAATGAAAATCAAATCATTAAATCATTTAGATTGAAATCACCCAAAGGTAAAATTTAAATTCAAACTTCAAATTGGAACTTAAACTAAAGAAGCCTAGTAAAGTCTTGCTACACAAGCCTTAAGCACACACATTAGAATACTAAGTCACTACTTCTAGTGCTAAGTTAGGGGCATTGTATGTATGATGTTGTATGTTTTGTTTTGATGTAATGTTTTGGATGTTAGGGTGTATGTTTTAGGGATGTTAATTAGCTAATCATATTTTCTCTGGGGTTGTGCTTAAAGGGCCCAATATTTCAATTAAAAAAAATATAAATGCTTTTGCTGTGCAGGTTGCTTAGCCCCTAAGTGTAACCCATATTAGGACAGGTGGGCTTGGTTACCCATGTGGGTCTAAGTCCAAATTATTCATCTTGCTTGGATGGTATGTTTAGCTAACACATTTTTGTGTAGATTTACTTTTCCTATTTTTGATGTAATTTTGCATTAGGAATTAGGATTAGTGCTATGGGGATTAGGATGAGCTGGCGAGAAGGCTTAGTCCACAGGGTGCCCGCCTTTGTAACAAATCAAATCAGAAAGAAAGAAATGAAGAAATGAAGAAATGAAAAAAGAAGACCCCATAGCATATATATTATTTTTGTAATCCGGGTTGTATAAGGGTAGAGCTCGGCTACCCATCTTTTCTTTTCTCTTTTCGAGGTGTACGGTGGAACCCGACCGCACTGGCCTTTTATTCTTTTATGGTAGTTTATAAAATTGTTTGATGTTGTGTTTAGATTGCGCATTAGAACAACATGCTTTTCATAGTTTATTTATGATTGATGCTTGAATGTGTGGATGCGGTAGTCTTAGGATAAAATTAATTTTTCTACCCCAATTAACAACTCATAACTAAGATTTTAAAACAACTCATAACCTCACAAAAGCCTAAGAATTAAATCAAGATAATAAAATTTTTAGTAACCCCTTTGGATGGATGAATGTATAATATCATGCATGTCATATTCTTTCACTCTTGTTAAGAGGGAGCTTCCATCTTTGCCGAGAATCAAGGCTTAACCTATGAGAGCCTTTGGTGGAAGACACCCCTTTCTCTCTTGATTTGGCCTATAATCAAATTCTCATGCATTTAGGCATACAAAATCCCATAGCCTGTGTCAAAAAAAAAAAAAAGTCCAAAAGAATCAAATAAATTTGATAAAATTTGCATTAGATTAAGTCATGGATTCATACCACTCATGCTCTAGTCTCTTAGGGAGTGAGTCTAAGGACTTAGTTTTCTTTCTAAATGAACAACGACCTAGCCATCTTGCAAATCATAAGACTTGCCTACATGGATTTAAAGCGAGGAGTTAGAGCCACTCGGTGTAATAAGTTCGATGGTGGTTTATTCTCTCTTGTGGAGGTAAACCATATACCCTTAGATTTAGGTTGTGCCTTCATTTTGTACCAAGGCTCCTTATTTAGGAATCTGAGGTAGCTTTTTTCCTTTGGGCTACAAGCATAAATCCTCACCTCTTAGGCATTTCCACAATCTTATGTTGTGAAATTATAAGCCCTAGCAGTTTAATAAAATGTCAACTCAAATAATCAACTCTCTTCAATTTCAAAAATATAAAGCCCAACTATAGGGTAGATTGGAATGCTCACTAGGCTTCCTAGTATCATGAGCATTTCTACTTTCTCCCTTTGGATTCCAAAAATAAATCTTCTCCTTGATCTATCCCATTTGATTTTCTAAAATAGCCAATCCTTTGATAGTCTTAACCTTGAAATCTTTGGAGACCCTAATTATCTACTTTAATCGAGAGTATTCTTAAGAATTCTCATTCCTTAGGATGTAATTAACTATGGGGCTTGCCTCCATAGGGAACTTAATACCGGCTTAAAATAAACCCCTTTACTTTTCCATGTAAAGTAGGGAAAGATCTCTGTATATTCAAGACCCATCATTAGGAGTCCTTATTAGGTGATTGGGTCCATTATAGGGTGGTGATTTTTTTTATCTTTGAGATAGTACATCATTCCTTAATGTCATACCCGATCACTTCAATAAGTACCCCTAAGATCTGCGTGGTGTCCCACACCCCAAAATAAACACCACAGATTTTTTTGCGACTTGGGAGTTCCTCTCTCCATCTTTAGTAGACAATTATTGTCTCCAAGCATCGATAGTGGACTTATGTTTTATATAGGGCAGACTATCATTCTTTTCATTTGGCACTTAGCTTATTTCATCCTTAAGCAAAGCAACATCCTTTAGGTTTTAGGACCTCACTCAGTGTAGGTCTTAAAATCTATAGTTCCCCAATAGGTGAAAATTAAAATTAAACAAAATGAGAGGAGACCAAAATTAAAATCTCTTCACCATTATGGTGAGGCAAGGTTCATCCATGAACAATAAGAGAATAAAACTCTTCTACAAAATAATGTCTTTTTAAGCACTTTTTTAAAATCCACATAATAAGGGATCTATACACAAAGTTTATAAGAAATTTTCACAAAACACATATAACCAAACCTCATTTAACAAATCGATGATTGTTAAGGAGGTTCTTTTTTTAAAAAAATATCAAAATCAAAATCAATTTTTAATTTTCAAAATTTCTTCTTTGGAAATTATCCCATCCCACACACTCAAATTTATCAAATGGAGTTCCCCTTTGGAAATAAAAATTGAATTCTATTTGCATCGATTCCTTCATGCCAAAGTCTTGAACTTCAAACACATTGGGAGCTCATTTCATGCCCAAAATCGAATGAGAACTCCATTTTGAAAATCATAATTTCATATCAAATTTGTTAATAAGGAATTTTTCATGTCAACTTGAACTTTTGCTTAACATACCAAATTTGTTAGAGTCATCAAAAAAAATATCTCAAACAAATTTGACTTTCACTTTAAACTTGTTAAATTATGACCATCTTAAAAAAAATTAAAATTATCTCACTTTCTTCACATTTAACTTTCACTTAACATACCAAATTTGTTAAGTGAAAGTTCATAAACACACATTGACTTTCTCACTTAACATACCAAATTTGTTAAGTGAGAGTCATTTTCAAATCAAAATATCTTTGATAAATCTTCACAACAAAATATTTTAATTTTCAATCACACTCTTACATACCAAATTTGTTAGAGGTCTTCAAACTATATTTTCAAACAAATGACACAAATATTTCAAGAAAATCTCTCTCTCAAATTTTGATCCTTAACATACCAAATTTGTTGGTATGAGTTCTAATAAATAAAATCAAAGACTCTCCTATATCCAAAATCCAAAATTTTGGTATTTAACATCTTAAGATTGTTTATGGGTTCAAATTCAAATCAAATCTTGAAATCAATGATTGAAATGAATATCAAGGCAAGTGTCAAATACTACGTTTCAACCTCTTCGTGCAATCAATTGTTTTGATCTCATCATATCATGGCTCCCAATGTATTTTCCATCGGCTAAACCCAGCCTTGGATCAAGCTAGTCTTTTCCCCACTTGGCTCCCAAGGTCATCTTTGGCGTGGTTTTGAGGAGTGAGGATTTCTTAAGGGGCGACCCTCACCACCAGTTAACAAGGGAGGGTGGCGGGCCCCCTCATTGATATATCTCATCGATTTGGGTTTCCTTCACTAAAGAGGAAGGCCACTGTGTTCTACCCCTTGTGCTCGGTTCTATGCGGTCGTTCAAACAGTGTCAGTTCTCTACTCATTCTACCCCTCTTGGATTCCCAAAAGGAAGGCCCTTGCTTTTAGTCTCCTCCACATTCAGGTGGGTGCCTCTCTCCTACCCATTCACACTAACAAGAACCTTGGATCAAACATCACAAGAGGCGGAGAAGATGGATGTCCTTCCCATGTGGTTGGGAGGGATCTCCCTGTGAGACCTCTCCACATTTGAGTGGTAGTAGGTTTCACCCCTTTACCTCAGGATGGAGGAGGACTATGATTTGCACCTCCACCATGATATTCTCACCACCAGAGCAGGAAGCCCCATGCTCTGGGCTGATCTTCCGAGGTTGGCCGAGCTCAGTGACTCTTTGATCAGGGCTTATCCCTGGGAGGTAGTCTGAGGAGGAGAGCCTTGGAGGCCAGGCTCAGAGGCAGTGGGAGGCGATAGAGGTTTGTGGGGGTCGGCCTCACTCGATGGATTTTCCGTCATTGCCCTACCGGGGTCGATCGTTCAGAGACATCATCCCGGTGCTACTCATGGAGTAGGCCTATGTCGGGCGGTCGGTACCTCCCTCTCCTCACGCCCATCACCATCCACTCACGGCATCCCCATTCCAGATCCGAAGCCCGTCGGGAAAGACCGACACCATTGGTGATCCTACGCCAGGATCCCACTCCATCTCCACCCGTTGAGGTGAGGTCGAACTCTCCTATTGCCCAACTAGGAGGAATGGCGACCCAAGTAGTGGTAGTCCACGCGATCCACGGTATACTTGCGGTCTCCACCTATAGCATCGGTGGGAAGGGATAGGATATAGATGTAGTCCATGGCGGAGATCCTTCCACATTAGTGTTCTTATGGTGGTGATCAACATATACTATCGGAAACACATCCTTTAGAATAGTATGATGCGGTGGAGCATGATGTATTTCTGAGTGAGTATAGCCTCCAGGTCACTGAGTGTTTGTCCCTGCACGACTAGACCGCTCTTCAGATGAGATCGTTGCTCAGTACTTTGTTGAGAAGAGGGAACTCTACGGGGATGATCACTCTGATGAAGAGGATGATGTGATTTGATCCGATGGGGATGATCTCTTGGAGGACTAAGTCCATATGGTGACACTAGGGGTTCCCTCCTTAGGGATCGGCCAGAGAGGGTGTTGTAGTTGAGGAAGAACACGACTCATTCAACACCTTCTAGGCGGAGAAATGAGCATATTAGGAAGATGGAGAAAAGAGTTGAAGATTTATTAGCGAGTTTTAGCACTTCAAGGCCAAGCTCCATCAGTATAACCTACTCCCAGAGGCCGACCACCCTAGGTTGTTGCATGTTTTGGATCACCAAGTACATCTAAGACCGGGATAGTGGCGACATGCATAGGAAGGTGGTGGACCTCCATGCAAGAAAAGATATTAAGCGATTGGAGCAGCAAGTGAAGGATGCATTGGCCTGGAGGTGGCTCATCATTTCCAAAGGTAGACCACAGAGGAATTTGATGTATATCCTAGGGTTTTGTGCCTCCTTCAAAATTTTGATGGGTGGGAACCCAGACATAGCACATTTCGGTAGGATCTTTGTATCTTGGTGTGCGATGCACTTCTATTCCTTCTCTTTGATAGTAGTTTGATAGGCATTTGATTGGTTGAACTACCCAATAGTGAAGACTTTTGCGTAGCACCTCTTCATCAGAGGTTTCAGCCCAAGAGGTAGCTTGGGTGACCTCGTTGTGGCCCAACAAAATCCAAATGAGTCCCTTGTTGATTATATTCTCAGGTGGCGAGTATGAAATCGGTTGCCCATGCTCAAATTCCTTCATGCTCAAAAACCTTTGAAGTTAATCAACAAAGGCTACCTATAAGGGAAAACAAGCGTTACCTTTTCAAGACCAATCATTCAAGCCAAAGCATTCGAGAAGAAGCCAGGGTAGTGGTGTGTAGGCGAGAGGAAGTAGCCAGCGAGCTCGGTATGAGACCTCATGCACGACCTCCATTGCCACCTCCTCACCACCAGGCATATCGACCACCGGTTTCCACGGTAGCCACCTTAATATACTCAGCAGCGGTACTCATATCCACCGTTAGGTAGCTATTACCCACCTACTCTTACCGATAAATTGAATAAGCCATATTCATTCAAGAGATTGGTAGTTAGGAAGATCTTTAAGAATCTCTTAAAGAGCGACGAGTTACAAGAGGAAGATGTGGGGAGTGATGATCTACTATTGCCCCTACCATATGGTCGTCATGTCTTGGAGGATTGTGTCACCTTTAAGGGTGGCTTGAGTAGCTACAAGTCGGGAACTATTGTCATCCCAAGGAATACTTGTTAGAACAACCCTAGTTCTATCGAGTAATTCTTGGGGATACTTCGATCCTCTTAAGACAAAGAAGGTTGGGATATTGTCCTCAGAAAAAAGTGGTCTCTAAGATCAAGAAGCTTTCTTCTGGTGTCAAGTAACTCAAACCTCCAACACCAAGGAAGGTTTGCAAGTTGCCAAAGACAACTTGAAGAAAGGTGTCGACCCGGCCAGTGACTTACTTGCAGGGATAGCATAGTAGCACAACCCATTGAGAGCCTCCATCCATTTGTGTACTACTCCTCCACTAGCTCCTCTTCGCCAATAGGAGCATTGTATCGTGGACAAGGGCATATACCCCTTTCTCTACTTTATTAGATTTCTATCATGTACCTCCATCTAAGAAGAAATCAATGAAAAGCTTTCACTTATATTGTCCACTTCACGATACTCTAGATTTTATTCCTCTAAACTCTTCAAGTCTACAAAATAATGATGACTAGTTGATCATTCCACCTTTGATTTAGAAATGGATTTTCCATTCACAATCATTAGTTCACCATTGAGATTGATTTGAGTCATCGACTGATCCCATAGGAGAAGTCATAATGAGAAGGTAGAACTTCCTACAAATTCATCATTCAAGATCTCAAGTTAACCTTCGTGAAAGTTCTACCCTAGGGTGGCACCTCGGATAAGGGTAAGCAAATCATTGGTTCTAAAGAGCGGTGCCTCTCCACAAGATGCTCCACCCATGGATATGCTTGTGGAGGATCAAGCCAAGGTTGACTACATAGCACATCTTAGAAAGGTCAGCTAAGTTAAGTATATACCTCATCTTATCCAAAGAGATGAGGGAATCTCTAATCAAGGCCCTCCTTGATGGAGATATGCTTCTTAGCTACTAAAGAGGAGGCTTGCGGTTGAGGACACTCAGGAGTTACATTGATGAAGACTTGCTTCAGGCGAAACAACCGCCCTCTTTACATTACGTGGATGTTGGAAGATGGGATATCCGAGTTCTTGTTGACGGTGCATGGTGAATATTATGAGTCTAAAACCCTCTTAAAGATTGACATCTCCAAACTTTCAAAGAGAGGATGATGTTGAGAGGATTCAATGAATGAGGGGCTTTAGGCTCTATAGTGTATTTATTAGAAGTGGATGATTGGAAGACTACCGCCAAGTTTCATATTATAGACTTGAGATACATCTTTCAATGCTTTACTTGGGAGACCATGGATACATGAGAATAATGTGGTTCCATCCTCTCATGAAGTTCATGAGAGGTGGGATTGAATCACATCAAAGGAGATCTTAAGCCATTCACAGTTCATGAGGAATATCTCTGAAGATGCAATCTACTATCTCCCTCAAAATCAACAAGTCTATTCTCGTGAACTTGGTGAAAGTTTAAAAATAAAAGAAAAAAGAAAAAAAAAGAAAAGAAAAAAGAAAAAGAAAAGAAAAGAAAAAAAGGGAGAAAGAAAATAAAAGGCGAGAAATAGACTTGGAGGAGAAAGTAGAGCCTAACATTAGATTCCACCAGTTTAGTTTGCTCCATTGAACATATGGGTAGGATGACCTCCACCGGAAGAGGAGAGAGAGACATGCCAGAGCGGAAGACCTCCTTATTGGCCATCAATAGGAGTTATGTCCACTACACCTACAATCTATAGACTTAGAATCTAGTTGGATGATGAGTGTATTAGTACACTAAAGCTTCCAAGCCATGCAAGTGACGTTGAGCAGATGATGAAGCTCTAGCAAAGCATAAGTGTATCCAAATCTATATGTGAAGCATGAAGCATCGTTGGGAACTTTAGCTCACTTTCTCACAAAAGTTGAGGGTTTGGTAGTTAAGGAAGCCCCAAGTCTTCCACAAATGTAAAGGTGAAGTTCTTTCTTGGAGCATCATCCTCAAGTCAAGAAGCGATGTAGAACTTGAGGATGATTCATATAAAGATTTAATAGAATTACCTTTTGATTGGTATTAGCCTTGTGTTCTTAATTTAGCAGAAAGGATTAATTCCACATGCTTGGTCTAAACACATTGATTACTTTGAAGGTTATGGGACAACAAATCAAACATTCACAATCAAGACGGGACTAGGATTCTGCAATTGATCGGATGATGATTACTTGCTTGTCATCATCATTTGAAATTTGATAGGTTCTTTTCAAATCATGCTAACTCATATGAGGAGTGTGCTTAGAAACTTGATGATCCAAATGACTTTGAAGTCAAAGATGCACCGCCGAGTTGAAGAGGAGATCGATCAACTATCGATGAGCTCAAAGAAATCAACCTTAGAAGAAGATCCATGACCAACATATATTTCTATTGAATGAAAAAAGAAACCAATGATTTAGTGATTGAGTTTAAGGTTTAAATTTCTTTTGAGTTATGAAGAGATGCGGATTTATCTCGACATAGTCATAAATTAGCAATAGAACCTAATGCTAACCCTATCAAAAACTCCTAGCGATGCGATTAGACATTGAACAACAAGTCACTTTTGAAATTAAGCGATGATGATGGCTTTATTAGGGAAGAAAAATATCCTACACGGTTGGCGGTGTCATCCCGTTAAGAAAAGAATAAATTAGCATATGCGTTGATTTTAGGGATCTAAATAAGGCATGTCCTAAGGATGAATTTCCACTTCTAATTAATGGTGGACATTCATCTCATGCGGTATTCTCCTTTATGGATGGGTCATTACATTAAGATGGCCCATCATAAAAAATGAAATGGCCTTTTAATATAATTTAAGTTATGTATTGGATATTTGTATGTATTTTGTATAAAAATCATGCGTGAATTATTATATGCTTATCATCTCCAGTATCATGAGTCGATGATGTATGATTGGTGGTAGATAAGGAAGATCTCTTTGACTTGAGAGTTTTTTTTGAGTATACAACCTCAAAATGAACCCCAAATGTGCATTTGGGTAAGATCTTCAAAATTTCTTGTTGTCCTCGACGCGAGTGTGTGATCAAATAGAGAAGATAAGGAAAGAAAAGACTCCAAATGTCATTTGTTTGTAGAGGAATTCACTTCCAAAACTTTGCATTTAAAATGCAGTTAGATCATTCATAAATTATTTCTGCCTTATAAGATGATCTCTATGACATAACTTTAGAAGATCTTTTCAACACTAAATTCATAATATTGTGAATGTGCTCAATAGTAGTGAACATTTATCATTACTCTTGTGATTTAGAATTATGGTGTAAACATGATCATAAAAACACTGCTACATCAATTCTCCTTTATGGATGTGTCCAATCTTAGAGGATGAAAGAAACAGCCTTTAACTCATATATTGTTATAAGGTCATTACCTTTTCTTAATCTGACCACATACATGCTATGAATCTGAACTCATTCATCATCAGTTGAATGTTATATCTGATCTGGGTCAAAGCAAAAGGAAGACCATCTCTTTGACTTGAGAATAATTTTGTGGTTGAATACACCTCAAATGAACCCCAGTGTGCATTGAATGCTTGGAAAATTTCTTATTTTGTTGACACTGAAATCTCAAAGATCAGTGATATTAAATGCCACAAAACTAAACTCAGTCATTCTAAGATGCGTGTAGGCGCTTCATTTCAACTTATGAGGAAGATGACCATTCTCATTTATCAAAAAATATGCCAATTCAAATGGGATGATAAGTGCGACTTTCATCAAGCAATATCGGTGGTCCATTATCTCGAGCAAGCGCTCTTCTTGATTAGGATCATTTGTTGCATACCTGGAAGAAGACTCTATTATCTGATAAGATTCTCGAGCAAACTATACCTATTAGCGTTCCAGTTTTAATCTTTGCATCACAAAGCTACAATGCTTTCTCATAATGAACTTGATCTCAGTTGATCCCTTAATATCTACCACATATTCGGGATGGCATATTGGTCCATGATTTTGTCTCAGTTTGATATAACATTCGTGCCATTCCATGAAAGGACAAGCAGTTTCTTAGCAACCATCCATCATTGATTCTCATTAAGATGATCTCACGATGAACAAATCCTTGAAAGAGATACTGGTGCCGCTTTGCAGATCACTTTGATGGTCTTTCTCTCAAAGGAGGAGAACCACAACTATCAGGGAAGCTAGAAGTTCTCTTGTAGAGGCATGAGATTCTCATATCATTTGTCCAATTGACAAAACATAGATATGAGGTCGATTTTGATGCAGGTTAGTCATTACACATGTCCATGAGATCAACATCTTTGGGATTCTCGTTAGTCATCAAGCAATCTGGGACCTACAGTTCTAAATCCATCATTACCACAGTACACTATGGATTTGTGGCAAATCCGGGTTACCTCAAGATTCCTCGAGAGAGAACACATTGACGCATTGTACTTTAAAGTTGGCATGTGGGAAGATGAGTCCATTCCAATAATCCAAAATGTGTCCCATTAATCTAAAGATTCTCTCTTGAAGGAGGTTGCCATTCGGAAGGATAGGAGCATTTGGCATTCAGATTATTTAATTGTACCTACCTCAAAGAAATGGGCATACGGTGAAGCGATCATACTCTGGCACCTTGTCAGAAAATCTTCATCATATGTGTTACGTTATGCGACAAAGGCCGATGATCATGGATGTATGATAATGCAAATGCAGTGTCCTACATCAACCTCAACATTTTACTCCACATTGGCCTCATCATTAGTGTTGAAATTCTGACATGTGGGAAGTCCCTCCCTTCAAGGGTCATCGATTCATTCAGTTCTCAGATTCAAATGGGCAGAAATCCCATAGATCAATCAATGCTCTAGTTTTTAACCATATGGTATATGGGTTTCACAATTATATCAGATAATGAGCGCATTCAAAACCTAAAATTAATAACTTTCAAGACACAACATGGGTGGAATATTCAACCATCTATCCAAGAGAAAATGGGTTTGTGCCTTCAAAACTCATTCAAATACTAAAGAAGACTAGATGACAATAGCTGATGGCATGAGCGGTTGATTGAAGCTTTATGGGCCTAACATATAGAACTCCAACTCAATCTTTCTCCTTGGTGTATGGGTCATTCTACATTGGAAGTCCAACTCCCATCACTGATAGATAGCAAAATCACAATGGAGGAATGCAAGTTACATGGAAGAGTTAGAAGGTTTGGAGGAGATGCCCACATGCCAAAACCTCAAGTTATAAAGCCAAGATGATTCAAACATAACAAGTTGGTCCTGAGCTTTTCAAGTAAAATTGTTTTAGTTCAGGAGACCAATTATTTCTGAAGATAGGAAAGTTTGAACCCACTTGGGAAGGCCCTGCCATAGAAGGCCTACTAGGGTCTTACCAACTCATAAATTGTAAAGGGAGCCGATGCTTCAATCAATGGGCACTTAAAGAAATATTATCCATAAATCTTGAAAATAATTATCAATAAAATCTCTTTTCATCTCAATTTTATTTCTTCTATGTTAGAAATATCTTTTTTGAATTCACCATGATATATTTAGGGTCCCCAGGTGGCATCCTATTCCTTCATACACAAAACACATATCTTTGTCTCGGCTATTTTAATGAGAAGTGGCACTCACTCATTTTCTAGGTCGGGTTTGATTTGTTGTCCAAAGCAATGATCACCCTAGTCATTCTTGTTTGGAGGATGTGAGTCCCTGTTTTCTTGACCATTGCAATGGCTCACCTTGTTAGTTTGGTAGGCCTTGTCTTTAGTGAACTACCTTTGGCTTTATTTAAGAAGATGTGAGTCCACTTTCTTCATGAACTAGCCACCATACTCGACTAGGTCGAGTTTCCCAGGTTTAGGTGTAGAGTCCCATGGCATCATATTCTTCATATCAAACACAAATAAATAATATATATATATATATATTCACTATTTTGATGTGAGAAGCTCCTGTCACTCATTATTTTCTAGGTGGTTCAATTGTTTAAGCAACCCATCCCGTGGTCATTTGTTGGAGGATGTGAGTCCCTAATTTGACCATTACAAGCGAATGCCTTGTTAGTTTCATTGTCTTCGCGGTAAGATACCTCATGGTTGATCTGTTTGAGAAGATGTGAGTCCACTGCTTTCTTCTTGAACTAATCATCATGACTAACTAGGTCGAATATATTTGAGGTTTAGGTAAGTAGGCTCCTTTCCTCTTGACTATGTTTGAGTTGATATAAGCCCCAAGTGGCATTCACAGGTATTGCTCTTGGATGCGAGACACTATCTGGTTCACTTTAGAGAAGCTACACTTTCTTTCAGTTGCAAACCGATGGGCACCATAGGTTGGTTGATGTTGTTATGACACGAGGTGTACACTCTTGGAAGATGTAAGTCCGAGCTTTCTCCATGAGTTGGCCACCAATACTATGTGATAGCCATGTCATTTTCTCCGGTGTTGGATTGAAGCCATTTGTGGCCCCTTCTCCTGCGGCATTCTATTTGGATCCTTTGAGACCCCATTTAGACACTACCGTTACTTTTGGATTGGGCAGTCCCTCTTTCGGTAGCCACCCCTGGTTGGAGAATTTGTGGATGCAGATTCTCCCAGGTTGATAAATTTGAGATAGGTCTATATAAGCTCCTTCTCGTTTGATCCCTCATACTAATGATAAAATATAAACAAACAAACAAAATATTTGCTTGTGGATTAGGAATTCAAGCCCCAGTGGCCCCTTTCCCAGCGTCTATTTTTTAGGGTGTCGGCAAAACTCCTATAGGAATTGCGACTACAGTTGAGATAAATCCCGTGTCACTCGTAATGCCCAGGTTGGGTTCAACTTGTTGTGCCACGAGTTACCCGTGATCATCTTTGCTTTGAAAGATATAAGTCTATTACGCATTCTTTCCAACGATCGTTATGAAGCGGCAGCACAGGTCGGGCGATTGTTCGTGAGATCAGATGGATTCTTGTTTAGGAAGATGTGAGTCCTGCTTTCTTGACTTGACCATTCTGCGAAAGGCACCCCTTAGGTTGGTTAGTTTTACTAGCGGTAGACTATCCCTTTGGATTTGTAAACTAAGATAGGTCTAGGATATTAGCTCCTTCTTAGTAGATTCATCCGCATAGGTCCATCTAAAATTAAAGTAATTTTATTCTTGAGTCGATATGAGTCCACGGGCATTCACTCAAATAGTCTAAGCCTAGGTCGATTGATCTGTTGTGCCATCAGATCACTGATCCTACTTTGGAAGATGTAAGTCACTTCTTTCTTCAATGGTTGTTGCTGCGAAGGCAACCCCTTTGGATAGTCTACTTTGAGTAGACTACCCCTTTGGACTTGTAAACGAGATAGGTCAAGCGACATAGCTCCTCCTCGGTGGGTCCATAGCAAATACGGTCCACAATATAACTAAATTAAAGTAAATCAAATCAAATCAAATTAATCATCAGGACTACTCTTGAGTTGAGGTAAGACCCCCAGTGGTGCTCACTCAGTAGTCGCCTTAGGTAGGGTTCGATGTGTTGCTCGTCAATAGATCACCCAATGACTTTTCTTGCTTTGGAAGATGTAAGTCAGCTACATTTTTTTCCTAGCATAGTCATTGCACACCAAAAGGCAACCCCTCAGGTTGGATAGTCCTACCTTATGGCAGGTAGACTACCCCTTTAGACTTATAAATCTAAGAGCAGGCCCCCCTTCTTCTTAGTGTAGTCATTGAGTCCATAACAAAATAAATTTAAAACCAACCTCCCTAGTGAGTCAAATTAAACATATCAAACAAAATTTCTCTCCGAGGTGCAAATCAAATTGGCCTTCTTAGATAAATCATTAAATAAATTTCGAGTGCATCCAGGATATGCCTCAATCTAGAACCCTTCTCCCTAGTGGAGCCATAACAAACTAGACCAACCTCCCTAGTGGAATCTAATTAAACAAATCAAGAAATCCAATTAAATTCTTATCCCTAGTGGATACACACCCAAATAAATTATATTCACAATCAAACTCAAATTTATATCCCCAACGGATAACTTGAACTTGTTTCCCTAGAGGAAGGTTCATGTACTCAATCCCTAGCGGATTCCTTCTTGCTCTCTTATGCCTTTGGCATAAAGAGAGGTGCATTGCACTAAGATCATGATTCTATCTACCTTTGTCTAGGTATAGATCACTTTCATTGTTTGTTGCAACCTTTAAATGTTGTTGATCATTCAGCAATACGTGTGGTGTGCCTTACACCACACTATTGGGGTCCTTTTGTTGACCTCACTTTTGGAGTGAGCTCTTAACATCCTTTTAGACTTAGGAATCTTCTAGACACTAAGACTCCTAGTCATAAGACACACTATAGTGATTAGGTGAACAAACCTAAGCTGAGACTTAGAAGTTAATCTTAAATAAGATTAGGATGCCTTAGGGTTGAAGGAAATTACCTATCCCATACCTAAACTTAATCTAGATACACTTTCTCAAATCAAACACACACTCAATTCTCAAATCAAATCTCAAATTCAAATTCAAATTCTAAATCTAATTTCAAAATTTGACTCCAAATGATTGAAACCCAAAATCAAATTCAAATCTAAAACCCTTCTAAGCCATATGAACCATATTTTATAAGCTTAGCCAAATCTTTCCTTAAATCAAATCAAAAATTGATCTCTTCATAAATCAATTATTCCTTCATTTATATTCACAAATATAAATGAAATCAAATTCAAATGACCAAAACCATATTGAAAATCAAATCCAAACTCAATTTAAACCCTTTAAGCCAATTCTTTGGACTTAGCCAAATTCTATCCAGATCAAGTCAAAACCAATGAATTTTCTCTTGAATCAATCATTTATTCAATTATCTAACCAAATATAAATGAAACCTATAATCATCAAATCAAATCAAAACTAAACCAATTGACCCACTTAGGTGCACTTGACCTAAAGTGACCTAAAGGACCCATTTGAGCCAACTTCTAATCCAACCCAAATTGGATTGAACCAAGCTCACCAAAATCTTCCACCATGATTTTTGATCACCCTAGGATGATCAATTGCAATCAATTGGGCCAAACCAAGCCCAATTGGCCATTTGATCCAAAATTGGCCTAAAGAATCAAAAAATCATGATCTAACCCAAATTGATTGCAACCAATGGCTCAATCTCATTAATTGAACTTGACCAAAGCAATAATTGAACTCAATTTGATCAATGAGCCCAATCAATCAACTTGACCTTAGATTGGCCTAAAGGGTCAATTTGGCCTAAATCAAAATTAAATCCAAATTAATTCAAACCAAAGACCACATTCATCTTCAATTCAATTGAACATGAATCAACTCATAAACTAGTTAATTTGGCCAATTTTGGTCAAATGGGTCAATTTGATCCAAAATGATATGACCCAAATTGGGCCAAATCCTTGAAACCAAGCCAAAACCCATTGGGGCTGAGATCAAACCCGACCCAAACCCATTTGGGCCCAAAATAAACTCAACCCATTTTAAATCCTCATGAACTCCCCCACATGGATTCCACCAACTTCATTTAATTCCCCACATGCACTTAACCCCTCATGGCTTTTCAATTAAACAAATCTCATCATGTAGAGAGGACTTTGGAGCAAAATCCAAAGTCCTCAATCAATCTAGATCTAGCCCCAACCACCCCAGAAATTCAATTTGGAGCCAAAATAATTCAAAAATTTGTATTTTCATCCATTATAAAAGGAGGAGATGAGACTTGAGCTCCTCCCATCATCACTCAAAATCTCTCCAAAGCCAAAAGTAACCCATTCCCCTTAGCCACTTTGAGCTCAAATAATATCAAGAATTTGCTCTTCGACGGTAAACATCGGAGAAGGAGGCATTTTGAGAAGCAAGGGCTAAAGATTACTCAAGCTTCCTCACACATAGAACTCCCTGATCTTCACGCCGAAATCATCCCGGTGAGGTAACTTTTCAGCAATAGTAGGCCTTAGGATTTTGCATATTTTGTATCAAATTTCTCGCGATTCTAGGAATTTCCTTTAGAAAATCCAGCACTTTTATTTTAAATCATCCCAAATAGGAAATAGAATTTTTTTGGTGCATGTCACAAAACGGGTCCATTTGGACAAGTTTTGGCTTAGAAACTTTCATTTTTTCAATACCCACGAAAATACCGATCTTGTCCGTGATTCAGCGGATCGGGATTAGATCGCGCGCGGATCATGCGATGACCTCATCGCGTGATGCGGATCGATGTGCTCAAACTTCGGCGACGCACGTGTGAAATGATCTCGGGACCGTCGGCGTGGTTTCTCGCGCGGCTTAGATCGTGATCCGCGATCAGCCTCTGATGCGATCCGCGTGATCGGATCGACGAAGCGGGTCGCTTTCTTTTGCCCAAAGCGTATATATATATTTAATAAATAAATAAATAATAATAATAATATTTCAAATCATCTGAAATTTTAAAAATTCATAAAAAAATAAAATACTTAACCAAAAAAAAACAAAGGCTCGTTGGATTCTATCAGAGGAATCCAACAAACCCAAAATACTCAAAAATGAATTATTAATCTAGGTTTTAGTGAAAACATATTTCATTAATTAAATATAAAATATAATTAAGTTGAGATTTTTGAAATTAATGTTATAATACACATACAATAAAATTTTTTAAGTTAAAATAACTTTTGGTAGAAATTAAATTTTTAAATTCAGATTATCAATTTTAATAAAATAAATTAAATAAAAATTCAAAAATTTACAAAAATCTTCAAGATAACCTAAATCACTTCAATTGACATCCAGGACTCTTAAGAAAAATGATTTGATCTTCTGAATCTTAAGAAACCCAAATAAACACTTAAGATTAGAGTTTAAACAATTAAAAAGTTAATTAAAATATAATCTAAAATAACTCAAATATTAAATCAAAATGAAATTGAATAGCATTCATTAAATCATTAATTAAACTTTAAATCAAAAAATATATATCATCTTTAAAAGAGATTAAATTAAATATGATTAAATCTATTTAAGTTAATAAAACTCAATTAAATGATTAAATCTTAAATTAAACTCAAAATCCAACAAACTTAGAAAATTTTAATTTGATACTAATCGAATTAAACTAAATAAAATTAAAGCAAACTTAATTAACTATGATTAAATCACATCCATTTGGAATGAGATAATTAATAACCATTGAATATTTCAACCTTAATTAACATGTTAATGTTAAATCAAACAAACATAATAAATCAAATCAAGTAAAACCCTAATCAATAATCAAATCAATTAGTCAAACATTTAATTAATGAAAATTTAATAAATTAATCCATCATCTTAATTAATCAAATTAATTTAAATAAGTTACATTAAAGCTAACTCTAAATTAAGAAATCAAACCCATAATTAAATATATAATCACACCCTTAAATAAATTAATTTAATTAAATTAATCATATGAAAACTTAATCAAACATAATTAAGATGCAATTAAACACTAATCAAAACTTAAATTAAACCTAAATCATTAATTCATTAAAATCAAACAAACCTTTAATTAATCTAATAATTTAACCCATCAAACTTAATTAATCACATCTAATTAATTTAAACTTAATAAAAATTCCATTATCTTAATAAACCAAATTTAACTTTATAAATTAGTTAAAATTATTAAATTCAAATTAAATTAATTAATTTAATCTATTAAATAAATTAATTAGGTAAATTACATTAATCATATTAAACTTAGCTTAATCAAACATAAAAATGCAATTAAATGATAATCAAACCCATTTAAACTTCAAACCATTAATTATCAAATTATTAACTCAAATAAATCAAATTAAAAGTTAAGCAAATCTTTATTTAATAATCACCTCTTAAAAACTAATTAATCAAATTAATTACATTAAACTTAATTAATCAAATGCAACTAAAATATCAAAACATAAATTAAACTAAACCATTAAGTCATTAATTACATCATTAAACAAATATGAAACTAAATTAAAAAAAAAATTAAAAAACCTTTATAATTAACATAAATACACTTATTAATTAAACAAATCACATAATCACATTGAACCTAAGCAAACCCATGACCAATAAAGCTAATTAAATCAAATTGAATCAAATTAAGTTAAATCAAGAAAGATTCACAATTTAATATAGAATCAAATCAAATCTCATTTAAAAAATTATAACTATCCATAATATGAAATCAAAAACCAAACTTTGATGAACAGATAAATGGATATGATTAAAAATAAAATCTAATTACGAATCAAACTCAATTAAAATCAAAAAAATTTCAATTAATTTAGTAAATAAATGAACCACAATCAAATTAAATAAACATAAAGTTAAATCCATAATCATGAAGAATTAAATATTTAAAAGGATATTGAATTATCAAGATTCAATTAAATCAAAACACCTAAAAATTAATCAACCAAAAACACATGAACTTAAAACAAACTTAAACTCCATTAGACATTAAGGATATTGAATTATCAAGATGCAATTAAACTAAATATCTAATCTAAAATCAATCAATCAAATACTTAACAAACTCAAATTCTAAATTCTAAATGAAATTAAATTAAATCAATCAAATTTACACAAATTCAAATGGGCTTCAAGATACCTTTTAGTTAGATTCCTTAGGAATTAGGATGTAGAATAGGGTGAGTCACATACATGGAATTCATCCTACTCTTCATTCTTGAGAACCTAAATATCATTTCAAAATAAAACTGAAATAAAATGAAAATCAAATCATTAAATCATTTAGATTGAAATCACCCAAAGGTAAAATTTAAATTCAAACTTCAAATTGGAACTTAAAATAAAGAAGCCTAGTAAAGCCTTGCTACACAAGACTTAAGCACACACATTAGAATACTAAGTCACTACTTCTAGTGCTAAGTTAGGGGGTTGTATGTATGATGTTGTGTTTTGTTTTGTGATGTAATATTTTAGGGGATGTTAGGGTGTATGTTTCATAGCGGATGTTAGTTATTAGCCTAATCATATTTTCTGAGGGGTTATGCTTAAAGGGCCAATATTTAATAAAAAAATAAATGCTTTTTTGTGCGGTTGCTTAGCCTAAGTGTAACCCATATTAGGCAGTGGGCTTGGTTACCCATGTGTGTCTAAGTCCAAATTATTCATATCTTGCTTGGATTGTATGGTGTGTTTAGCTAACATTTTCAGTGTAGCTAGATTTACTTTTCCTATTTTTTGATGTAATTTTGCATTAGGAATTATAGTGCTATGGGGGATTAGGATGAAGCGGTGTAGAAGGCTTAGTCCACAGGGTGCCACAGATGCCTTTGCAAATAATCAAATCAAAAGAAATGAAGAAATGAAGAAATGAAGAAAAGAAGACCCCAAGCATATATATATTATTTTTGTAATCCGGGTTGTATAAGGGTAGAGCTCTACCATATCTTTTCTCTTTTTTTATGCGTGTTGGATGCTTTTTTATTCTTTTACGGTTTATAAAATTGTTTGATGTTGTGTTTAGATTAGCATTAGAACATGCTTTTCATATTTATGATTGATGCTTGAATGTGTGGATGCGGTAGGCTCTTAGGATAAAATTAATTTTTACCCCAATTAACAACTCATAACTAAAATTTTAAATAACTCATAACCTCACATAAAAGCCTAAGAATTAAATCAAGATAATAAAATTTTTAGTAACCCCTTAGCTGGATGGATGAATGTATAATATCATGCATGTCATATTCTTTCACTCTTATTAAGAGGGAGCTTCCATCTTTGCTAGAATCAAGGCTTAATGAGAGCCTTTGGTGGAAAACACCCCTTTCTCTCTTGATTTGGCCTATAATCAAATTCTCATGCATTTAGGCATATAAAATCTCATAGCCCGTGTCAAAAAAAAAAAGTCCAAAAGAATCAAATAAATCTGATAAAATTTGCATTAGATTAAGTCATGGATTCATACCACTCATGCTCTAGTCTCTTAGGGAGTGAGTCTAAGGACTTAGTTTTCTTTCTAAATGAACAACCTAGCCATCTTGCAAATCATAAGACTTGCCTACATGGATTTAAAGCGTAGGAGGAGTTAGGCTCCACTCCAGTGGTAATAAGTCCAAAGTCGGGTGTTTATTCTCTCTTGTGGAGGTAAACCATATATTTTAGCCTTAGATTTAGGTTGTGCCTTCATTTTGTACCAAGGCTCCTTAGTTTAGGAATCAGGTATTTGTTTCCTTTGGGCTACAAGCATAAATCCCTCTTAGGCATTTTTCACAATCTTATGTTGTGGAATTATAAGCCAATCTAATAAAATGTCAACTCAAATAATCAACTCTCTTCAATTTCAAAAATATAAAGCCCAGCCATAGGATAGATTGGAATGATCACTAGGTTTCCTAGTATCATGAGCATTTCCTACTTTCTCTCTTTGGATTCCAAAAGTAAATCTTTTCTTTGATCTATCCCATTTGATTTTCTAAAATAGCCAATCCTTTGATAGTCTTAACCTTGAAATCTTTGGAGACCCTAATTATCTACTTTAATCGAGTATTCTTAAGAATTCTCATTTTTAGGAGGTAATTAACTATGGGGCTTGCCTCCATAGGAACTTAACGAACCCAACTTAAAATAAACCTACTTTTCCATGTAAAGTAGGGGAAAGATCTGTATATTGAAGACCCATCATGCCTTAGGAGTCCTTATTAGGTGATTAGGTCCATTATAGGGTGGTGATTTTTTTATCTTTAGATATATACATCATTCCTTAATATTTTGATCACTTGATAAATACCCCAAGATCATGGTGTCCCACTGTATGTAGAATTTGAATGGAATCTGGCGAGGATCTTTGACTATCAGAGGTTTTGTCAGTGTTACTCGACGGCGTTAACTGTGTGGAAGAACTTGAATTGAATCGGAGGATCTTTAACCCATCAGAGGTTGTTTGTCGGTGTTGCAGATGGCGTTAATGTGGAAGAGAGTAGAAGTCCGAGGACCTTTTGACCTATCTAAGTTGTTTGTCGAGTGTTATTGATGACATTAACAATGTGGGAAGAGGCGGTCCCCAAGGACCTTTTAACCTATCCTAGGTTGTTTGTCAGAGTGTTACTCGATGACGTTAACCTATTTGGAAGAGGTTGAATTGAATTTGTTAAAGATCTTTGACCTATTCGAGATTATTTGTCGGAGTGTTACTCGATGACATTAACTTGTGTGGAAGAGGCTATAAGAAGTCCACCAAGGACCTTTTAACCTATCCTAGGTTATTTGTCAGAGTGTTACTCGATGACGTTAACCTGTATGGAAGAATTTGAATTGAATCTGTTGAGGATCTTTGACCTATCCGAGGTTGTTTGTCAGAGTGTTACTCGATGATGTTAACCTGTTTGGAAGAGGTTGAATTGAATCTGCTGAAGATCTTTGACCTATCCGAGGTTATTTATCATATTGTGACTCGATGACGTTAACCTGTATGTAAGAATTTGAATTGAATCTGCTGAGGATCTTTGACCTATCCAAGGTTGTTTGTCAGAGTGTTACTCGATGGCGTTAACCTGTGTGGAAGAAGTTAAATTGAAGAGGATCTTTGACCCATCCGAGGTTGTTTGTCGAGTGTTACCGATGGCGTTAACTGTGGAAGGTAGGAAGTCCACCAAGGTTCTTTTGACCTATCCTAGGTTATTTGTCAGAGTGTTACTCGATGACGTTAACCTGTGTGGAAGAGGTCGTAAGAAGTCTACCAAGGACCTTTTAACCTATCCTAGGTTGTTTGTTAGAGTGTTACTCGACGACGTTAATCTGTATGAAAGAATTTGAATTGAATCTGCTGAGGATCTTTGACCTATCCGAGGTTGTTTGTCAGAGTGTTACTCGATGACGTTAACATTTGGAAGAGGTTGGGTGAATTTCTTGAAGATCTTTGACCTATCCGAGGTTATTTGTCGGAGTGTTACTCGATGATGTTAACATGTGTGGAAGAGGCTGTAGGAAGTCCACCAAGGACCTTTTAACTTATCCAAGGTTGTTTGTGAGAGTGTATTACGGCAGCGCTAACATGGAAGAATTTGAATTGAATCCGAGGATCTTTGACTATCAGGTTTTGTCGAGTGTTACTTGATGGCGTTAATCAGTTTGGAAGAAGTTGAATTGAATCTCCTGAAGATCTTTGACCTATCAAAGGTTGTTTGTCGAGTGTTACAGATGATGTTAACTGTATGGAAGGTTGAATTGAATCGCTAAGGATTTTTGACCCATCGAGGTTGTTTTCAAAGTATTACTTGATGGCGTTAACGGTATGGAGAGGAAATCAAAACATCCGTTTGTGATTGTAGCCAAAGTTGCTCCTTAACCTTGGTCTTTTTCATTGGTATTGCTAACTTACTTCTCTAACTGATAATCAATTAAATATCCAGAATATTGATTTGGATAATCTTTTGAGATTAAGAGTTTCCCCCCAGTTTTTGACAAAATCTGAAGAAACGAAGTTTGATAAATCTTCATTCTTTGCTTGTGCTCTTTAAAAGATTAAAATGCTCCATCTCGATGGTGATTTTGATCTTATTGGGAAACTTGGTCGTCAAATAAAATGAAATAATGGGAATCACTTTCCAATAGATGGCGAGCCATTTGCGTCCAGAAAAACTAGCTGCGGTAGAGGTAAAATTCACTTAGCCTTGTTGTGAAATCTACACACCTGAGGTATTTAAGAGTGAACAAGAAAACTTCTAGAATTTTTATGTGGAAAACCTCGAAGAAAGAGAAAAAATCACGAGCTAACTAGTAAAAAAACTTATATATTTATTTTGGAGTACAAGTTTTCAGATAATAGGATTACATAATTGTGAGAATGGCTAACATAGTAGAATCCCAAAGAATAATAAATAGCCATATAGTCCGTCAGGGTTTAGTATCGATTACTCATGGTAGCGAGATGATGGTGAACAGCGTGGAACATAAAGTGACGTTGAAGGTTGTCATGATGGAGACCAGTGATTACGGCGAGGATCAGCGGCCAGTGGCCCGGTGGTTGTCCGTCAGTGGTGGCGATTGTGCTTGGAGGATCTTCTTTAGAGCTCTCTCCTCTCTCTTGCTTGACCTCCCCATATAAGTAATGAGGGCTATTTATAGATTGGAGGAGTGGCATCTTTGTAAATACATGAAAAATCCAAACCACTCCACTTCATTAGACGGCTCAGAATAATTCCTTTGATCATTTGATGTATTTTAAGTATTTGAATGCTCAAATGAAGTCAGAATTATAATATCTTGGGCTTGTTGAGACGCTCGATTTGACTATAAACACTTCATATTTGAGAGCTATTTAGAGATTTAACTGATATCCCAAAGTTTCCAATGATATCTTAAGTGTTTGATCTCGATTAGTTTCAACTGAGGATCAACTTTTTTTTGACATCAAGATTCGTGCTTCGACTAGTAGAATTTTTAGTGTCATATCAACCATAACTTTTAGATAGTAGCTTTTATTGCAAAAAATTTATCATTACATTTTTAGATAGCTATAGTTGAACCAAATAAATCTCTCAATCACAAAATAATATTAGTATAATATATTTGTGAGACTCAAATATTGAACTAAGTGAAACATTCTAAATTAAATTATTTTCATGTGCTTGTTTGAATATCAAGAATGATAATATAAGATTGAACAAATGACAATTGATAATAGTTAGAAATTTTAAATGAATTGTATTAATATATATATATATATATATATATATATATATATATATATATATATATATATATATATATATATATATATATATATATATATATATATATATATATCACATTGAATATTTTTATGTGGTTTTATTGTTATTTGTTAGAAGAAAAATATTATTTTAAAAGCACTAAAATTTAATTTTTAAAACTTTTAAGTATTTTTAAATATAAATATCATTAATAAATTTATTTTATTCTAATCAAAACATAAATAAAATGAATAAAAAATAAAAATGAGTCCAAATGGCTGTAAATATCGAGAAAATAATTAAAAAAAATAAGCACACTTCATTTTTAACAAATATCTGTATTAAAAAATTATTATTATTCATTTAAATTTATAATTATTATTTATATGACCCTGAAAACTCTACTAGTCGTAGCACTAATCTTGATGCTAAAAGTAAGCCGATCCGAAGTTGAAACTGGTCGAGATCAAGCACTTAAAATATTAACTTTGGGATATCGGTTAAATCCTAAATAACTTTCAAATATGGAGTGTTTATAAGTCCAAATTGAAGCGTCTTGAAGAGCCAAATCAAACAAGCCCGATCTCATAATTGACATCATTTGAGCATTCAAATACACAAAATACATCATATGATCAGGGATCCATCATGAGCGTCAGATGGAAGTGGTTGGGATTTTGCATGTTCTGACGCCACTCTCCAATCTATAAATAGTCCCTCATTTCCCATATGAGGCTGAAGAGAGGAGAGCTCTAAAGATCCTCCAAGCAATCGTGCCGCCACTCGACGGTCGTCAACCATCACCGTCGGCCGCCGCCGTTGATCCTTGCTGTCGTCAATCTCTGTCGATCTCCATCATGATGACTTCTACCAGTGATTATTCTCTGCATTTCTACCAGTGATTGTTCCCTGCATTTCTGCCAATGATTGTTTTCTGCATTTACGCAATTGTTACGCATTTCCATAGGTGATTGCTCGCCGAGTTCACCATCATCTCTACTACTAAAACTATTACAAGGATCATTGTCACATAGGTTGCTCCTTTCTCATATGCAATCCGTAATCCCATTATGGAAGATTTTGTACTCAAAGCAGATACATAGTGGAAGATTTTTTGCTGGCCGTGGTTTCCCTCTTTTGAGGTTTTCACGTAAATTGCAGTTTTCTTGTTCACTCTTTAAATACATGTGTGTGTCTTGGATTTCACAAAGCTAAGAACGAAAAATTTTACTCTCTATGGTTTTCAACATGCAGGTTGATTTGTTTGTGGATACGATTCCCATTATATCATCTTGTATGGTGACCAAGTTCCCAAACAAGATCAAAACCACCATCGAGATATAGCATTTCAAGCTTTTAAGGAAGAGAAGAATGAAGATTCATCAAACTTAGTTCCTTGATTTTGTGAAACTTCGGCAAATTTTAATCTCAAAAGATTATTCAAATCGATATATGGATATTGATTATCAATTAGAAGCAAGTCGATATCTTGTGAAAAGGCTAAAAGATTAAGGAGCAACTTTGGCTACAACCACAAATAGATGTTTTAATACCTCTTCCATACAGGGTTAGCGTCCGAGCAAAGACTCGACAAATAACCTGGATGGGTCAAAAGGTCCTTGGTGGACTTCCTACGACCTCTTCCATGCAGTTAAGCGTCATGAGCAAGCAAGAAAAAACTTTAGATGTCAAAATGTCCTTGGTGGACTTCTCTACGACCTCTTCCATACAGTTAATCGAGCAAAGACTTTGACAACTAGGATAGGTCAAAGGTCATTGGTGGACTTTATGCGACCTCTTCCACCGGTTAATGTCATCGAGCAACTTCGACAAACAACCTAGGATGGGTCAAAAGGTCCTTGGTGGACTTTTCGACACTTCCACAGGTTAAGCGTCTGGGTAACACTATGACAACAAACCTGGTCAAAATCCTCGGCGAATTCAATTCACTTCCATGAGTTAGCGTCGCCGGGTAACACTCACGTCAAATAACCTGGGATGGGTCAATGATCTCGGTGGATTCAATTTGACCTCTTCCATGCGAGTTAGCGTCATCGGTAACACCGAACAAACAACAGATAGATCAAAAATCCTCAGCGAGATTCAATTCAGCGTCTTCCCTAAGGTTGCGTCATGAAAGACTTCGACAAACAACCTCGATAGGTCAAAATCCTCGGCGGTTCAATTCAGCCTCTTTCCGCAGTTGCGTCGCCGGCAAAACTCGCCTGAGCAATAAAATCCTCAGCGGATTCAATTCAGCGTCTTCCATAGTTCGCGTCATGGGTAATACTGACAAGCAATCTCGATGGGATATCCTGATTCAATTCCAATCTCTTTCACAAGTTAGCGTCATGGGATAACTTTCTCCCACATCTTGGATAGTCAAAAATCCTCATCGTGCGGTCATCCCCGCCACTACGACGTCGATGCCGCAGATTATTCATGCGGTTCGCGTTCGCGACCTCCCCCTGGATCCTACCACGCAGCCACTTACTACGTCGGTCATGTCGCTAGACCATTCGGCAATCTTGTTTGGTCACCACCATCATCTCGGTCATCCCCTTCGTGGCGTCGATATGCGTACATTGTCGTTGGTGCCACTTGCACCACCAGCTCAGCGCCAAGCGCGTTGCAGGTTGCCATTTGCCGACCACCAGGTCGGTCGCAACCGCAGATCGCCTTCGCCGCCGACTATGCGATGAATCACCTGACCATAGGCAATCTTGCCGGCCACCACCATCATCAGCCCGGTCATCCCGCGGACTACCAGCGCCGGTCACGATATTTTCATTGGTGCCATTTGAATACCCGTCGGCCGCCAACCCGCCGTCGCGGTAACCACCATTGTCATGGGCGTATCGCCGTCGCGTCAACCCATGTTTATTGCCGACCACCATTGCTGCCGATACCGTCGTAGATCACCGTGGCATTGCTCGCATCCGCTGGCCAGACCATTGCCGCGCCAGCGGTCACCACCATCATCGGGGTCATTCCAGCCGACTATCGGCGTCAATTGGCCAGTGACTATTATTGCATTGCCGCCTGCCGTCGACCGCCAACCACCGTCGTAGGTCCGCCGCCGTCATTCGTTGATTCTTGCCTTGCCATCCCGTCGACCACCCACCATGCGTGGACGCTGGCGGTCCGCGCCCTAGACCATCGCTGCGATCAGGCGGTCACCACCATTGTCACCCATCCCCGTAGACTCTACAAGCGCCGTAGCCACAATCGATTGTCGCCCGGTTCTTGTGCCACACCCGTCGGCCCAACCACGCAGTCCGGTCACCACCGCCGACTTCACCGGCGCTCACCACCGCCGATTCGTCCTTGGTTTTTGCCTGACCACCCCGTCGACGCCAATATCGTTAGGTCCAGCCGTAGACCATCGCCGAAAATTTTTGCTGGTTACCACCATCGTCATCGGTCATCCCACATGACTACCGGCGTCGGTGCTCGACCATTCAGTGCATGATTACCCATTGACCACCCGTTGGCGCCGATCCGATTCGGTCGCGACCCGCCGAATCGCCGACCATCTCCGTCACGCACTACCGCTCGCCGGTCCGCGACCCGTCGAGCCCGCTTCCCATGTTGGGTCACCATCACCAACTATCGCGTAGGCAATCTTGGCGGTCACCACCAGCATCTCGGGTCATCCACGTATTCACAAAGCCCGATGCGTCATTCAGGTAAGCCGATTGCCGACCACCCCATCGGTGCCGATCACGGTCGTCGGTCATGCCGGCCGACTATCGCCGCCATCTCGCCGGTCCACTATCGTCGCCCTATGCCGGTCCATCGCCCGATAATCTTAGCCGGTCACCACCATGCGTCGTCGTCGGTCCCGTCGACTGCGGCCTCAATCTCCAGAGTCATTCGTGGCAATTCACCGATGCCGACCACCCCCGTCGGTCGCCAACCATAGTTGTCGGTCACCGCCCGCACCATCGGCGGCAATCTGGCGGTCACCATAGGTCGTATCATCCCGCGCAGACCACTATCACGACCACCATCGTTAGGCATCGTCGTCGACCAGATCTCAGATTATCATCGTAGATGATCGCCTCCAAACCGGATGATCCGGCGAGTCAGTTCGCGCCTCTTTTGAGGAAAAGCGTAGACCGCATATGTCTGCGGGCCGGTGCCTCAAACCGGCGGTGAGGCGAGGCGGGGATGGCGCCTCTTTCGAGAAAAGCTGGGAACGGCATTAATCGTGGGCCTTGATCGCCTCGAAACCGGACGGATGGGGTAGGTTGGCCTCTTTTCGAGGGAAAATCGAACAACGATGCATCCAGACTTTGATCGCCTCAACCAACGGTGACGAGGCCGGTTGACACCACCTCTTCAGGGAAAGCCGGGAACAACGGCGTAAGTACCGCTGACGCGATCAACTCGAATGACTCTCTCAAGAAGAGGTGTCTTCTCCGCTTGGGGGTTTTATAGACCCCTAAAAGTCAAAAGCGCAAAGCGCTCAAACGGAAGGAAGCGGGTAAAATGGGCGTTCATTCGACTGCATGGACCGCGAGCTCCGCGTCGCAGCGATCATATGGCGTGTTGCCGACCCGAATCCGCGATTCGTTCACCGACCAGCGTGACTTCGCAGACCAGCCGGCCGCTGGCGACCCACCGATCGATCAACGCGCTCAGCCCGCCAGCTTCATCATCGGAGCGCGGCAGCGGATGCTCCAGCCCCGGTAGCGGCGGCTCCGTAGCGCACACCGTGGCCGGATTCTGATGGGTCATAATCTTGAAATCGCGCTGCATACCTACACACATCCTTTGCATCCGCCGTGGTGATAATCTTGTGTTCCCATGAAGATTTATTCTTTCAAAATGTATGGTTAATGGAACCGCAAATTTCATTGAAGAATTTGCTATTTTCAAATATTTGACATATATATTTTTGGATGATTGAGATATCATCCAAAATAGGAAACGATATGACACCTTGAAAACTCTAGTGAGCATTAATCTTGATGTTAAAAGTAAAGAAGTTGAAAGTTGAGATCAAGCACTTAAAATATTCTTAAAACTTTGGGATATCGTTAAATCTTTAAATAGCTTTTAAACATGGAATGTTTATAGTCAAATTGAGCGTCTTGACGAGCCGAATCAAACAAGCCCAAGATCTCATAATCTTCATTTGAGCATTCAAATACACAAAATACATCAAATGATCAAGGGATTCATCATTAGTCGTCAGATGGAGGAGTGGTTTTTGCATATTTTTCTGAGACGCCACTCCTCCATCTATAAATAGTCCCTCATTTCTCATATGAGGGGCCCAAACAAGAGGAGAGAGCTCAAGATCCTCCAAGCACAATCGTGCCACTCGGCGATCGTCATACCACCGCCCGGCCGACCGTATCTCGTCGTCAATCTCCGGTCTCCATCATGATGACTTCTGATGATTGTTCGCATTTCTACCGATTGATTGTTCCGCGTTTACGTGATTGTTCCTGAATTTCGCTAATTCGCATTTACCGGTGATTCCATAGTTCACCATCATCTACTATTAACTTTACGACATCGTTGTCACAAATATTGTTCCTTTCTCATATGCAATCTTGTAATCCCGTTATCGGGAAGATTTTGTACTCTGAAATAGATACATAGTGGAAGATTTTTACTAGGCCAGACCCCGTGATTTTTTCCCTCTTTTTGAGGTTTTCCACGTAAAAATTCTGGAGTTTTCTTGTTCACTCTTTAAATACCTGTGTGTGTGCTAGATTTCTAACTAAAGGCGATAACTTTTCTCTACCTGGGATTTTTTAGCCCGCAACATTATTATTTATTTATAATCATCATTATCCATTGGGGATGGCATATTTGTAATTATGGAGTTGGAATTTGGCGTTCCGCGGTTTGGTTCTGACGGCACACCCTCCTTCCGCGAGTGAGCCGAATAACGATTAAACATCGGACGTGTGACTGTCAATGACAACGGGTCATGTTAAAATTTAAATATTAGATATAAAAATATATAAAATTATGTGATAAATATGAATCCTTCTTTTATATATCATTTCATCCTTTGCTTTAATATGTACGTGTATATGTGAATTTATATATATAAATCATTCACCAGCAGGGGCAGAACTAACTTTAATTTTCACGAGAGGTAAATTTATATATTAAGATAAAAGAAAATAACAAAAAAATTAAATGAGACAAACGATTAATTTAACTATTTCATATAAGAAAAATTATAAAATTTAAGGCTATGATTAACTTTTTTTCAACTCGCTTGAATTACTCTGATCATTATTCTCATTATATGGACTGATATGCACACTTTTGATAACTTTTAAGTAATAATGACTTTGAGATTAGGTGTTGAATCATATTTGTGATGTTGGAAGATTTTATCAAAACATATAGTTTGGTATTAGAGTAATTAAAAAAAACCAATTAATTGATAGACATCACATTTTATTTTAATTAATTTTTTATTCATTCATTGTTTTGATAAATTTATGTTGTTAAAAATAGGTTGAGAGAAGTTCTCCTTGACTGTTGCTTTTAAACCGAATTTATGAGTCCAACTACCTCTCGAATGTGGCTAGGGCTCCCTGCGGTATTGTTCTTCTTCCTCCCTCTTCCACCCCTCCTTCTCCTTAAAATCCAACTTTGTTGTTTTATTTTACATCCATCTCTCCTCGGCAGGAGGTCAAATTACTCTTACCATTATGGATACCCTCAATCTCTTCCCCTCTTTCTTGCTCCTTCTACTTATTGGATTTCCTTGGGTTCGTGGTCATTGCAATTGGAAGGAGTTGCTACTACAAAATGAAAAAAGTAGGGACTTCCCCCTTCATACATTCCATGATTCTCCAAGTGTTGTTCTGAGGATGATCCAAGGAAGGCCAAGAATGGAATTTGTCTTTAGTGGTCCATGGGAAGAGGCCTTACTAGTTCTCTTTATTTTGCGGTTAGAAGGAAATGGCGATTGAAAGGTACTCTTGAATTGCTATCTCTCGAGGGGGATTTCTTCTTATTTAAGTTCTCATGTAAGGAAGACTATGATGTTGTTTGGAATGATGGACCTTGTTTTCTCAATGGGCGGCCATTTATCTTTCAAAATGGAGTGGGATTTTGACCTCAAGGATCGGTGTGAGATTCCCCTTTGGATCAAATTACCTAATTTTCCACTATGTTGTTGCGAGAAAGGATTTTCAAAATTGGGAGTATGATTGGAGTTCCCTTAGCATTGATAACCTTACCACTTCCAAAGCGTATTACCTTTGCTCGACTCTGCGGATCACAACTTCCTTCCCTTCGATCACGATTAACTTGAATGGGAAGAGCGACCAATTACGTATGATTGGAAACCATTGGCTTGTTCCAAGTGCAAAACATTTTCACATAGCGATCATACGTCAGGGAAAAGTAGTGCCCCCTGACTAATACTCAGTATACCAAACGGTAGAAGTCAGTCATCCTGCTGAGATTACACTTGCAAATAATTTTTCATTGGCGGCGGGGATTAGAGGAGAAAGCGTGCAGAGCGAGGTTGTGAACACACAGTGTTCTTTCTACTGATCTAAATCTAGCTCCCTCTCCTTCTTCACAACCTGAAAATCATCTTATAAGAGAAAGATCATTATATTTGCGGTTACTAACATTGTGGAAGGCCATTCTTCTTCTTTGGTTGCTATTCCCGGAGGGGTTGCAACCCGCTCGTCAACCTCCTCTCCCAAGCAGACTGACCAACACACTGGTCAAATTATGGGGAAAAATCCAACCTCCCCGACCTCATCTAACCTGGTAGAAGAAGGCGTGCAAGCTAGTCCTTCTACAACCTTCTCCATCCGAGAAGGTAAACATAAAAGGGTAAGAAGTCTTTTCCTCTCAATGACTTTTCCTCGCTAGAGCGTTAGAGGTCTTCTTGAGGGCGTAAATTGGATTGTTTGAGACTTATTAAGGAACACAGGACTGTTTTGTTTTTTTGGAAACTAAGATCAATTCACGTCTCTTAACCCCTTCTTCTCATGCGCAAATTTTCTATGTTCCATTTTGAATCTGTTCCAATTTTGATGTGGGGTGGTGGATTAAATGGTGTTACGGCGAATAGACTTCAAGCCTCTGATTGTCTCTTCTCAATTCATTCATGGTTTTGTTTCTTATTATGGTAATCCCTTCTTCTTCTTAAGCATATATCTTTGGAAATGAATCTCGAATATCCTCTCGATTCTCGAGGATCTTCTTGGCATTTGGATCCTTGGTGTTAATGGGTGATTTTAACTGTTGTATTTCATGTAAGGAAAAGTCGGGAGGAATTCCACTGTCTCATTCTAACACTCAATCTTTTTCCTCCTGTGTTCAAGATTGTGAATTCGGATCTTCCTAGGTTTATACATGGTCTAATCAGCAAGTCAATAACCCCATTCTCTCTAAATTAGATAGGGTTCTATGCAATGTTGGTTGGTTGGAAAAATTTCCCTCTTCCTTTTACAAAGTTCCACCGCCGCTGTCTTCGGATCATTCACCTCTCATCATATTCCTTGATCATTTGAGAGTACGGAGTACACGGTTTATGTTCAGGAATCATTGGTCTCTTTCACCCAATTTCCTTGAAGTTACAAAAGTTGCATGGAATCATTATGTTGCAGGGGATCCTATCTTTGTTCTAGCAAATAAACTTTCTAATGTCAAAAGCACTCACGAAGCCATGAAAAGTTTCTCTCATCTACAAACCTTATTGATGAAGCAAAAGAATCAAAAGACATTCTTGAAAAGGCTGGAAAGGAATCCCAATGATGTACATCTAAGGTTGAGGCCAAGGAATCCAAAGACTCTTACCTTAGTTTGCTTCACATGGAAAATGCATGGGTTAAGCAACGAGCTAAGGCTCATTGGTTAACCTCTTCGATGACCTCAAGTTTCTTTACTTCTTTATCAAAGAAAGGAGTTCCAATTGTATTAGGGAGCTCCTATGATCAAGGAATTATAAATGTATTAAGTGCAATTTTTATTGACACTTTTCAATAGCACGATTCTTTTTATCTTTGCAGGATTTTCCCATTGGGAATTCTCTCTCATATGATCAAGTTATGAGCTTGGAAGCTGATATTTGCGACCAGGACATTCAGGATGCTTTAAACAGTATTAATGAGAATAAAGCTCCCGGTTCTGATGGTTTCAATTCCAAATTTTTCATAGCTTCATGGGATGTTTCTGGGAAAACCTTTTTAAAGGTAGCTCACCACTTTTTCAAAACACAGAAGCTCCCGAATCGGTTGAAACACTCTCTAATTACCTTAATTCCTAAAGTTAAGCATTCCACTCTATTATCAGAATATAGACCCATTTCTCTTTGTAACACATTTTATAAAGTCATTGCAAGGTTCTTGCTCTAGACTTAAGAAGGTGCTTCCTTATTTAATTAATTCATCAATCACTTTCATTAAAGGAAGGGATATCTCTGACAATATTACTATGGCTTATGAAATATGTCAAGAGTTATTTCATAATCATTCTCATGGTGGTTTTCTTGCTAAACTTGACCTCAGAAAAGCTTTTGACTCTATTAATAGGGAGGCTCTTTTGCATAGACTTCATTCTTTTGGCTTTCCCCCTAGATTTATTAATTGGGTGAAGGCTTGTATCTCGATGTCCCCTTTCTATAACTCTAAATGGGGAAATTAAAGGTTACTTTACCTCAAAACATGGGCTAAGACAAGGCGCCCCTTATCCCCTTCCTCTTTACATTAGCCATAGATACACTCTCTTGTTGATAGAGGTCAACTTATTCAGAGACCTCTATTCTTTGGGACATGCAAAATATCACACTTGCTTTTTTGGATGATCTTCGTGGTGGCATGGTGATAGCACAACTGGGATCCTTAAAATCTGTCTTGAGAGTTTAGAAAAATATCTTGGACTTATGGTTAATCAAGACAAATCTCTTATTTATTTTTCAAAAGGATAAAGGGATGTTACAAATCTTTGCAACATCCTTAATATTTCTCAGGGCACTTTTCCTATCAAATACTTGGGTCTTCCCTTAACTATGGGATCCCCTAAACTTGCAAACTTCTAGTTTATTTGATAAAATTCAAAGGTGGATTCTTTGGTTGGAAATGCAAATTTTTTGTCTCTTGGAGGAAGGCGCAATTACTTGATCATCGGTTAACAACTTGATTACTTGGTTTAGATCCATGATGATTCCTAAGGGTGTCTTGAAGACCATCTACTCTCTCACTTCGCATTTTTTCTATCATAATGGGGTTTCTAATAAACTTACTACTATATCTTGGGACAAAACTACTCGTCCCAAGGAGAAGGGGGGAATTGGGATACTCTCAGCTTTCTCTCTCAACTCTTTATGCAAAATTAAAACCATGTGGAAGACTCTTAAGATGAACTCCCCTTTTGCTAGCCGTGTGGGTCCATTTGGAGTGACTCTCTTAGGTAGATCTCCCCTATGTGGAAGAATTAAAACTATATGCAAAAGCGTTTTAGACAAAATTTCTTATCACATTGGGAATGGCAATTCTTTTCTTCTTTGATGACCGTGGTGTGTCAAAAAATCTATTTATGAATCAATGGATTCTAATGATCGTAATTTTCTGAACTTTTATAACGACACAAAGTTGTGCTCTTTTATTGTTGAGGGTAGATGGAGAATGCCTTGCCTTCTGAGAATTACCATTGATATACCACATTGATTATACCTATAGGAGGGAATGGATCACATGGGATTCAAAGCGATCTCCCACTACCTTTGATTTTAAAGGTGCTCTTTTGAAAACCCTTGGTAAATTGGTACAAGCATATGGTTTCTGTTGTCTGTTAATTATTCAATATATTCTTTGGTTGGCTTATTTAAGGGGTTTAAAGACTTATATTCTTGTTAAAAGAGGGATTGGTTCTCACTAATTACTTTTGTCTTAAAGAATCCAAATCTCACTCTCACCTCTTCTTGAATGCCCTTTCGATGCATTTGATCGAAGCATTCTTCCTTATGGGAATTTTTTTTAATGCAATCCACATTACAACAAGTTAAATGGTATGACAATTAAGATGCACAAAATTATCAAAAGGGTGTACTATTTATCTGTTCTTTGTTTGGTCTATTGCATATGGCAGAAAGGAAAAGGACTATTTGCTCTCTCCATCTTCTCTTTCTTTCTTAATTGACCAAATCATGGATCGAATAACTTTTAAAAGATGGGAACCTAGAGATTCTGGCACACTCTTTTTCTTTTTTGGTTGGAGAAAGCGACTCATTCTGAATTTCCAAGAGGCTGAGATTTATGGGGGCTCTGGAAAAACTGGACAATGATGACTTATATATTACCATAGTGTGTTTGGTATGGCTCGACTTAGTTGCACCACAACCTTGGATGGAAGTCTCTTCTTTGCCAATTGGATGGGTGAGGGTGCGCGACATTGCTTTGGCTTTTTCTCGGGGAGCTCTCATGCTTGTTCTCGAAGTCAGAACAAATCACAACATGTATTACATGTAAGTTATTTTGGGTTTCTCTTTGTTGCAGCTTAGGTTCTTCTATTTAGATTAATTTTATGTAAGTTCTTTTTTTTGGGAAGAGATGTAAGTGCTTTCCTTTCCCTGTTTGTTGTCTCTTTTTTCTGCTGGTTTCCTTTACCTTAGTCTTGAGAAGATGACTGAATTCACTTGGTGAATTCGTTTTGTAATTTTGTAATGTTCTCTTTTTTGGAATATAATTGAGCTAAGGCTCTCAAATTCTTCCAAAAAAAAAAAAGAGACAATGAAGTTGCATTTCACTAGTCGGGCCCCACAATATCAAAAATGTGCTTGGTAAACCGTGAAAATGAATAAAAATTAATTTTTGAAATTTTGTCTATATTTCTTCAAGATTATATTTCGTTGGGTGAAAAGAATCTGATTGAAAATATTATTTTCGAAATTTTGTCTAGAATATGACATCTTTTTTTGCAAGGAAATTCACGGTTTACCAAGTTGAGATAGTTGTGGGTTCTTTTAGCTCTTAAAAATCTTATGGATACATAGCGCTGCAGAGCCCTTTATAGCGACGGGGATCCGGATCCGATTCCACATACATAGTAACCAGTGAGACCCGTGAGGCCATCTCCTTAAAAAGGGGAACATAGGTAAGTGAACCATATATTTTTTTTCACTCTTTTAATTTTTTTAAAATATTAATTGTTAACCCCGTGTAAAGAAGCTGAGATCGTTGTGTGTTCTTTTAGCTCTTAGGAATCTTATGGACACATGGCCTTTTCGTTCTTTTATAGGCGTGACGGGGGTATCGGGATCGATTACTGCATATAGTAACCAGTGGGACCCGTGAGGCCATCTCCTTAAAAAGGTGAACGTGGGTAAGTGAACCATAATTTTTTTCCTCTTTTAATATTTTTTAAAATATTAATTGTTAACCCCGTGTAAAGAAGCTGAGATTGTTCTGTGTTCTTTTAGCTCTTAAGAATCTTATGGACACATAGCGCACTCGTTGTAGCCCCTTTTTATAGGCGGTATCCGGATCCGATTACACGTATATAGTAACCAGTGGGACCCGTGAGGCCATCTCCTTAAAAAGGGGAATGTGGGTAAGTGAACCATATTTTTTTTCACTCTTTTAATTTTTTTTAAAATATTAATTGTTAACCCCGTGTAAAGAAGCTGAGATCGTTGTGTGTTGTTTTAGCTCTTAGGAATCTTATGGACGCAAAACGCATTCGTTGTAGCCCTTTTAAACGGGGTATCCGATCCGACATTATATATATAAGAATGGACGTGGAGGCCATCTCCTTAAAAGGAGAACGTGGGTAAGTGAACCATATTTTTTCACTCTTTCAATTTTTTTTAAATATTAATTGTTAACCCGCAAAAGAAGAGATCGTTGTGTGTTCTTTTAGCTTAAGGAATCTTATGGACACACAACGCACTCGTTGTAGACCTTTTTATAGGCGACGGGAGTATCCGGATCCGATTACACGTATATAGAACCTGTGGGACCCGTGAGGCCATCTCCTTAAAAAGGGAAACGTGGGTAAGTGAACCATATTTTTTTCACTCTTTTAATTTTTTTAAAATATTAATTGTTAACCCTGTAAAGAAGCGAGATCGTTGTGTTCTTTTTTAGCTCTAGGAATCTTATGGACACACGACTTGTAGCCCTTTTTATAGGCGACGGGGGTATCCGGATCCGATTACATGTATATAGTAACCAGTGGGACCCGTGAGGCCATCTCCTTAAAAAGGGGAACGTGGGTAAGTGAACCATATTTTTCTCACTATTTTAATTTTTTTTAAAATATTAATTGTTAACCCCATGTAAAGAAGCTGAGATCGTTGTGTTTTCTTTTAGCTCTTAGGAATCTTATGGACACACAGCGCACTCGTTGTAGCCCTTTTTATAGGCGACGGGGGTATCCGGATCCGATTACACGTATATAGTAACCAGTGGGACCCGTGAGGCCATCTCCTTAAAAAGGGGAACGTGGGTAAGTGAACCATATTTTTTTCACTATTTTAATTTTTTTTAAAATATTAATTATTAACCCCGTGTAAAGAGGTTGAGATCGTTGTATTTTCTTTTAGCTCTTAGGAATCTTATGGACACACAGAGCACTCATTGTAGCCCTTTTTAAAGGCGACGGGGGTAACCGGATCTAATTATATGTATATAGTAACCAGTGGGACCCGTGAGGCCATCTCCTTAAAAAGGGGAATGTGGGTAAGTGAACCATATTTTTTTTCACTCTTTTAATTTTTTTTTTAGAAAATTAATTGTTAACCCCGTGAAAAGAAGTTGAGATAGTTGTGTGTTCTTTTAGCTCTTAGGAATCTTATGGACACACAGACTGGCCCCCTTTTATAGATGGGGTATGATCCGATTACACACATATATAGTAACGTGGGACCGTGAGGTCATCTCCTTAAAAGGAGAACGTGGGTAAGTAAACCATATTTTTTTCACTCTTTTAATTTTTCTTAAAAATATTAATTGTTAACCCCGTGTAAAGAAGCTGAGATCGTTGTGCGTTCTTTTAGCTCTTAGGAATCTTATGGACACACAGCGCACTCGTTGTAGCCCTTTTATAAAGACGGGGTATCCGATCCGACATTACATATAGTAACCTGGATGTGAGGTCATCTCCTTAAAAAGGAGAACGTGGGAAAGTGAATCATATTTTTTTCACTGTTTTGATTTTTTTTTTAAATATTAATTGTTAACCCGGTGTAAAGAAGCGAGATTGTGTTTTCTTTAGCTCTTAGAATCTTACACACCACCTCGTTGTAGCCTTTTATAGCGACGGAGTATCCGGATCGACACATGTATATAGTAACTGGACCGTGAGGCCATCTCCTTAAAAGGGGAACGTGGGTAAGTGAACCATATTTTTTTCCTCTTTTATTTTTTTTTTAAATATTAATTGTTAACCCCGTGTAAAGAAGCTTAGATTGTTCTGTGTTCTTTAGCTCTTAGAATCTAATGGACACACTGACCTTCGTTGTAGCCCTTTTTATAAAGCGACGGGGTTATCCGGATCCGATTATACATATATAGTAACCAGTGGGACCCGTGAGACCATCTCCTTAAAATGGGGAACGTGGGTAAGTGAACCATATTTTTTTTCACTCTTTTAATTTTTTTTAAAAAATATTAATTGTTAACCCCGTGTAAAGAAGTGAGATCGTTGTGTGTCTCTTTAGCTCTTAGAATCTTATGGACACATAGCTCGTTGTAGCCCTTTTATAGCGACGGGTATCGGATCCATTACACGTATATAATTGGAGCCCGTGGAGGCCATCTCCTTAAAAGGGGAACGTGGGTAAGTGAACCATATTTTTTCACTTTTAATTTTTTTTAAAATATTAATTGTTAACCACGTGTAAAGAAGTTGAGATCGTTGTGTTTTCTTTTAGCACTTAGGAATCTTATGGACACACAGAGCACTCGTTGTAGCCCTTTTTATAGGCTACGGGGTATTCGGATCCGATTACACGTATATAGTAACCAGTGGGACCCGTGAGGCCATCTCCTTAAAAAGGAGATCGTGGGTAAGTGAACCATATTTTTTTCCACTCTTTTAATTTTTTTTAAAATATTAATTGTTAACCCCATGTAAAGAAGCTCAGATCATTGTGTGTTCTTTTAGCTCTTAGGAATCTTATGGACATACTCACTCGTTTTTTTATAGCGACGGGTATCCAGATCTGATTACACGTATATAGTAACTAGTGGGACCCGTGAGGCCATCTCCTTAAAAAGGGGAACGTGGGTAAGTGAACCATATTTTTTTCACTCTTTTAATTTTTTTTAAAATATTAATTGTTAATCCCGTAAAGAAGTGAGATCGTTGTGTGTTCTTTTAGCTCTTAGAATCTTATGGACACACAAGACTCGTAGCCCTTTTTTTAACAAGAGTATCCGGATCCGATTACACGTATATAGAACCAGTGGGACCCGTGACTCCATCTCCTTAAAAAGGGGAACGTGGGTAAGTGAACCATATTTTTTTTCACTCTTTTAATTTTTTTTAAAATATTAATTGTTAACCCCGTGTAAAGAAGCTGAGATCATTGTGTGTTCTTTTAGCTCTTAGGAATCTTATGGACACACAGCGCACTCGTTGTAGCCCTTTTTATAGGCGACGGGGTATCCGGATCCGATTACACATATATAGTAACCAGTGGGACCCGTGAGGCCATCTCCTTAAAAAGGGGAACGTGGGTAAGTGAACCATATTTTTTTCCTCTTTTAATTTTTTTTAAAATATTAATTGTTAACCCCGTGTAAAGAAGGAGATTGTGTTCTTTTAGCTCTTAGGAATCTTATGGACACACAACACACTCGTTGTAGCCCTTTTATAGGCGACTGGGTATCCGGATCCGATTACATGATATATAGAACCGGGGGACCGTGAGGCCATCTCCTTAAAAGGGGAACGTGGGTAAGTGAACCATATTTTTTTTTCACTTTTAATTTTTTTTAAAATATTAATTATTAACCCCGTGTAAAGAAGAGATGGTGTATGTTCACTTAGAATACACTATTGTAGCCCTTTTAAAGTGACGGGTATCCTGATCCGACACATCGATATATAGTAACTGGACCCGGAGGCCATCTCCTTAAAAAGGGGAACGTGGGTAAGTGAACCATATTTTTTTTACTCTTTTAATTTTTTTTAAAATATTAATTATTTACCTCGTGTAAAGAAGTTCAGATCATTGTGTGTTCTTTTAGCTCTTAGGAATCTTATGGACACCAACTGTTCGTAGCCCTTTTATAGAAGCAGGGGATCGGATCCATTACTGCGTATATAGTAACCAATGGGACCCGTGAGGCATCTCCTTAAAAGGGAAGGTAAGTGAACCATATTTTTTCACACGTTTATTTTCTTTTAAAATATTAATTGTTAACAGGTAAAGAAGATTGTTGTGTTTTCTTTCTTTTAGCTCTTGGAATCTTATGGACACAGCACTCGTTGTACTTTTTTTTATAGCGAAGGGGTATCAGGATCCATTACGATTATTGTAACCCAATGGGACCATCTCCTTAAAAGACGTGGGTAAGTGAACCATATTTTTTCACTCTTTTAATTTTTTTAAATATTAATTGTTAACTGTAAAGAACGAGATCGTTGTGTGTTCTTTTAGCTCTTAGAATCTTATGGACACATTCTAGTTGTAGCCCTTTTATAGGCTTATCATCCGATTCCACGTATATAGTAACCAGTGGGACCCGTGAGGCCATCTCCTTAAAAGGGGAACTTGGGTAAGTGAACAATATTTTTTTCACTCTTTTAATTTTTTTTAAATATTAATTGTTAATCCCGTGTAAAGAAGAGATCGTTGTGTGTTCTTTTAGAGAATCTTATGGACACATAATAGTCTTTGTATATGAACGGGGTATCCGATCGATTACGCATATAGTAACGTGGGACGGAGGTCATCTCCTTAAAAAGGGGAAAGTGGGTAAGTGAACCATATTTTTTTCACTCTTTTAATTTTTTTTTTAAAGATTAATTGTTAACCCGTAAAGAAGGCTGAGATCGTTGTGTGTTCTTTAGCTCTTAGAATCTTATGGACACACATGACTGTTTAGCCCTATGGAGTATCGGATCGATTACATTATATAGTAACTGGGACCCGTGAGGCCATCTCCTTAAAAAGGGAAACGTGGGTAAGTGAACCATATTTATTTCACTCTTTTAAATTTTTTTTTTTAAATATTAATTGTTAACCCCGTGTAAAGAAGCTGAGATCGTTGTGTGTTCTTTTAGCTCTTAGGAATCTTGGACACACTGGCCTCGTTGTAGCCCTTTTATATAAGCAGGCGGTATCCAGGATCGATTACACGTATATAGTAACAAGTGGGACCCATGAGGCCATCTCCTTAAAAAGGGGAATGTGGGTAAGTGAACCATATTTTTTTTTCACTCTTTTAATTTTTTTAAAATATTAATTGTTAAACCCGTGTAAAGAAGCTGAAATCGTTGAGTATTCTTTTAGCTCTTAGGAATCTTATGGACACACATTTTTCGTTGTAGCCCTTTATAGGCAAGTATCGGATCCGATTACATTATATAGTAACTGGGACCGGAGGCCATCTCCTTAAAAGGACGTGGGTAAGTGAACCATATTTTTTCACTCTTTTAATTTTTTAGAATATTAATTACCTGTAAAGAAGTTGAGATCGTTGTGTGTTCTTTTAGCTCTTAGAATCTTATGGACACACATCTTTGTCCCTTTATAGGCGGCAGTATCGGATCCGATTACATTATATAGTAACAATGAGACCCGTGAGATCTCCTTAAAAAGGGGAACGTGGGTAAGTGATCCATATTTTTTTCGCTCTTTTAATTTTTTTTAAAATATTAATTGTTATCCCAGTGTGAAGAAGCTGAGATCGTTGTGTGTTCATTTAGCTCTTAGGAATCTTATGGACACGGCCTTTCGTTTAGCCCTTTTATAGCGGGTGGTATCCGGTTCGATTACCGTATATAGTAACTGAGACCAGTGAGGCCATCTCCTTAAAAAGGGTAACGTGGGTAAGTGAACCATATTTTTTTTCACTCTTTTAATTTTTTTTTAAAATATTAATTGTTAACCCTGTGTAAAGAAGCTGAGATCGTTGTGTGTTCTTTTAGCTCTTAGGAATCTTATGGATACGCAGTGCACTCGTTGTAGCCCACATAGCGGCGAAGTGCTAGGATCGATTACGATATATAGTAACCAGTGGGACCCGTGAGGCCATCTCCTTAAAAAGGGGAACGTAAGTAAGTGAACCATATTTTTTTAACTCTTTTAATTTTTTTTAAAATATTAATTGTTAACCCCGTGTAAAGAAGCTGAGATTGTTCTGTTCTTTTAGCTCTTAGAATCTTACGGACACAACACACTTTCGTTGTTGCCCTTTTATAGGCGGCAATGGGATCGATTACGATATATCAACCTGGGACCCATGAGGCCATCTCCTTAAAAAGGGGAACGTGGGTAAGTGAACCATATTTTTTTTCACTCTTTTAGTTTTTTTTTTAAATATTAATTGTTAACCCTGTGTAAAGAAACTGAGATCATTGTATGTTCTTTTAGCTCTTAGGAATCTTATGGACACATAGCGCACTCGTTGTAGCCCCATAGGCGACGGGGTATCCGATCGATTACGTATATAGTAACAGTTGGACCCGTGAGCCATCTCCTTAAAAAGGGGAACGTGGGTAAGTGAACCATATTTTTTTTCACACGTTTATTTTCTTTTAAAATATTAATTGTTAACACCGTGTAAAGAAGCTGAGATTGTTGTGTTTTCTTTTAGCTCTTGGGAATCTTATGGACACACAGAGCACTCGTTGTAGCCCTTTTTTATAGGCGAAGGGGGTATCCGGATCCGATTACACGTATATTGTAACCAATGGGACCCGTGAGGCCATCTCCTTAAAAAGGGGAACGTGGGTAAGTGAACCATATTTTTTTCACTCTTTAATTTTTTTAAAATATTAATTGTTAACCCCGTGTAAAGAAGCTGAGATCGTTGTGTGTTCTTTTAGCTCTTAGGAATCTTATGGACACACAACGCACTAGTTGTAGCCCTTTTTATAGGCGACGGGGGTATCCGGATCCGATTCCACGTATATAGTAACCAGTGGGACCCGTGAGGCCATCTCCTTAAAAAGGGAACTTGGGTAAGTGAACAATATTTTTTTCACTCTTTTAATTTTTTTTAAATATTAATTGTTAACCCCGTGTAAAGAAGCTGAGATCGTTGTGTGTTCTTTTAGCTCTTAGGAATCTTATGGACACAGAACGCATTCTTTGTAGCCCTTTTTATAGACGACGGGGGTATCCGGATCCGATTACACGTATATAGTAACCAGTGGGACCCGTGAGGTCATCTCCTTAAAAAGGGGAACGTGGGTAAGTGAACCATATTTTTTTCACTCTTTTAATTTTTTTTAAAATATTAATTGTTAACCCCGTGCAAAGAAGCTGAGATCGTTGTGTGTTCTTTTAGCTCTTAGGAATCTTATGGACACCTGGCTTTTCGTTGGAGCCTTTTATATCACGGAGTATGATCCGATTACATGTATATAGTAACCAGTGGGACCCGTGAGGCCATCTCCTTAAAAAGGGAAACGTGGGTAAGTGAACCATATTTATTTCACTCTTTTAAATTTTTTTTTTTAAATATTAATTGTTAACCCCGTGTAAAGAAGCTGAGATCGTTGTGTGTTCTTTTAGCTCTTAGGAATCTTATGGACACACAGCGCACTCGTTGTAGCCCTATTTATAGGCGACGGGGGTATCCGGATCCGATTACACGTATATAGTAACAAGTGGGACCCATGAGGCCATCTCCTTAAAAAGGGGAATGTGGGTAAGTGAACCATATTTTTTTTTCACTCTTTTAATTTTTTAAAATATTAATTGTTAAACCCGTAAAGAAATTTAAATGAGTATTCTTTTAGCTCTTAGAATCTTATGGACACATCCTTTCGTTGTAGCCCTTTTATAGGCAATTTGTATCCGATCCGATTACATATATATAGTAATTGGGACTCGTGAGGCCATCTCTTAAAAGAGGAACGTGGGTAAGTGAACCATATTTTTTTCACTCTTTTAATTTTTTTAGAATATTAATTGTTAACCCCGTGTAAAGAAGTTGAGATCGTTGTGTGTTCTTTTAGCTCTTAGGAATCTTATGGACACAGATTCTCGTTGTAGCCCTTTATAGGCGTGGGGCTCCGGGATCCGATTACCGTATATAGTAACAGGTGAGACGTGAGGCCATCTCCTTAAAAAGAGGTGGGTAAGTGAACCATATTTTTTCACTCTTTTAATTTTTTTTAAATATTAATTGTTATCCCTGTAAAGAAGCGAGATCGTTGTGTGTTCATTTAGCTCTTAGAATCTTATGACACCAGTCTCGTTGTATTTATAGCGACGGTGGTATCCGGTTCATTAGTATATAAACATGACCGTGGTATCTCTTAAAAAAAAAAGCGTGGGTAAGAACCATATTTTTTTCACTCTTTTAATTTTTTTTAAAATAATTGTTAAAACTGTAAAGAAGCTGAGATCGTTTATTGTGTTCTTTTAGCTCTTAGAATCTTATGGATCGCATTACTCGTTGTAATTTTTTTTATACAATATGATCGATTACTATATATATAGCAATGGGATATCTCCTTAAAAGGGGTAAGTAAGTGAACCATATTTTTTAACTCTTTTAATTTTTTTAAAATATTAATTATTAACCCCGTGTAAAGAAGCTGAGATCGTTGTGTGTTCTTTTAGCTCTTAGGAATCTTATGGACACAGAGCACACTCATTCCAACCCCTCACATAGCCGGCGGGGGTATCCGGATCCGATTACACATGTATGGTAACCTGTGGGACCCGTGAAGCCATCTCCTTGGAAAGGGGAACGTGGGTATGTGAAGCATATTTTTTCACTCTTTATTCTATTTTATTTTTTGGAAATAATACTAATCTCTAAAAATAAATTTGATCCTAAGATCTTTGCTTTTTAACCCGTGCAAATAAATAAATTACACACGTAGTTTGTGGCCGTATTTATCCTAATTTCACTATAATTTTTTTTCCATTCAGCTATAATAAAATCGATTTTGTAATATAATTGAATTTAATTTTGCTTTATTTTAGTCTAATAAAACAAATCATGTTCAGAAAAATTATATATAATTTTGCAAATTTTGGCCTTTAGTATCTCGAAACAAATCTCACGTATTACCTTTATTTATGCAAAAAAAAAATTCATTGTAAATTCTACTAATAAAATGGTCGGCTTTCGAAACAGTAGATTGATTCATGCCATAATACATTCGTAATAATTAATTGAATATCATTATTTTAATATTTAAATTTATTTTAAACATAAAGTACATATTAATTTTCTTTAACTGATTATTTATTTTAGTTTTTTAGACGGTTTTGTGTTCATTTAACTTGATGCGTTATTATCATTAAAATGATGATGAATGAATTATTCCAAATTATTTTATTGTGATCATAAAATAACTGAAATCTTGTGTTAGAACTGTCACGTGATGAAAAAGACATAGTAAGTCCCTGGTCTAGCGTTCATTGGAGATAATGGTAAAAAAATCATAAAAAATAAATGTTATTGATTTTATAATTTAAATATAATAATAATTAATCGATAAATAGAATAGTTTATTTAAGGCAAAATTTTTAAAATAAGCATGGTTAAAACCTTAATTAGCGGATTAAGCACATTTAAAAAAAATTAAAATTAAACACAGTCGCCCGTGCACAGTCAGCGCCAGTTAAATGATTTTTTTAAAAAAAAATAGCCGCGAACCAAGAGATCGGGCTCGATCTCTCACTCGCGTTTTCTCCCAGGCGGCGAACTAAAAGCTTGTAACCATCGGCCCAAGGTCATAGCGGCCTCCCCGCCGGCCTGATCCACCGTGCGATCGCGATCCGACCGGATCAGCCATTTTGGTAGGAAAAAGGTATTTTGAGTTTTTTTTTCAAAATAAACGGGTAATATGCATATGTGACATGCATTTATTGTATTTAATGATGTTTGTAGGCACATATATTGTGGATCTAACTTATTTTAGTATTTTTAGGTATAATATTCATGTGAAATGATTATCGCGTTATATTGTGTAATGTGGAGATTGGAGTTAGAGTGTGAGTTATAAGGAATGTGCTTAATTACTCTTTGCTATTTTAACATGTATCTCTAAGTATCCTATTTTTTTGTTGTTAGAGTGATTATATAAGAATATGATTAATTCTTTTGACTGTCTTTTTAACATAATTTATTTAGTAGGGTGTATCCCAAAATATAGCAACCTTAATATTTGAGAATGTAATGAGTTATGAATTTATAATTTCCCTCATATGGAGTAGGTTGGGTTGATCGATAATTGGTTTAGGTTTGTTTGATAGATGATTGAGTTAAGCTAATTTAATAGTTTAGGTATTTATTATTTTAATGGTAGTTGATTTAATTATGATTTTAAAAATATAATTGTAGTTATTATTTGTTTAATAGTTAATTTTAACTAATCTGATTAGTACTTCTAAGAATTGATGGATGAGAAATTAAAACTTTGGGTTTATTTGGTCGGTTTGTAAGCAGATCATAAATTATTTGTTATTGTGTTTTATAAGATAACGATTAATTTAGCTAACTTAAACAGGTCTGCTCTTGACATTTTCACTTCGATACACATATTTGATTTAAAATGAGTTCAAACACGGTATATACGGTGTTGTATTATGGCGAACTTAGTGTCGGTGGCGATTTCTTTCTTTCTCTTGGCGGAAAAATCATCCTATATTAATTTCTTCGCTAATTTTAGCGGTGTTCAAGATCGAATCATGCGGTCACTAAAGCGTTGATTGACGGTTGAGATTAATCTATGTAGGTTCCCTGTTGGTGCCAGTTTCATTGCTACACCACTAAATGATGACGAAGTTTGTGAGTCGGTCATCAATGCAGCAATTGTACAACCTGTTGTCATATATGTTAAAATTGAAATGAAACAAACTGTCGATTCTGAAGCGCATTATTATACTGCAGATGAATTTCGGGCAATTGAAACTTCTCAACACGACTTACCGCCACAAGGATAACATCATAGGTAATTTATTTGAACTACTTGTTTGTCTTCAAATTTTCACTTAACCAAAACACTACATTCATATGTGCGGTGAAGATGTAGACATATGTCTGCATCTCTTGTGCTCATATGGCTTCAACTTCGTAAATATGGATGAATGCAGTTGTGATGAGGTGGCTCCTCGAGCGGGGATGAGGGTTCTGAAACAATGCCCAGAACGAGTTGAACGAGATGATAGCGAGGGTGAGATGGGGAAGAACAATATCCAAATCCGATCGAGATATTAAGAGATTACTCTAACAAAATAGTGACCTTTGAGGAGAATATGTTTAGTAACAATGAATGAATACGTTCGCTTGTCGGTCAACCCAACAATGGGATGAAGAACTAAACTTTGATGGTCTCCCATCAAATTCTATTTTCTAGAAGATAATTTTATTCCAATAGACCTAGCGAGGAATGTGTTTCCATGACAAGAGACTCAAAGTTTACAGGGTTGGTCAATCACAAATAATGTAGAATATGTCACATGTGATTCTAATAAAATGAGGTTCACGATACGTTGCATTTATAGCAATAATCCTAACAGGCTATGTTTGTGGCATCTACATGCTCGGGCAAGCAAGAGGCTTGGTGGTGCTTGGGTGATTTCAAGTATGTTAGGGCCACACATGTTCTCATTCAATGCTGAGCACCGGACATAGGCAATGCACCTCGCAATTTATTAGTTACTACATCCAACCTGTTATCAGATGTCAGTTGGACTTGAAACCTAGAGAAATTATTGGTCGAATGGACTCAAAGTTTGATATCAGAGTTTCATATATGAAAGCATGGGATGCACGCAGGAAGGCTATACAAACTATATTTGGCGGTTGGGAAGAGTGTATCATTTGGATCGGTTCATTGTTGTATGTTGATTATGCAGCCTGTATCAATTGATCAAGCATTCTGGTCTATTTCGCATTTTAGCTTTTGGACCATCCATAGTTGGTTGGCAATTCTTCTGAACCAGTCTTGAGTCTTGATGGTACTTTCTATTGGAAAATACTGAGGTACATTCTAACTTCTTGTTGGTATCGATCTTAATGGTTTGTTCCCTCGGCATTTCTATCGTTGAAGCGAATCTGATGAGTCATGGACTTGGTTTATTTGACTTTATAATACTTGGTTCCAATATATGCACACGACGATTTATGCATTATTTAGGCATTCGGTTGGTGCGTGGATCGCGTGAGAATCTACATTGGGCAAAACATCGCCATTTGTTTATTACACCTCGGGAAAATTTCAAGAAGGCTTGCGAATAATGGGAATTCACGATCTGAGTTCATGTGCGAAGATGTATTGCGAAATACAAGCGACATCCACATTTACACGTTACATGGCGGATATCAAGAATATCAAACCGAAGGCTGAGTGGGCTGCTAGCAAGAGATATGGCAAAGTGGACATTGTGCCATGATGAGGGGGAATTTACGACCATGACAATGCATCGAGTATTTCAACGGTGTGTTAAAGAGCGTGGGTTACCAATCCAGCTTTGATCACATCATTTTTACAATCGAGTATCAGTCTTCAACAAAAGACTCGGCTTGACCTGATCCGGGCGAATGATTTCCTATTTGCTCCACGTGTGAAGGCTCAGTTACAGCAAAATGAGCGTGAAGCTAGAAGATGCTCGATCCACGGATAAAGCGTGGCCGAATACCGGTTTTCACAATATCCTCCATGTCGTTCAAGGTTGAAGTGCAAGATCAATCGATCAGTACTACTTACATGCAGGCGACCCACAACTACGCATATCCTCATGTCATTCTTTGTGATGGGGCGTCACATAAACCACCACATCGTCTCTCCTTACACTCTACATCTACCAAACATAAGCTCAATTTCATGTTATCCCCATCGTCATGGTTAATGTATTTAGCGGGTCAACACCAGGATCTTACACCAAAATGTTAGAAGGCGGTGGTAGGCTGGGACGGCGATATACAAATACAATGGGCGAGAACATCATGATCAAAGCAGAATATGTGGTTACATGCAAAATCGGGCATAACATGATTACTTGTCCACAAAGTACATTAGTATTTTTTTCGCATATGTTTTACTTGTACCATCCTTTGTCTCCTTTCTGTATTGAGAACTTTGTATTGTACGTTTTTTCTTTCAGAGCTATGTACTGTACTAATATCTGGTCATTTGTTTTTCTTTGTTTGATCCTGTTAGCGGGAATGTTTCTTTAAATGCTAGTACGTTTTCAGGCCTATGTGTGTTTCTTAGTTTGATCCTGTACATTTTTGTATATGTGTTTTACTATGTGTGTTTTACTCTACATTTCTTGTTTTGCTCCTGTACATCTTTTTTCCAGGGCTAGTTTAGTACTGTGCATTTTATGAAATAAAATAATTGTAATATCTTACATGTTTCGCTACATATGTACATATGAAATTGAATGCATTAAATTGAACAATAAATTTTTAAGTAATATGGCGACGGAGGAAGGAGGAGCAGTTAGGCGTCGGCGTGAGCCAGATGAGCCCGATTATGGCCCCGAGGTGCATCCGAGCATCGTGGCGCCGTGGTAAACCGTACACGATATGGTATGTTGTTGTCTTATTTGTGACGAGATGTAAATTTCTAATGATACATACACTTTGTCTTCTCACGATTCGATTCGGTTGTTTCACATTTACTTATGATCAGTGAATGGACGATGTGCCCCGGTTCATGGATGGACTACAAGTTGGATTATATTGTGTTTTGATTCGATTACCTCGGTAGATCACCACTTGCTCACTTTGGTTGGCTGGTCATAAACGAACACATTTCATCTAGCGGTTGGTGAGATGACGGTCTGTGACGTAGCCATGATCCTTGGTGTTGGATTGGACCTCTGTTATAGGGCAACTATTGGAGAGGGTGACGATGGCTTTCATGGCGGATTGTTGTGACGACGATTGACATCGGGAGCCCGATATCACGATCCCATTCAAACACATTTGACGTCTACATTTCGCATGGGGCAAGCACACGCCAAGACTTGCATGCTATTATGATGGTTGCGTTGGACATTCTTCAGGGATTCATATTTGGATATGTCGATGTTGAGTTACGGATGCATGTCGAGGCATATCTTATTCACCATAGGATGCTTCTCATGCCGTCGTCGAGGTACATCTCGGTACCACTATTAGAGGATCGACATTGTTTAGCAAGTTGATTGGATCGAGTGTTGGCACACTTATATAGAGAGAATGAGGCAACAAAGAAAGGGCGAACATGGCGGGATGTCACACTAGGTATGGTCGTAGCATTTACATGTTGGTGGACCCACATTACTACCCTTCCAGTGGAGTTGGAGGGTTTGAGTGTTGGTTGCGGATGGAAGCGAGGTTACCGTAGGAGATGAAACACGCTCATGTTAGAGTGTATAGGGATGAGCTTGATGGGTTGCTTCAGAGCCAGGTATGACCAAGTGCACTTTTGGTTATTATTATTTTTTTTTTATAATTTCATAGAAGACATAAAATTTACTATATGACTACTGTAGGTGATATGGGAACCTTATGGCGAGATCACACCGAGTGGCGGATATACATTTGGTGGTCGTGAGATATGGGCGGCTCGGGTTCCATTGATCGGTTGGAAGCACATTGAGTACCTCTCGATCGCGTTCTCGAGCGATTCGCTATCACGAGTCGGCGTAGATCCTATAGATCCTTCATTTGAGTCGATGGGCGGGAAAGGCGGCGGTTTGAGTACCACCAGCTTACATATTACATTGGGAGGCGGAACCACGATGCCATTGTTGTTGTGGAGTGCGGTTCCACTGCGGTTGATTGACGTGGTGAGTCGTATGAGGTGGTATCGATCACGGGCCTCCTTATACATGCTTGGGGCTCGACCATCTGCAGACCACCTATCCTCGTGCTCACGGAGAGGCGATGGTAAGTGTTAAAAAATTTTATGCTATTCATAAATTTATATGTTTAATAGATAACATAATTTCTTTGTCTCCACAGAGGAACATATCTTGGACATGGATATATTCTCGCTTATTTTGGAGAGATATGGACGATTTTCGACATTGATGAGAGGAATTATGCATGAAACTTAATAAGGACATGCACATATCGAGATAGAGGTATAGAGATGAGCGAAGCAGTAGTTCTATGCGGCGCGATCTTACGGTACATGCTTCTGGTGATGCGGTCCATCGTCCATCTTGGATGTCGGTCCATACACTTACCATATGGCACCATCGTACTCCAACCAGGAAGGCATATTCGGTTCGGGTGCGCAGTTCTTCCATGTATCCTCACCCATCCTATATACATGCCATACGATGTACCCCATAGTCCCCTTTCACCGTGACCATCGAGAGATACCGATGTTACACCTCTCGATGACGACCATCGAGTGCGGAGATGTGCGTGCGAAAGAAGATCACTTGCCGACCGCCCCTCCGACCGCACATTATACTCAGAAGTGACGACTTCCACCACGCACACCGCAATGATGTACTTAGCATACTCAGAGTTGTAGATCATATGATATTGATGTATGTTTCAAGATCGCTTTATATTTTCTATTTTCTAGCCACATTTCTTTATTTAATAAATTTATGGGATCAATAGTATCCTATAGGTGATCATAACCTACATATTATTTTAAAATATTTTTAATTTTTTTACATTTCTATATTTTTTAAAAATAGTCTAAATAATAAAATATCACTAAGATAAACAAACAAACACATCAAAATTCTCCAATATTCAAACTACTAAGCATTCAAAATTCAATAATTCACTCTATATTTTGAGAGTTTATCTCATATATTTATAAAGTGAATATATATATATATATATATATATATATATATATAAATATATATATATATAAAAAAAAAAATAAAAAATATATATATATATATATAAAATAAAGATTCACCACATTTATTTTTCTATTTTTTAATACCAAAGTCTACTAATCAAACAAGACAATTCATAGGTCGACATCAAAAGAAAAAAAAATACTCCTTATATAAAAAATTAATGTAGCCATTATCTTCATATAAAATATACATAATACAAAACTATGTGAGAATCATAAATTGTCCTTGGTTGAGTTTTCCTTGTTTTAAAAAATGTATATATATATATGTATATAGCCATATATATATATATATATATATATATATATATATATATATATATATATATATATATATATTGAAATTTAAATCATAAATGCAACTAAACTGTACATCAAATTTCTTATGCAAGGCGTCACAATCTCAATCAAGTCAACATAAAAGTTAAATTTCGCGCCGATTCCAACGATACCAAGTCAATTCGATAACAAACGACCGATAGATCAAAATATCTGCTAGTAATTTTTTTTTTATTTATTTTAGCCGCCTGCTAAACGCGATTGCCTATTTTAAATTTTTTTAAACGTGCCTAATCCTCTAATTAAGGTTTTAACCATGCTTATTTTGAAAATTTTGCTTTTATTTAATTTGATTATTTATTTATTTATTTTCATTTGTTTAATGTTAGCTCATCTTTTGCTCCAATTTAAATGAGAGTTTCTAATTTCTTCACTTAAATTTGAATGGTTAATGCCATGAGATTTGAGGAATGAATAGTGATTTAAATAAATGAGATTTTGCCATAAATATAAACCAAACTTTTATTATTTTTATTTAAAATGATGAATGATAAATTGTATGATTCAAAAATATAATAATATCCTATAATTACTTGATGACAATCATTTCACTTACCTTTTTATTTCACATATCAATATTTTAAATATTTTTCAAAAGAGAAAGTCAATGTTGTACAAATACTAACCCACGGTATATTTAGAAATGTCACTTTTGTTTCTATGATTAAACAATTAATATTTTTAGGATTTTGTGATTCTATATATGAATTTTTACTGTCAAGAATATTTCTTTTTATGCTTTTTTTTGCTGAAAATATATAAAGATAAATTTATGTAGCCCGAATCTTTGTCAAATCATCAAGAAGATTCAATCGAAAGTATACATAAATCCATAAAAGAGTTAATGCAAGATTTTAGCCTTTCACTTTTAAATGAGTGTTCTTGAGAGAAACATAAAGAGAACATTATTTTCACTCAATATGAGATATTAGTACAACGGTAACTTCACATTATTTATAATCATGATCCTATTTATATTGAAGCCATTTCATTTTATTTTACCATCATTAAAATAAAATAAAATGGCATATCTCTACACATGATAATTTTATATAAAAATTAATAAAGACGCTCCTCAAAAGTTTTAAAATTAATT
>CM038226.1:90569237-90697672 GCA_021442155.1 Cymbidium sinense | reverse complement strand
TGATAGGGTGGCTAAATTTGAGAAATTAAATTTATCAGTTCGATACGAAGATAAATCAAAAGAGCAAAAGCTCGGACAAAGAAGGTGAAACACATTTCACCTCATTCGAAAGGATCTGAGTAGCGGTTAGTCTATAACATGAAAGGCTAAAAGAAAAAAAAAGTGATTCGTTCAATCACGCTCCACAACCCAAGCTCATACTTGGGTAATGATGTACCGAGGTCTGATTAGGTGAAGCGAAAGCAAACAAGGAGAATGACTCAATGGCCCACCTAAAGAAAAGGCTGAACAAAGAGTATTCTTTTAAGAGGAAAGTGTGGCTAAATTGTTTAAACATGCACTCAAAGGTCTCCAACTACAGTGTAAAAGACGAAGAGGCTGGACAAGCGGATAATCTAACTCATATCATGTGCTTTCGACCATCCTATTGAAGATTACATATTCAAAAGATTGAGCGAAAATATAGAAATGGAGAATTCACATTATCGACATGTATTGGTGCGTCAGAAGAAAGAATCCACAAAGTAATCACCTCATCTCATCTATCAAGCAAAGATAAAGGCAAAGAGGTCGATGATGAAGGATGGCGTCATGATCTCTAAAGAGAAAATGTTGAAACAATTGGAAGGCATTCGGTATTTGAAATCACCACTTGAGCCGTACTTGAGTTGAGACAAAACCTAAGTTATGGGAAGGCTAGTTCATCTCATGAAGAATAGCTAGCCAAATTACATGAGGAAGGCTAAGAAATAAAAATAAATAAAAGAAGAAGAAAAAAATGTTACTACTACTATTGATGGTAGCGTAACACAAAGGATCATCAATAATATGGAAGATTATATACAATGACAAGGCGATCCACTTGCGATTCATTACAAATCTTCGTCAGAAAAGCGGGGGAAGAAGGCGAAGAACTTCTCGAGTCTTGCTTGATGATGCATGAAGTTGATAACGACTTAGAAGAACTGTTTCCCAAATGAAGATCAGAGCTCACCATATCCATACAAAATATAAAGTTGTGATTACGAATCTTTCATTATCATTAGAGAGGCGAAGATCTTTGAAGCGAGTCATGAAGTAACTCAGTAGTTGAAGTGGTCGAGTCTACCATCCAACAGAGGAAAGAGCCAATGAATAGGGATAAAGGAAAAGAAATTGAAATCAATGAAAAGTTATCCTAAGGATTCAAATAAGAAGCCTTCATCAAAAGGGATCGACTACAATATTCTATCCCATCTAAGGAAAATTTACGGCTTAGTGTATGAAGCACTTAATGTCGGAAGATCTAACACCTTAATTGAAGCTCTCAAGAGCGGAAAGTTTTGAAGCATATTTTCTTTGAACGTCTAACGGAGACCTTGCATGTTCAAGAGCCTCCAACCGTCACATTTTTTTAGAAGATGATCTAATGCTTGGGAGACTGATGCCCTCATATATTACGGTAAAAGTGATGAAATTATGATACCATGGATCTTAATTGATCGGTTCCTCAGAATCTTATGAACTTGAGAACTCTTAGATGGCTATCTCTAGATGTACAACATGGACGAGATAAAGTCATGGTTCAAGGTTTCAATGAGAAGGGACAAAAAAACTATGGGTCATTTAGTCCTCCCTCTTAAATTTGGAGACCTACAGAAGCCAAATTTCATGTGATCGATCTGACTTCATTGAGCCCTTACGGGTGACCATGGCTTCATAAGTATGGCATTGTCCCATCTACATTGCATCAATGTATGAAATATACAAAGGATGGAGAAGAATGCCAAATTGTGGGTGACATGCAACCTTTTGCGGTGCATGAAATGAAGATTTATCAAGATGCCAGTTACTTCCTTCCGAAGGAATCAAAGCTAACAAAACAACTAGCAAATACTGCATCTACTTCAAAACCCATAAAAGAACAAGTTAAGAAGAAGGGAGAAGCTAAAATGAATAAAGGAAAGGAGATTGTTCCAAATATTCCTAGGAATATAAAGAACAAGTCAAATCAATAACATGTCCCTCTAGGCGGTGATCTTGAAGAAGAAGATGAATGTGTTCCTTTAAATCCAAAGGTCCATGACTCTTGAGTAAAACGATTGAGGAAAATTTTGACTCGATTATGAGTTTGAATGCTTTTGAAGGTGCAATGCACTACTTTAAAAAATCATAGATCCATGTGGCCTACACTGTCCCATAGTCCTCCAACATTTTAAAGAAATCACCCTCGAGAAACTCACAAAGTCGAGGCGGTGACCTTTCTATCCTCACAAAACAGGCGAAGCTTTTTTTATGAGGGGGAGAAGATCTGATTGGGTAATGCAACTATCGAAGAAGAAGAAGCTATGCCCTGGATACCAAAATATTACTCTCCAAAGATGCAAAACCTAATGCATAAACATGGGGTCCATCTTGGAGCAAGTAAGCAAGGACTAAGCTCTTTGAAATGATGTGGTACCAAAAGGTTCTCAAACCATTGGTAAGAAACACACACTACCAAAGGCCTTGGTTTCATCAAGACAATGGTCCAGATATACCTATTATGTTGTAACGAATAGAGTTGAGAGTGATGAAGGAAATGTCATTCTTAATGTCTCACAAATAATGAAGAAGTAGAAGCACGAAGAGCTTGAAGATGGTGGGCGACCTATGGATGAACAAAGAAATTAATTTGGGAGGAGGATCCTGCCCGTTCATATGCTCTACTTCACGAAGATAAAGTGGAAGAATTAAAACTTTGCTACGTGAATTGAGGATTGCTTTGCTTGGACATATCTTTGAAATGCCGCTTATCCACGATGTAGTTCACAAATTAGCAATTAAGTCGGGCACACCGGTCAAACAAGCCTCTAGCGAATGAGATTGGAGGTTGAAGAAAGTATTGCGAAACCAAGAAGCTCATTGAAGGCTGGTTTTATTAGAGAAGAAAAAATCTGGATAGCTAATATTGTCCCCGTGAAAAAGAAGAATGGTCAGATTCGTATCTGTATCGACTTCAGGGATTTAAACAAAGCATGTCCAAAGGATGACTTTCCGCTTCCCGTATCAGAACTGTTAGTGGATAACACTTCAAACCACGACATGTTCTCATTTATGGATGGATCATCAGGTTACAATCAAATCAAGATGGCTCACGAAGATGAAGCATACCTCATTCGATTGGTATATATTGCTACAGTCATGCCCTTGACTTGAAGAATGAGCTACATACCAAAGGGCTATGACAAATCTTTGATGAGTTGATTCATCAAAAGTAGAGTGCTATGTTGATGACCTCGTTGTCAAGAGTATAGATTGCAAAGATCATCTCGATGATTTAAGGATCGTCCTTGAAAGAATCAGAAAATATGATCTCAAGATGAATCCTCTCAAGTGCGCCTTTGGAGTCTCTTCGGGAAAGTTCCTTGGATATGTTGTGCGAGTGGAGGGATTGAAATCGATCCCAACAAAATCAAAGTGTAAATGCCTCCTCCGAGTCTTCATCAACTTTGCTCCATCTGAGGACATCTCGAAGATTTATATCAAATTATGAGGCGGATGTACCCTTTGCAAAATTAATGAAGAAGATATACTCCTTTCAAGTGGGATGAAGAATGTCAAGAGGCCTTGATATCAAAGATATCATTGAACCCACCCATTCTTATAATCGGAAAGCCTCTCATCTTGTGCTTTGGAAGAATCTCTAGGTGCTTTGTTGGAACATAATGAAGGAAGGAAAACATTATATTAGTAACTAATAGGAGCGAAGCATTATTCCCCAATTGAAGCATTGTTTGGCATTAATTTTTCTTTGCCCAAAAGCTACGTCATTACATGCTATCTCATAAAATTACCCTTATCTCAAGGATCGATCCGTTGAAGTTCTTGATGATAAGAAGCGTTGATGATTTGCGCGATGGGTTGTCCTTCATAATTTGATATTACATATGTTCCCAGAAGCGGGCAAATTCTAGCAGATTTTCTTCTTGCTCATCCCATCCCATTTTTGCTTAATGATGATCTTCACGATGAGCAAATCATGCACATATATGAAAAAAAAAGCAACAAATGTAGAATTGTATTTTGATGGAGCATCCATACCCTCAAATCTCCCAAAGGCTCAGCTATTATGGTCTCATCTTGATCGAAGGTGGCATAAGACATTCTTATAAATTAACTCAACCAGAACCAACAAGCGAGAATATGAAGCGTTGGTGGCGGTTTAGAGGAAGCCATTTCCATGGGAGTCCAAATTTATGCAAATGATTCTCAACTCGTCATCAATCAAGTGTTGGCCTTTACAAAATCATAAGCTTGAATTGGCCTACTATCACTGGCGAGTTCTCGAGCTTATGAAGGAAATTCAAATGTCATTATGACTCGAGTCTCGAGCTAGGAATAGCAAAGCGGGCTTAGCTAAATTAGCTAAAGAAATGGCAGTATGGATGATAATGATTACTAATTAGTGTGCACTCATCGAGTCCTAGAGCCAATAAGTTTAAAATCCTAGGAAGAGGGGTCATCATAAATCGGTAGCTCATGTTGCTCCTCACACTCCCTTACAAATTACTTTCCAAAGTCAACAAGACAAGCTTCAAACCATTCAGATGAAAGACTTCCAGGAAGCGCTAAAACCACAAATGAAATTTTTGTAGTAGAAGAGAAGGAAGGCGGAACCCTTAAACTACTTCAAAGGAAGGCAAATTATGCAATAAGTCGATAGGCGCACAACTTGAAAAGGCTTATATATGCTTATGTTGGCAATACTCCGTATCGTAGATCCTTCGAGCAGATGTGACTACGATGTTTGGGAATAGAAGAAGCCAACAAAGTAATAGTTGAAATCCATCAAGGACTTTGTGGTGCACACTAATCAGTTCCTAAAATGGCTTTCAAAATTAAAAAATTGGATACTATTGGCGTCTATGGTAAAAGATTGTATCAATCATGCGAGATGCCATGAATGCGGTCCGCGATAACATAATTCATCGACCTCCAAATCGTTGCATCCACGATAGCATCTTAGCATTTTGGCTTTGGGGGCGGATGTAATTGGACAATTGATCACCATCATCGGTGGTCAGCTTCATCTTAGCGACCACGATTATTTCTCCAAGTGAATGGCACCATTTAAAGAAGTTCTGGTGACAAGTGACTAACTTCTTTACCACAATATTGTATAGATTTGGTGTACCATGGAATCATTTGATAACGGATCGACCTTCAGTAAAAGTTTATAAATTTCGATCGGCATAAGATTGATTGGCGATATTCATCAATTTATAATCCAGAGAAAATGGCTTTGGCATTTAATAAAACACTAGTCAAATTGCTTAGAAAAATTCTCACAAGAAATAAAAGGGGTGGCATACCAAACTTGTGGAAGCGTTATGGGCTTACACCACTTACAAAACTCTACAAAGTCTACTCCTATGGTGTTTGGGGCGGTTTTGCCACTTTCAGTTGAACTACCTTCCTCAGGTAGCCATTCAAATCTTACCCAAGATGAGAATGCTCTGGATGGAAGAGCTTGATGCGCTGAGGTTAGGCTCCAAGCTCGACAAAATCTAGAAGTCTGTCAGAGGATGTCAGCATTGATCATCTGATCGTCCTCGAGCTTTTCGGGAAGAGGGGTCGTGAAGACCAATCATCCCTCATGAAATTGGCGACAAATTTGAACCTAATTGGGAAGGACCTTTTGTTATTGAAAAGGTATATCAAGGGAACTATCAACTCGTTGACTTCAAAGGTGAAAGACCAATGACGCCAATCAATGGTCGGTATTTAAAGAAATATTACACATGAAAGTGTGATTGGACAAATCTGCATTTGAAAATCTTCATTCTAACACTTATGAAAATTTTCATTGGAAATTCTCTTGTAACACAAGAATGTTTTCAAATAAAATAAAATCCCCTGATAGGGGCATTTTTTTAAAATTTTATAGTAGTATGGCATTCTGTAAGGAGGCCTTTCTTTCTCTTTGGGTTGACATGTACTGAAAATCCATATACATACTTAAAATTATATTCAAATTCAAATTTAAAAGTCTTCTTGACCAAAGAAGAAAATTTTCAAGTCTAAAACTTCAACAAACCAAGTTGGACATTTTTCATCCCATCAAATCTAAAGGCTTCGAGTTGGTGTATAAGGTCGGACTCAACCAAATATGGCAGAAAGAGGTTTGCTTACTCAATACAGAAGTAGTAGTAAGATCCCCATCTTAGAGGATAAAATCCTTCATCAATTGCTCAAGTCCACGACTCAAGTGGGTGTATAAGGTCGGACTCAATATATCAAATTGAGTGAGATCTCTTACACATGAAGGTAGTAAGGGATCCCTCTGCCGTTAGTTCAAAGACAAGAGCATCCAAATTCCCAAATCTCTCCAACTTGAGTTCAAGTGACGGGCGGAGATTATCCCTATTGGTCATAGGTCATTTTCAAAATTTCAACAAAAAAAAGATATCCTTACTCAAGAAGGCTAAGCCGAGTTTGGAATCAAATACAAATGTGAAATCTCAACTCCTTCAATAAGTCTATCAAGCGAGAAAGAAAGGCAGAAGGAAATTCTTCTTGATAAGTCCAATCAAGCAAAAGCGGAGGGCAGAAGAAGCCATCCCAATGTTAGTATAAAAGATGAACTAAGGAGTTTTGTCATCAAGATGTCCATTACATATGCACGCAGGGGTGACTCTTTGCCATTGATCCAACAAAGCTCACGAGGAGGTGCGTCATGTATCCTTCTACAAGCTCACAAAGCGGCTAGAAGGTAATTTCATTGCGACAAATCTCTAAGATAATTCAGGACTTTCCCCCATCAAATCCATCAAGGCATGAAGCCAGGATAAAAGGAGGCATAAGATACAAATCCTCGAGATGGAATCTTCAATAAGTTCGTCAAAGCACAAAGCATAGGACCGAAGACATCTCTCATCACTCCATCAAGTCCAAGGCACAAAGCCGGGCGGAGGAAAATTACAAATCTCGAGTTTAAGATGAAATCTTCAATAAGTCCAGTCAAAGTATAAACATAAAAGACATTCTCATCTCACTCCAAGTCCAGAGGCACAAAGCCGGGGAGGAAAATATAAATTTCAAATTTGAGATGAAATCTTCAACAAGTCCATCAAAGCACAAAGCAGGAGAAGATGTTCTCATCTCAAATCTCATCAACTCCATCAAGTCCCAGGCACAAAGCGGACAGAGGAAAATATAAATTTCAAACTCTTAGGAGGAAGTCTTCAACAAGTTCGCCAAAGCACAAAACATAGGGTTGAAGATGCACCAAATTCCCTTGACAAGTTGATGATGAAAAGTCAAAGCTCTCTTTCATCTAGTCAATCAAGTACAAAGCATTGGACTAATGATAACAAATCTTCACGAGCTATTGTTCGAGCGATGAAATTCAAATGCTTTAACTTGAGTTATACTCACTTCCATCAAAGGGCGTGATCGATTATTAAAGTTATTGAAATTACAACTTGTGACATCAAGAAAATCTCTTGGAGATCCAAGGTCAACTGTGCAACAAACACGGTCCCCATGCCATGCAATTTTTGGGGGCATTATTGACCTACAATTATATTAAATTAAATAAATGAAGTAGAGGTTAAAACCCTAATCGCGATCGAAATCGATTAAATTCATTTCAAACCAAAAATTGAACTTTGTAATGCGTCGAAAAAGCATCAAAATTAATTGAATGGAAAATATCGAATCAATTAATAACCAATCAAATGATTGAAATCAATTTTTAATGAAGTTACACATATATTGAAGCTTTGATGGTGTCAAGCGACTTGTTGTAATTAATTACGCATCGTGCGTCAAAACCTATCATGCCTTCCGGTCGATTTCGACAAATGTGCGGTCGATCAATTTGAATCGGCGTCATAAAAATTAATTTCATCCGATATGTACATTGTCAAAATGACCTCCGATCACAAAATCGATCACGTCGTTGTGTTGCGAAATAGCTAAAATTGGCACTCATTGCTCTTATTATTTATTGATTGGTTAAAATTTCATATGGTTATTAATTAACATTAAGCTAATAATCCTAATCCTTAATCCTTATCTTAACCTAACCCCAAGCCTCCAATAGGAAAAGACGCTATCATTTTTAGCGATAATCAGCGCGTTGATCAAAGGCAGCTATCTGGCATTCTCCTCGCTATCTCATTGACTCTCCCTCTCTCGTTCTGTGGCTCGTGAAGCTCCCTCTTCCTCGTGATGGCTCCCTCTCATTCGTTTGCTTTTGCACAATCCTCCCTCGTTCTGTTTCTGGACACGATCCTCTCTCACACAATCTCTCTCTCTTCTAATCCTCTTCCATGAAACTCGGTTGTTTCATTTTCTTATATTTTTTGTTGTGGGTTTTTTTCTTGAAGGATATCTGATTTGTTTCCTCTTCCATTTGTGTTTTATGGTTGGACTTGTTTTCGGGTTTGCAATAACAGCATGAAATTAAGATGATTGGATTTATGCTACAAGCTTTGGTTTGATGTTTTCTCCTTCTAGTTGGTGAGATCTCATTCTCTTTGCCGGTTCCTCCTTTCCTTATGTCTTTTCCACTTTCTGCAGTGATCTTTCTCCTCCTCTGTGATATGTTGGTTTATGTGCTTTTAGTATTTTGTATCAGTACTTATCTACCTCTCGAGTTGCTATATATTCATATTGTTTTGTTTCCTCTTGAGTAGATGGTTCATCATCCAATCTCACTTTGAAGAATTCTAAACTCTTTAGGTTTCTTTGAACTTATTCTTTATAATGGATAAGTATTTTATTGCTCTTGTTCTCATAATGAGCATTAAAATTTACATCTTGCCTACTTGTTCATTTACTTACAAGCAATTGTCAAGTCTCTATCTTGCATTAAAATGATTCTATGTTTTATTTGTCCATAGTATTTGGAATGCAATCATGCAAGATATACTATTTTATGCCTTTTTCTTGCTCTTGAATTATGAAGCATGTTGTGATAATGAAATCCTAATCTCATTACCTTATATAATGCCATCTTTGAAAGCTTACTTTGGTCATTGATATGTAATGCTTGTTTCTTTCTCTTGATTTGGGGAAGAAAAAAAGAAAAGGATATTTGTATTACTCATGGGTTTAATCCTTTGTTGATGTTGGCTTGAAATGATAAAGTGGGGTTGTGATTCCCATGAGATTTTTCTCATTTCTATTTGGCTCTTCTCACCATTTGGCAATGTCTAGAATGTATTAGCTAAATCATGTTATCATGCAAGCAAATATTTTTGTTATTGAAAATTCAGATTTATATCTACTAAATGAAGTTAGTTGTTTCATCTTATGATTTGCAAATCAATATTACTTTCAAACAACTATCATGAGGCAAAACATGCTTATATTTGTCTCCTTTGATTATGCAAAAGAGAATGAAATACCTAAAGCTTGTTGCACATCTTAATCTTTTAGTTTAATGGTATTTCTATTTTATATTCAAAATGAGAAGAATGGAAATGTGCTTACATGTGATTAAAAGCTTATGTTAGAGCTTATTTGAATGTTTCAAATGCAAAATTCAGGTGAAATGGTGATGAAAATGATGCTATAGTAGGGGTATCAATTATACTTTAATTTCATATACATGTGAATGCAAATTTATTATTATATCCTATAAGTACCCGTTCACATTTCTCCAATGTGGCGGAAACTGTACATACATATGTTTCTCCAACATGGCAGGGAAATTTGATATAAGTACCTGTACATGTTTCTCCAACATGGCAGGGAAACTTGATGATTTTTTGCGTGTTTCTCCAACATGGTAGAAATTTGATATAAGTACCACATGTTTCTCCAACATGGTAGGAAAATTTGATAAGTACGTATTTCTCCAACATGGCGGAAAATTTGCTATAAGTGCCTACATGTTTCTCAAATATGGTAGAGAAATTTATAATATATTCACATGTTCTCCAACATGGTAGCAAAATTGTGATATATAAGTACGTACATGTTTCTCCAACATGACGAAACTTATATAAGTACTGTATGTTTCTCCAACATGGTAAGAAATTTATTATGATATGCAACCCATGCTTTCTTGGCGTGGTGGGCAAATAAATTATGTCATTGTCTACACCATGCGCCTTTCTTGGCATGGTGGGAAGGCTGTCTCGAAGCCCCCCCATGTGGGGATGGCCAGGGAGAACCAATTTATTTAAAAAAAGATAGAAGAAGATGAAATGCTTAAGTTGTCATGTTGGCTTAAAATTTCTTTATCTCAAATGTGAATACTTATGCTTCAATTTCTATATCATGCAAATATCTATTTTGTGGTAATATTGATTTGAGTTGATACTTATGCTCTAACTTATAACATGCAAAATATCTATTTATGGAAAGTGCAACATGAGTATGAATTGATCAATGTTTGTTATGTCAAAAAATTAGTGTTTATGTATTGATTTTTTTTACATCATGCAAGCTATCTATTAGGTAGTCATTATAATATGTATTGTAATATCCTAAAATTCTATAGCACATGTTATGAGATATATGTTGGACATGTGCTTAAACATAAAGCTTAGTATGCCATCTCTCTTACTTTACTTGTCCATTTTGCCATGATTTGTACACATTTATCACGTCACAAAAATAATGAAGAAACACATAGAAAATGATATTAAATCAAATCTAGATGACATGGCATCTATCATGAGGATATCAAAAATAAAAAAATTGTCAAGTTAGAAAGGACTTACAAGTCTATGTGACACCAATTAACACTTTTGGAATAATTGAAAGAACTTGACTTGTAGTATAAGAAAGGGAAAGTAGGAGTAAGGTTTCATGAGGTGAATCCTTCTTATTTATAGGCCTCTTAGCCTTCTCCTCTTATCACTTATTGTTATCCCATTGATACATGTTTCGTCATAAGTTGCAAAAGGGTTTAATCGAACTTAGGACATGTGTCATGCTACATGCACATGCATGCAAGGAAATTTTAGATTTCCTTTATCATTTATTCTTAATGATGTATGACAAAAAATATAGTTATAAAACAAAATAAATTAACTCTTTCTTTTATCATTTCTATAATCTCACATGCATGCATGTGAGAACTTTTACCCCCTTTCATTCATCCTTTGTCATAGCTTTATGAAATGGGATGAGTACTTGTGCCCAGTCATAAGTTTACATGCAAGGTGATTAATTCATACTTGCTTTCTTATAATGCATGCATGCCATTTGTCTTTTAATGATATATGACATTGCTCATGTCTTTGTCCTCTCTCTTCATTAGAGAAATATGGGCCATGAATCATACTATATGGGCCACTTTCCATTCATTTAGAGCAAAGAAAGATATATAGAAATTAGGCTCACTTTCTACTTGATTGATGTGATGATCAAAATAATTTATTTCCTATTTTCCCTTACCTATTTATGGCATAAAGGGATTTTGGCCAAATATTATATTGTATCAATTTAGTCTATTTTAGGTCAATATCATGATTGATCAATGGGCCTCTAAAATAATTTATTTCAGACTATTTTCCTTGCTAATTTGTGACATAAGAATTTTGGTGATTATCATATCTTCAATCAAATGTCTAAGTCTATTTTAGGTCCACTACCTCATGATTGATCATGGGCCTCAAAATAATTTATTTTCAATTTTCTCTTTTTGGCATAAAGGGGATTTTAGCATTATGCATATCTTATTTTCAATCAAATACTAAGTCTATTTTAGGTCCACTACTTCATGATTGATCAACGGGCATCCAAAATAATTTATTTCACTTCTTTTCTTGATTGGTATAAAAAAGCGATTTTAAAATGAAGTGCATATCATGTTCTCAATCAAATAATTATGTCTATTTTTGATTCACTTCATTTTGGCCCAAATGAAGTATCAATAAATCAAATATCTAGAAGACAGTGATCCAAATGCAAGATAAATATAAAGAACATATCTATACATATTCGGTTTGGTCTTGAGGGTTAAGTTAAACCTAAAATCCCTATCCAAAACATGCTTGCATTTAATAAGGAAATTCAATTACTTCAACTAAGACATTCATATGTTCATACAATTTTAAAAAGAATAGATACTTGTATGTATGTTGATGTGTCCAATATGTCAAATATCTAGAAAGACATATAATCCAAATGCAAGATAAATATACAAGAACAGATGCTATGCTTCCCGGTTTGATCTTAGGAGCGGGTCCGGGTTAACAAAATCTAAAAATCTAATGATGCTATTGTAAATCTTAGAAGCTAATTCTATTATAGAATGACAAAAGATAAATTTATCGGCATCATTGTTAATGCATCTTTTCAAGTTCAAGATCTCAAGAAGAAAAGGCTCAAACTCGATCCTCTATATACAATCTAGAGTTGACAAGATTTGGAGAATGATAGATCTTGAAATAATTAATCTAGATCTAATATCTAGAAGGTAGTCGAGTTGTGAGTACATCATCCCTTTGGTCTTCGAGTAAACAAAACCAAAATATTATATCAAAACCTAAACTTATAAATTGAACTTACATTTCGACTTGGCATCTTAATGTCCATACAACATTTAAAAAAAATAAAGAACAGATACTCGTATGTTTGTTGAAATGTTCATTAGGGACATGCAGAGATATGAAACAAAGAACATATGTTATATCTTTTGGTTTGGTCTTTGAAGGGTCCAAATTAACAAAATCTAAAATTTGATATTATAAAATTTCCAATTAATAATATAGAAGCTAATTCATATATACAGATATGAATCAACTGACATAGCTTCTAAAATTCAAACTAAGAAGAAAAGTCCCAAACCCGATCCTATGTTCAAGCTAGAGGGACAAGATTTTGAAGGATTATATTTCTTAAGATAATGAATTTATACCCGATCCTCTGTAGAAAACGAGCAGAGTAGGCGATCATCGATTGATATTAGTCTGATCAAGAAGGGCAATTATTATTAAAATTTTCAATGATAAATGATCATTATATTCAAATCTAAATCAATCATAGAATAATCAAGATTCAAATAAAATATCAAAATATAAATAAAAAATGAAATGAATTATTTAAATTAAAACTAAAAAATTAATCCACCCGCATTATTTATCTTGGGGTGACAAATTAAAATTTTTTTTCATAAAGAGCAATGTCAAATCAAATGTATAACTAACTTCACACTCAAATATTCTAAAGCGTAAGGATGTGGCGTGTCCTCTCTGTGGTTTTGCCCACATATGGCACCACATAAATGGCGATTATGACCAGCCATCGGCCGGGGTGGTTCCATATGGCACCACTAAATTACGGTCCGCGATCTGTATGTTCCCCAATGGCTTTGCTCTTTGAGCTGTGAAATGTAGAATATATTTGGTTGGGCAAAAAATCCTATGTTAGCTAAGTTTGACTTATATTTGTCCCATTAGACAAACTCTCTACAAGGACACCTTGGACAACGTAACTCATGTGTTGACAAGGATCTTTTTAGGTGGGTTGACTACCTCCTCGACTAGCGGACCGGGGATCACGCCGGATGAGGAATCATGGGATCTAGATGTGTCATCGTTCCCCCACAAAAGTTTTAAATTAAAATAACATAAGTTCTAAACTCCACTCACTCCAATTATATACTGGTTCTTTAATGATTCATTGGCCTTAATCTAAAGTGCTCTCTCAGTATTGGGAGGGATAATTAACTATAGGGGCTTGCTTTATAGGAAACACAGAACAGATATAAAAAGTTCTCACCAAATGAGCGAAATCTCTAGTGTCTTATCTACTCATTATGCCATCTAAAATTATCAGATACTTAAACAACTCTTTTTTGTTTTCCAAAAGTCGGTGGCAAATTTTGGATCCCACAAGAATGTCATCAGCATACACCAAGGTACTTCTTCACCGTAAATGCCTAGTAAGAACATCCATAACTAAAGCAAAAAAAGATAAAGGCTTAAAGGATCATTGATGTAATCCAATTGAAATGGGAAATATTTTGTCAATCCTCCTTGTGTTTGGACACAAGTAATAACTCTAGTATACATATCCTTAATGACTTGAATATAACCAATTTTAACTCCTTTCTATTCTAGAACTCTTCAAAGAACATCTCTTGAAACTTTATCATAAGCTTTCTCTAAATCAATAAATATCATATGTAAATCCTCCTTACTTTCTCTACACTTCTCCATCAAACCTCTTAACAAATGTATAACATCCATAGTATATCTACACGGCATGAAAGCGATTGTGAGAAACTTTTGTATCACATCGTAACATGCTCAATTACTCTCTCTCATAATTTTAATGTATGACACATTAACTTAATTCCTCTATAATTTGCACACTCTTGTGCATCACCTTTATTCTTAAATATAAGAACCAACAAACTCTTTCTCAACTCATCTGACATCTTTTTAGTCTTTAAAATAACATTAAAAAATTTGTAAGCTAAGAAATTCCTTGATCTCTTAAACATTTTCACACTTCTATTGGAATATTATCAGGTCCTACTGCTTTTCCACATTTCATTTTCTTCAAAGCTTCTCTAACTTTAGATTTATTAATACGATAATAAAAATAAAATTCTCTATTTTTGTTTAGGGTGTTAAAGCAAAAAAGATAAGGCCTTAAAGCTGATCCTTGATGTAATCCAATTGAAATGGGAAAATATTTTGTCAATCCTCCTTGTGTTTGGACACAAGTAATAGCTCTAGTATACATATCCTTAATGACTTGAATATAACCAATATTAACTCCTTTCGTTTAGAACTCTCCAAAGAACATCTCTTGAAACTTTATCATAAGCTTTCTCTAAATCAATACATATCATATGTAAATCCTCCTTACTTTCTCTACACTTCTCCATCAAACCTCTTAACAAATGTATAACATCCATAGTATATCTACCTGGCATGAAACCAAACTGATTGTGAGAAACTTTTGTATCACATTATAACCTATGCTCAATTACTCTCCCATAATTTTAATGTATGACACATTAACTTAATTCCTCATAATTTGCACACTCTTGTGCATCACCTTTATTCTTAAATATAAGAACCAACAAACTCGTTCTCCTTATCTAACATCTTTTAGTCTTTAAAATAACATTAAAAGATTTGTAAGCTAAGAAATTCCTTGATCTCCTAAAATTTCCACACTTCTATTAGAATATTCAGTCCTCTTGCTTTTCCACATTTTATTTTCTTCAAAGCTTCTAACTTCATTTACTAATACTGACGATAAAATAAAATTCTCTATTTTTTTAGGGTATTAAGGTTGCTAAAATCAATCGTATGTTGATCATTCATTGAAAAGTTTATCAAAATATCTCATCCACCTATTTTCAATATCCTTTTCTAAGAAAAATATTTTATTATCTTCATCCTTAATACACCTCACTTGAACTAGGTCTTTACTTCTCCTGACACTTTGGTTGGCTTCATTTTTTTTTCTTTATCTTAATGCCCCTTGGTGTTCCAAAAGTACCTTTTTAGTCACGAGGAAGAAGATGGCTTGGGTTGACATATAGTGCGACTTGTCAGACATATTGGTCATATGGTATTTCTCCGATATCTCCCTCGATCGAGTATTCTCTGTTTCGCCCAATCTAAAAAATATATATTCATTCATTGAACCATCAATAATTCGGAGCGTGAAGCACAATAATTCCTATTGGGAATCAATATTATCAATTAAAATAATTGATGGTTTACTTTGATAAAAGAAAGTATCCAGTCTTTAAAGAATAAATTGTAAATAAGAGTAAAAGTAATAGAATGGAGTGTAAATGTAGTAATTCGAGATAAAGAATATAAAAGAAATTATACATACATCTTTCACCTTCTTTGGTATCGAATCTATTGTATAAATCACTAAAACTAAATTTTTTTATATCATATATTACTTTCTTAAAATCTCTACCACTTTATATCTTTCCCAATTCTCCAAGTTTTATATATAAACCAAATTTTATATTGATTCTTATTTCTTATCTTTTCTTGCACACCCTGACTCCACCACCAACTATTTTTATTAAAAGAAGCTTTTCCTTTCGATTCTCCAAGCATATTTTTAGCAACTTGCTTAATTTCACTTGCTACTTTGTCCCACATAATATTAGCTTCTTTATGAATTAGCTCTTGTAGCTTTCTCTTAAAAATTTTTTTATTTGTGTTCTTTAAGTGTCTCCATCTAATCCTAGGATAATAATTTGATTTATTTTTCCTCTTACAATCTTTCATCTTAAAATCTAAAACTAACAATCGATGTTGGGTACTTAAACTTTCACTTGGAATGACTTTACAATCTTTACAATCTAAACGATCTATTTTTCTTATTAGAAAATAATCAATCTGCATTTTACTAAATCCATTTTTATAAGTAAAAATATGATCATCTCTTTTCTTAAATAAAGTATTAGCAACTACAAAATCATAGGCTAAAGCAAAATCTAATATAGTCCTATTCTTCATTAGTCACTCCAAATCCATATGAACACTTTTAAAATCTTCACCACTCTAATGTCCATTTAAATCTCCTCCAATAACTTTTTTTCTGAGTATCTTTTTTATTAATCACTAATTCATTCCAAAATTTATCTTTTGAGCTTACATCCAAACCTACTTAGGCATAAACACTTATAACATTGATAATCTTAGTATCAATAATAATCTTTAAAGCTATAATTTTATCTCACATCTATTAATATATAACATTATCCTTCAAACTTTTATCTATAATCACCTACACCATTTCTAGGTTAGACTTCTACGAATACTAAAACCCAAAACCTAAACTATCAATCTCCTTGGTCTTCCCTCCAACCCATTTAGTTTCTTGAACACATAAAATATTTAGTTTTCTATGAACCATAATATCTATTAATTCCATTAATTTACGTAAGAGTATATTCCAAGATCATAACCTAATTCTAGTTTCATGGACTAACTTTTTTGCCCATCCATCCATAATGGGAACCCTTGCTTATTTAACCGCATCCATGCAGCGACCATGCACATTTTTCAGCGTATTCAAGCCATGCTCGTAAACTTCCCATAGCAACACAATGATTTAAAGGATTCATGTCATGATTATTTCGACAAGTTTTATGCTAGTACTATCACATAACCCTTCACTTTTCTATGGCTACCAATATAAATATATATATATATAGGAATGAAGATATTTGGCATATATATTTGAATCAATATATTTAATTTGTACAAAACGAAAACTTGAAGAGATGACTTCATGGTGAGAAATTTCCCAAGTGGCCGAGTTTCACCATTTTTCCTTGACACAATTTTCCTCTTATTCTATAAATAAAGGCCTTAAGTATCATTTTCTGCACAATTACCCTCCACTTTTAAACGTAATCATAATTCATATCCTTAACTGAAAAAGAATCAATTACATCAACTTCATTCTTGATCAGTGGCATCACCCTTCTCTCTCTCTCTCTCTCTCTCTCTCTCTCTCTCTCTCTCTCTCTCTCTCTCAAAATACACTCCTCCCATAGATCGCTCTCTCCTTAGGAAAATGAAAGAACATGAGGGTGGTGAGAGAAAGATTAGAGTACAACTATATGCGCATTTGGCACTTTCTATGCCAAAAAAATCTGCAGAGTTTGACCTTATTACCAGGATTTAAGGCAGCCCTAAATTCTATCTTCACTAAGTGTTTGGTTTCATTAGGAACAAATTTCAGTAAACGGCATCCAAAGTAACCAAAGAATTCAACATTCTGCTCATAAAGCTTTGGTTAAATGAAGCACATATCCTCAAACAATCAGAAAAGTAGAATGACAAACAAAAAGAACATTGTTAGTAATTAGCTGCAAAATTTTTTTGAAAAAGCTTGTAAAAATGAAACTACTGACGTGAGCCCGCGTCAATCGTCACATTCGTTGCCGGTTAATCACTTTTATGCGATTGAATATCATCATTCGTTATAAAACGCGCTCATCACCTTTATCGGCAAAAAACCGTGAACGATCTACTTTCCTTTTCCATTCATTTTCTGCGTTCTTTTGCGTTTTTGTGGATCAAAGTAGCACAGAGGGAGGTGGCCAAAGGTCGTCAAAATTTCAAAGCCAATTTTCTTTGTCTTCTCCTCCCAATCGGATTTACTCGCTCCACGGACAGAAACATGCCTCTAAGGGGAGGTCATTGGAAGGAGGTTCCATGATCCGTCAGTGATGTATAACAGTTATTTCTTTATTATTGATTAAGGTAATTTTTCCTAAATTGTAACTTGTGATAGATCTTGCTTTGTGGTTAGATTTTGCTTATTTTCTTGAGTTATTTAGCTACATTTGTATTTTTTCCTTGAATCACTTCTTCTTCACATTAGGAGGTAGATCTTTTGAGATATTCATAGGCCATGTGTTTATTTCTTTCATAATAGTTTCTAATTCACCCTCTTGTCATTTTAAGAATAGTATAATTGCTTGGATCAATTATAATTCTTAATGAATCACAATGGTTTGATGAAGTAATGCTTGTCATTTTGAAGCATTATATATTGCTTGACTCTATTATAACTATATTTGTTATGTTTTGGTTGTGGCAATCAAATATAATTATAGCTTGAGTTATTCAAACATTATGAAATATTGGAAAAGAATTTTAGTATATTTAAGCCATATTCAAACATTGTTCAAATCTATTTTCAAATAAGAGTTTGAACTTATTTTGAATAGAGTTTGAATGAAATTCAAATTTTAACATATTTCAGTTTTTTTAGAATAAGGTCTCCATTTCATTATTTTGCATCAAAAGTGGAGATATTTTGATTTTTATAAATTTTTTAATAATTTAATCATGATGTTATAAATACATAAATATGATAATTAAAAAATAAAATAAATATAAATGCATCTAAATTGACTAACTAATTTATAAAATCCCAAAACATATTTTCTAACAAAATAATCTGTCAAATTCTTGTTTTTATTCATCTTGTTGGTCACTTATCATGATACAGTTTCATGGGTCTCCTTCACATGGCTAATGAGGTTGATAATTAAATTTGAAATACAATAATTGTTAAAATTATATTTGATTAACTTAATGATAATTTATCATTACTAAACTTTGAGATGCAATTTCTCTTAGCGATTTTGGTCTGATAATTTGGTGATTTGAATGTGTTGGGTAGATGTCTTCTGCAATATGATTTTGATGCAATTCCTTGTTATTCATCTTTATGAAAGCTATGATTAGAATCTACTCTCCCTTTGTCCTTTATGAGTTTGCAAAATATCGTAAACAATCAATTGTATTATATCTTGAAATATTTTTATCTGTGACGAGGAGAGAAGGATTCTTCTTGGTTGGAGTTATTGTTAGTTGAATATGAGTTGGCTTGATAGTTCTTTTATTATGATGGCGAATATTGTTGATAATTTCTTTTCGACTATATTCTGGAAAAATTGACCATCATCTGAATCTCTTACAAAAGCGAATCATGAGATCATTGAAGTTAGACCTACAAGTCATGTGTTAATCTTATAGGTCGGTTTCCTATTGGTGCTAGATTTATTGCTACATATATTATTGGCGATATGTGAATCAACTCAGCCGGCAATTGTAATTTATGTTGTTGAGTTAAATTGAGGAAAGAGATGTTGCCATTAATGAGGAGCATCCACTTCAATTAGGATGAATTCATCACATGATTTGCAAGCACTTTTAAGGGTCATTATTTATTTTGGTAATGTAGGCGGTATAAGTTACTAGGGGTGATCTTGAGTGGCATGATGGGTATGAAAGCCTTATGCAACAAATAGATGATGATGATGATAGTGATCATGGATCTTCTTTAAGGGCAAATATCCATCTCTTTGAGAGCATTAGGACTACTTTAGAACAAGCCAACAAGAGTACTTCTATCTAACAATGAGTATATCAACGAGAATGGGATGAAGAACATTTGAGAGATGAGTCAACTTTTATGAAAGTTGCATTCAACTACATGAAGGTATGTGTTTTCTTGATAAACTTGTTTGTTTCTTCATTTGGTATCATTAACAAACATCTATGTGATCTACACCTCAAATAAATCAAGTTCATGTATATTGCACTCAATACACCGAACTACACCATGAAACACAAGCAAGTTCAAGTAAATTAAGGTGCATGGATGGCTCTCGACATACATGTAGTCATTATTTAATGGGACATAGCAATGTACATCCATTTATCGATTCATTCCTTTCAATTCATCATCGAATTTAAAAGGAGATTATTAGCCATATTAAATTTAACATTATTGCAAAGCTTGGGATGCATCACTTATTTTTGGAAGTTGGGAGGAATCTTACCGTCGTTGGAAAAGGGTTGTCAGACTTTGTAAACATGTATATTTGACGAGACACTTCTTCATACATGTCTTGATCATATCCATCATCTGATGGTGACCATCTACAATACATTTATACAACCAGATTATACAGCTACGTGATCCACAGATCATTTGAAGGTTCCTCGTATGGGCCTCATATCATGACATATCTGTATCATATTTTCATACAAAATAGCATAAATACCACTTCATTTTTAGTGATCGATACACATAAGGCATCAAAATAGTCAAATGTACATTATATTTAATGATTACATTTTGTATGTGTACTTACTTACATGGCTTTTATAAGATGTCATGATACATGCATCATTAATTTCTACAACTTGTTGATAGACTTGTACACGATATTGTTAGCATATATTTTATTAGATTGAGATCATTAAAGGCTTGTTATGCCACAAATTTTAATTTGTATGTTGTTTAACTTAAAATATTTCACCTGACAAAGGAATTGAATAATGTAGAAATATTGAGATGATATTAAATATTATAATTTGGTTTTAGAAATGAATCTCTTAGAATTTTTTGGTGAATCCATATCAAAGCTTATATGTCATTTGTAAAATACTTGAGATTGTTGCTTATCATATAATACATTCAAATCTTCAAATCAATAACATTGCTCCTCAAACCTTGAGCATATGTAAAGTCTACTTTAGCTTCTACTTTGAATGACCTCAACCTTTATTTATTGGAGATAGTTATATCCTCAATTTCATCCTCTCTAACCATATTTTCATTTGATATGAAATGATAAATATTATTTGACATTAGTCTCAATTATAGTTGTTTGCATCATCATCCAATCCGATGACCATTTGCTCAATCAATCTAATCAAGTATACCGAATTCATGGAAGAGTTAATTTAAATTTTCCTTTAAAGAGTGTTCTTGAGAGAGATAGAGAAGCAGCTCTCAAGATGAGATATGAGTAAAGCGAACTTCATTATAGAATGGGGCCTGATCATTCTTGAGTTAATTTATTTTATTTTCATCATTAAAATAAAATAAAATCTTTTCTCTACAATTCATTAAATTAATAATATAAAAAATTTAAAATTAATTAATCTTTATTTGATTACAAAATTAATAGGCTTAAAAATAATATAATGCATAATATATAATTAAATTCAAATATAAGCTACATTTAAAATTTCCAACATTTTTTACCATAAGTATTTTTTTTGAACTATTTTTCAGATAAGGTTGAGCTACAAATTTTAGATACATTAACTTCAAAAGTCACAGCATAAATATAAATTTATTATATAGTAAAAAATAATTTAAAGATTTATATACCTATCACATAATTTATATGAATTTATATATTTAATTTCTAAATTTTAATAATTATATTTTTTAGTTTTTTTATATAAAATGATAATAATAATGATATTTTAATATGATGTTAAAAATTTAAGTATTATATATAAATATAAAATAAATATATATATATATATATATATATATAGATTAAAATTACATATAAAAATAAATTTTTAATAAGAAAGAAGCAGAAATTATTTTGTATCGACAGAGAGCATATACTGGCAGTGGCTTCAATAGGTGGATGAGGTTTCCGGATCCGATTACATAATCTAGTAACCGGTGGGGCCTGCGACCACGTACTTGAGAAGAGGGATGTAGGAAATATGAACAATGTTTTTTTTTTTTTCTCATTTTTTAATTTTATCTTTTTGAAAATAAAAAATAATGAATAAAAATAAATTTAATTCTAAAATCCAGCTAACAAATCTCAAAATCTCCGCTAGTTAAATTGACGGTCAGCTAAACCCTCTCTTTTCCTCACGTTTAAATAAATAAAACTGCAAATGAATTTCAGACATATTTATCCTAATTTCATTTTATTTTTTTATTCTGTTATAATAAAATCGAGTTCTTATATAAAATTAAATTTAATAACTTTTTTTTATTCAATAAATTAGTTATCTAAATTTTATTATATATATATATATATATATATATATATATATATATATATATATATATATATATATATATATGAACTCTGATGTCTTAAATTTGAACTCTAATCAGGTTGCCTTTCATTAATGCAAGGAGGGGGAATCATTATTTTTTTTATCCTAGTAATACGATTAGCTAAGAAATACTAATGTTCCTTTTAACCATGATCAAGTTAGGTTGGACTTTGGCTCTAAAAATGAGAATTTGATTCATGCCATACACCATATTAGCTCACTATTAATTATAATTTAAATATATTGTATTATCATTGTAACATAATGTTTAGCGTGCACGAAAATGTGATTTAATCCAATATACGAAAATTTCAACTTTTAGGTGATTTAGGGTGCGTTTAAGATGGCATTGCGATGCGATAATTCACTGTATTTGTCATCTGAGAAATTATGTTCAAATTACATTTTGAAGAATATGTAATGAGATAATTATATTTTTTAATCTTACTTGAAATATTACAGTGGCCATCAAAAAGCTTATTTTTTTAATAAAAGTTTTGTAATAATCACCATTGTTGCGTGCTAGAAAACCAGTTGCGGTAGAGTAAAAGTTTACGCCTTAGCCTTGTGAAATCACACATGTATTTAAAAGTGAACAAACTCAATTTTTTTAAACCTCGAAAGAGAGAAAAAATCACGGGACTTAGCCCAGTAAAAAGCTTCCACTATATATTTATTTTGGAATACAAGTTTTCCTGATAACAGGATTACATAATTGTATATGAGAAGGGCTGACAATGGGAATCCCAAAATCCGACAACAACAACCATATAATTAAGTCCAGGTTGTAACAGTTGCTAGTGGTAGCAGATGATGGTGAACAACGTGGAACATAGACTGACGTTGAAGGTCGTCATGATGGAGAGCGACAGAGATTGACGGCGAGGATCGTGGCGGGTGGTGGTGGTTGGCACCGTCAGTGGTGTACGAGATTGCTTGGAGGATCTTCTTTAGAGCTCTCTCCTCTCTTGCTTTGACCTCAGTAATGAGGAATTTATAGGTGGATAGTGGGGTACAGCAAATATATTAAAATCCCACTCCACTTCATGGACGAATGATTCCTTTGATCATTTGATGTATTTTAAGTATTTGAATGAATGAAGTCGAATATCTTGGGCTTGTTGGATTGACTTCGAGGCCTTCGATTTGACTATAAACACTTTATATTTGAGAGCTATTTAAGATTTTGATATCCCAAAGTTTTCAACGATATCTTAAGTGCTTGATCTGGTAGTTTCAAGGATCAACTTTCTTTTGACATCAAGATTAGTGCTTAGAATTTTTTCATATCGGTTGCCTTTTTGGATGACATTATCTAATTCATCCAAAAAATCTGAAAATTAAATGTCATAATGAGTAGAAGGGATTTTTTTTTAAATAAATGTCATAATGAAGAGATGACTTTTTTAATTAAATATCATAATGAAGAGAGGTTTTTTTTAATTAAATGTCATAATGAATAGAGGGTTTTTTTTAATTAAATGTCACAATGAATAGAGGGCTTTTTTTAAAAAAACTAAATGTCATAATGAAGAGAGGGGTTTCTTTTTTTTAATTTATTCTCTCTTTCCCCCTATAGTGGATCTATAAAAACCCCTTATGGTCAAGTAAGGAGACACAACTCTCATATGCTCTAATGTTCTTCTTCTTCTTGAGAGAAGGTCGTTCGGAGGCGATCAAGGCCCGTAGTTCATACTGAGCCCGTTTTCCCTGAGTCAGCGCCCTTGTGGACCGGGTTGGAGGAGGTCAAGGCCGTAGTTCATCTGGCGAGGCTCCGGTTTCCCTCGAAAAGGCGCCCTTGTCGGACCGGAGGGAGGCAATCAAGGCGTAGTTCATCTGAGGCTCGGTTTTCCCTCGAAGAGGCGTTGGCCCTTGTCGGACCGGCCGGGTTTGGAGGTGATCAAGGCCGTAGTTCATCTGGCGGCTCCGGTTTTCCCTGAAGAGGAGTTGCGCCCTTGTCGGACCGCCGGGTTTGGAGGTGATCAAGGCGTAGTTCATCTGCGAGGCTCCAGGTTTTTCCTCGAAAGAGGCGTTAACTGCCTCGGACCGTTGAGGCGATCAAAACTCGTAGTTCATCACAGCGAGCTCCTTTCCTCGAAAGAGTGTCGCAACCGGACCGAGAGGCGATCAAGTCATAGTTCATACTCTTTCCCAAAGCGTTGCCTTTATCGGGACCGGGTTTGGAGGTGATCATCAGATGATAACCCGGAGAGCGGGGTGTTATACCCGGCGATGGTGGCCGGCGATAGTGGCGGCGCGATGCCGGTGGCGGTGGTGGCAAAATAACCAGCGGCGATGGTGGCCGGTGGATATGTCATGGCGGTAATGGCGATAGTGGTTCGGCGTGGCCGGTGACATTAGTTGGCGGCGGCAGTGGATGGCGGCGACGATTAGTGGCCGCAGTGCGTCAATGCGTCATAAATTCCGGCGGCGGCAATGTGGTGACCAGCGGAGATGGCCGGCGATAATCAGCGGTAGTGGCGCCAGCAGTGATGGTAGAGCGAAAGATTCGGCGATAGTCAGCGGCAATTATTGCGGCCAGCGGATGGTAGCGGCAAGCAGCAATGGCGATAATTAGCGATGGTGGCGGCAGCGTCGGTCGGTGAGATAGCGGCGATATGGTGGTAGCCGCAATGTTGGCAACATTAATGGCAGCAATGTAGCCAGCGGTGGCAACAGCTATGGTTAGCAGCGAAGTGGTCGGCGGCAGCACAGCAGCAATAACCCAGCGTGAATCAGCGGCGATAGTGAGTCAGCGAAAGATGCCGATGATAATTCGGCTGATGCAGCCGATGTAATAGCGATAAGCAGCGTAGTTTACGGCAGGTGGTCGGCAACCAGCAATAACAGCTGATGGCAACAGCGTCAGTGGATGAAATGATAACCGGATAATTAGTGGCAGCGAATTACGATATGTAGCGGTAACATAGCGTGGTTAAGCAACGAAGTGGCCAGCAAACGGCAAGCATGCAACCGATAATCAGCAATTGGTGGCCAGCGTCGGTATCAGCGAGATAGCCGGCGATGATAATTGACCAGCCGGAGATCACCGGCGATAATTGGCGGTGTGGCCAGCGGCATGATCAGCGCGATATCAGCAAGTGGTTAGCGGCCGACAGAGGTATTGGCGGTCAGCAATGGTAGCGGCAAGATGTAGTCAACCGGGCTAGCGGCAATAATCAGCGAGATGGCAGCGGAGATTCTGCGATGATGGTCAGCGAGTGACCGACGTATGTCAGCAGTGTGCGCTATCAATGGCAGTGACCAGCCGAGTGGTTGCGGCGACGAGGTGGGCAACAGCGATGGCCAATGACGGCGATGGGGACATCGGTTGTCGGTAGGATGGCGATGGCGATGATGGGCCTACTGATGGTGGCCAACATGGTGATTTTGACCTCGAGTTATTTGCGTTCTGACTTCGATGGCGTTAACACAGTATGTAGAATTTGAATTGAATCGAGGAACTTTGACATCAGGTTGTTTGTCGAGTGTTACACTACGATGTTAACATGCGGAAGAGGTTGAATTAACCGAGGATCTTTGACATCCAGAGGTTGTTTGTCGAGTGTTACGATGACGTTAACGTGGAGAGAGGTAGGAAGTCCACCAAAGATCTTGACCTATCCGGTTATTTGTCGAGTGTGACTTCGATGGCGTTAACACATGTAAGAATTTGAATTGAATCCATTGAGGATCTTTGACCTATCCGAGGTTGTTTATCAAAGTGTTACTCGAAGACGTTAACCTGCCTGGAAGAGGTTGAATTGAATCATTTGAGGATCTTTGACCCATCCGAGGTTGTTTTTCAGAGTGTTACCTGATGAAGTTAACTTGTGTGGAAGAAGCCGTAGGAAGTCCACCAAGGATCTTTTGACCTATCCTAGGTTATTTGTCAGAGTGTGACTCGATGACGTTAACCTGTTGTTGACCTCACTTTTGGAGTGAGCTCTTAACATCCTTTTAGACTTAGGAATCTTCTAGACACTAAGAACTCCCTAGTCATAAGACACTTCTAGTGATTAGGTGAACAACAAACTAGAGACTTAAGTGTTAACCAAGATTAGGGTTTAATGAAATTACATCCCATGCCTAAACATAATCTAGATACACTTTCTCAAATCAAACCCATCAATTCTCAAATCAAATCTCAAATTCAAATTCAAATTCAAATTCCAAATATAATTTCAAAATTTGACTCCAAATGATTGAAACCCAAAATCAAATTCAAATCCAAACCCCTTCTAAGCCATATGAACCATATTTATAAGCAGCCAAATCTTTCTTAAATCAAATCAAACTCAATTGATCTCTTCATAAATCAATTATTCCTTCATTTATATTCACAAATATAAATGAAATCCAAATTCAAATGACCAAAACCATATTGAAAATCAAATCAAACTCAATTTAAACCCTTTAAGCCAATTCTTTGGACTTAGCCAAATTCTATCGGATCAAGTCAAAACCAACGAATTTTCTCTTGAATCAATCATTTATTCAATTATATACCAAAATATAAATGAAACCTATCATCAAATCAAATCAAAACTAAACCAATTGACCCTTAGGTGCACTTGACTAAAGTGACTAAAGGACCCATTTGAGCCAACTTCTATTCCAACAAATTGGATTGAACCAAGCTCACCAAATCTTCCACCATGATTTTTGATAACCCTAGAATGATCAATTGCAATCAATTGGGCCAATTGGCCATTTGATCCAAATGACATTGGCCTAAAGAAAATCAAATCGGTCAAATCATGATCTAACCCAAATTGATTGTAACCAATGGCTCAATCTCATTCCAAATTGATTATTAAACTTGACCAAAGCAATAATTGAACTCAATTTGCTCAGTCGAGCCCAATCGGTCAACTTGACCCAACCTAGCCCAAATTGGCCTAAAAGGTCAATTTAGCCTAAATCAAAATTAAATCCAAATTAATTCAAAATAAAGACCACATTCATCTTCAATTAGCTAATTGAACATGAATCAACTCATTTCCCAAGCTAATTTGGCCAAATTTGGTCAAATGGGTCAATTTGACCCAAAATGACCCATATGACCCAAATTGGGCCAAACCCCCAAAGCCAAAACCCATTGGGGGATCAAACCAAACCAACCCCAACTCAACCTCATCGTCTCCCCACCACATTAAACTCATCGTCAAATGATCACCATAAATCCGTGATTTCATGTAACGGCAGATCCGATCCGCGATCATCTGGTCGCCTCTGTTGTCGATCATTGATTGAGCCAAAAATTCATTTGTCTTTCCCAAAAGGAGGCGTATATATATATTTAATAAAATAAATAAATAATAATAATAATAATAATAATTCAAATCATCTGAAACTTTAAAAATTCATAAAAAATAAAATACTTAATCAACAATTACAAACAAAGCTCGTTGAATTCGTCTATCCGAGAGGAATCCAACAATCCCAAAATACTCAAAATTTACTGAGTATTGTTATCGTAATCTAGGTTTTAGTGAAAAACATATTTCATTAATTAAGTCAAAAATATAAGTCAGATTAAGTAGAGATTTTCAGATATTGATATTAATGTTATAATACACATACAATAAAACTTTTAAGTTAAAATAACTTCTGTATTGGTAGAAATTAAATTTTTAAATTCAAATTATCAATTTTAATAAAATAAATTAAATAAAAATTTAGAAATTTACAAAAATCTTCAAGATGACCTACTTTGATTGGCGTGGATTCTTAAGAAAAATGATTTGATCTTGAATCTTAAGAAACCCAAATAGACACTTAAGATTAGAGTTTAAATTAAAAAATTAATTAAAATATAATCTAAAAATAACTCAAATATTAAATCAAAAATCAGAAATTGAATAGCATTCATTAAATCATTAATTAAACTTTAAATAAAAAAAATATATATCATCTTTAAAAGAGATTAAATTAAATATGATTAAATCCATTTAAGTTAATAAAACTCAATTAAATGATTAAATATTAAATTAAACTCAAAATCCAACAAACTTAGAAAATTGTAATAGTTTGATACTAATCAAATTAAACTAAATAAAATTAAAGCAAACTTAATTAACCTATGATTAAGTCACGTCCATTTGGAATGAGATAATTAATAACCATTAAATATTTCAACCTAACTAAATCGAACATTAATGAAATCAAACAAACATAATAAATTAAATCTCAAGTAAAACCCTAATTATAAAAATCGCTCAATTAGTCAAACATTTAATTAATAAAAATAAATTAATCCATCATCTTAATTAATCAAATTAATTTAAATAAGTTACATTAAAGCTAACTCAAGATTAAGCTTAAATCAAACCCATAATTAAATATAATAATCCACATAAATAAATTAATTAAGTTAATTAAATTAATCATGAAACCTAAACTTAATCAAACATAATTAAGATGCAATTAAACACTAATAAACTTAAATTAAACCTAAATCATTAAGTCATTAATCTAAATCAAACAAACCTTTAATTAATCTAATAATTTTAACTAATCAAACTTAATTAATCAAACATCTAATTAATGAAACTTAATAAATTAATCCATTATCTTAATAAACCAAATTTAACTTTATAAAATTAGATTAAAGTTAATTCAAATTAAATACTTAATTAATCCAATTAATTTAATCACTATTAAATTTAATTGGTAAATTACATTAATCATATTAAACTTAAGCTTAATCAAACATAAAAATGCAATTAAATGATAATCAAACCTAATTTAAACTTCAATCATTAATTTAAAATTACATCATTAACTCAAATAAATACGAAATCAAATTAAAAGTTAAATCTTTATTTAATCTAATCATATCTTAAACAAACTAATTAAGTTAATCAAATTATACATTAAACTTAATTAATCAAAATGCAACTAAATAATAATCAAAACATAAATTAAACCTAAACCATTAAGTCATCAATTCATTTGTCAAACAAATATCTAAATTAAAAAATTTAAACAAACCTTTATAATTAACATAAATACACTTATTAATTAAACAAATCACATAATCACATTGAACCTAAGCAAACCCATAGACCAATAAAGATAATTAAATCAAATTGAATCAAATTAAGTTAAATCAGAAAGATTCTCATCAATTTAATATAAATCAAAATCAAATCTCATTCAACCTACTTTAAAATAAAACTTTAACTATCAATATATGAAATCAAAATGCAAACCAAACTTTGATGAACAAATGGATATTTAAAAATAAAATCCCAATAAAGAATTAAACTCAATTAAAATCAAAATAAAATTTCAATTAATTTAATCCAATCAAATTACAAATAAATGAACCACAATCGAATTAAATAAACATAAAGTTAAATCACGTAACCATAATCAAAGAAAAGAATTAGATATTAATCTAAAAGAAAATTGAATTATCAAGATTCAATTAAATCAAAACATCTAATCTAAAATTAATCAACCAAAAACACATGAACTTAAACAAACTTAAACTCCATTGACATTAAGGATATTGAATTATCAAGATGCAATTAAACTAAAACATCTAATCTAAAATCAATCAATCAAATACTTAAACAAACTCAATTCTAAATTCTAAATCAATTGAATAAATTGAATCAAATGATTACAAAATTCAAATGTTAATCAAGATACTTAAGGATTTTAGTTAGATTCCTTAGGAATTAGGATGTAGAATAGGGTGAGTCCTATCTATAGATGGAATTCATCCTACTCTTCATTCTTGAGAACCTAAATATCATTTCAACCAAATAAAACTAAAATAAAAAGGAAAATCAAATCATTAAATCATTTAGATTTAAATCACCCAAGGGTAAAATTTAAATTCAAACTTCAAATTAGAACATAAACTAAAGAGGCCTAGTAAAGTCTTGCTACACAAGCCTTAAGCACATTAGAATACTAAGTCACTACTTCTAGTGCTAAGTTCATTGTATGATGATTGTGTTTTGTTTTTATGATGTAATGTTTTATGGATGTTAGGGTGTATGTTTATATATTTGGATGTTAGGTAGTTATTAGCCTAATCATATTTTCTATGAGGGTTGTGCCCAATATTTCAATTAAAAAAAATATAAATGCTTTTGCTGTGCAGGTTGCTTAGCCCCTAAGTGTAACCCATATTAGGACAGGTGGGCTTGGTTACCCATGTGTGGGTGCTAAGTCCAAATTATTCATATAATTGCTTGGATTGTATGGTGTTTAGCTAACATTTTTTGCGGGTGTAGCTAGATTTACTTTTCCTATTTTTGATGTAATTTTGCATTAGGAATTAGGATTAGTGCTATGGGGGATTAGGATGAGCAGTGGCTAGAATGCTTAGTCCCTAGGATGCCCTGTGATGCCTTTGTAACAAATCAAATCAAAAGAAAGAAATGAATAAATGAATAAATGAAGAAAGAAGAATAGATATTATTTTTGTAATTGAGTTGTATAAGGGTAGAGCTCTACCCATCTTTTCTTTTCTCTTTTAGAGGTGTATGGTGGAACCGTGCCTTTTATTCTTTTATGGTAGTTTATAAAATTGTTTGATGTTGTGTTTAGATTACGCATTAGAACAACATGCTTTTCATAGTTTATTTATGATTGATGCTTGAATGTGTGGCCTGGATGCGGTAGGCTCTTAGGATAAAATTAATTTTTCTAATTAATAACTCATAAAAGATTTTAAAACAACTCATAACCTCACATAAAAGCCTAGAATTAAATCAAGATAATAAAATTTTTAGTAACCCCAATTTGGATGGATGAATGTATAATATCATGCATGTCATATTCTTTCACTCTCTTAGAGGGAGCTTCCATCTTTACCGGAGAATCAAGGCTTAACCTATGAGAGCCTTTGGTGGAAGACACCCCTTTCTCTTGATTTGGCCTATAATCAAATTCTCATGCATTTAGGCATACAAAATCCCATAGCACGTGTCAAACAAAAAAAAATCCAAAAGAATCAAATAAATTTGATAAAATTTGCATTAGATTAAGTCATGGATTCATACCACTCAAGCTCTAGTCTCTTAGGGAGTGAGTCTAAGGACTTAATTTTCTTTCTAAATGAACAATGACTAGCCATCTTGCATAAGACTTGCCTACATGGATTTAAGCGTGGGAGGAGTTAGTTTGCCACTCAGGCGGTAATATCAGCTGGGTGATTTATTCTCTTGTGGAGGTAAACCATATACCCATTTTCCTTAGATTTAGGTTGTGCCTTTTTTTGTACCAAGGCTCCTTAGTTTAGAATTTGATAGTATTTCCTTTGGGCTACAAGCATAAATCCTCACCTCTTAGGCATTTCCACAATCTTATTGTGGAATTATAAGCCCAAGCAATCTAATAAAATGTCAACTCAAATAATCAACTCTCTCAATTTCAAAAATATAAAGCCCAACTATGTGGTAGATTGGAATGCTCACTAGGCTTAGTATCATGAGCATTTCTACTTTCTCCTTTGGATTCCAAAATAAATGTTCTCCTTGATCTATCCCATTGATTTTCTAAAATAGCCAATCCTTTGATAGTCTTAACCTTGAAATCTTTGGAGACCCTAATTATCTACTTTAATCGAGAGTATTCTTAAGGAATTCTCATTTCTTAGGATGTAATTAACTATGGGGCTTGCCTATAGAAACTTAATGAACCCAAAATAAACCCTCTTTTACTTTTCCATGTAAAGTAGGGGAAAGATCTCTGCTATATTCGAAGACCCATCATGCCTTAGGAGTCCTTATTAGGTGATTGGGTCCATTATAGGGTGGTGATTTTTATCTTTCGAGATAATACATCATTCCTTAATGTCATACCCAATCACTTCAATAAGTACCTAAGATCTGCGGTGTCCCACACCCCAAAAATAAACACCGCATTTTTTGCCATTGGGGAGAGTTCCTCTCTCCATCTTTAGTAGACAATTATTGTCTCCAAGCATCGATAGTGGACTTATGTTTTATAGGCTCAAGACTATCATTCTTTCCTGGCACTTAGCTTATTTCATCCTTAAGCAAAGCTCAACATCCTTTAGGTTTTAGGACCTCACCAGGTAGGTCTTAAAATCCCTATTCCCCCCCAATAGGTGAAAATTAAAATTAAACAAATAGAAGAGATGACCAAAATTAAAAATCTCTTCACCATTCTGATGGTGAGGCAAGGTTCATCCCATGAACAATAAGAGAATAAAACTCTTCTACAAAATAACATGTATTTTCAAAAGCACTTTTTAAAATCATAATAAGGGATCTATACACAAAGTTTATAAGAAATTTTCAAAAACACATATAACCAAACCTCATTTAACAACCGATGATTGTTACAAGGAGGTTTTAAAAAAAAAAATCAAAATCAAAATCAATTTTAATTTTCAAAAGCACATTTTCTTTGAAATGGCTAGCCCCACACACTCAAATTCGTTGGATGGAGATTCATTTTCAAATAAAACCACGATATTTTGGAAAAAACGTATTTAGATTGCCATGAATTAAAGCTCTGCAGATTGACTACCGTCGGTTCATTTCGTGCTTTTATTTTAAGAAGGTCTATGAGAGCGGGCCTATTTCTGACTCGGGCCTACTTGGTCAATATGCATATCTTTCAAAAATCCAGGTCGCTTTGAAAAAGGCCAGTCACTTTGCGTCGACTGCGACGACGCTGAGTGGCACAAGTCGTCCCACCATCGACTTGATCAATTTTCTAAGTGTCGCTATTAGAAAGGTACAGTTTGGCCGGCTACAGGAACATTTCTTACGCTATTGCGTAAATGCCCTTAAATGAAAGTCCTTCCATCTTCCCGCGGTTTGAACTGGTTCCGAAACTGGTCCCAAGCGGCGTCCGGTATCGCTTGGTCCAACCATTGAGTAGCCGACCTTTGATCGGTGAGGAGTGCTAGCCTCGGTTATTGTAACTGGACGGGGTCTCTGTTTTCTGCGACCAGGCTATTAGAGCTGAGCCACAATTTTTACCTTTAATTGCCGCGTAATTCGGTCTTTAAATAACGGACGGTAAGTGAACAAAAACACATGTGGAGCCCTAAAATTATTATAATCATTTGGTGCAACAATTCTCGACAAACTGGAGCAAAAAAATCAAAGGCTCCATTAATAAGCCGGCTTCTGGGTCATCATTAACGAGCCATGGATACATCGAGAAATTTATCCAGCCGCCCTAAGTATCATAACTTAACGCCACCACCATCACTATAGCTTTCGCGTATCACGGCTGATCCCATCCTCGCAAACTTGAGAAACCCTACATATGTTAGTCGAATAGCATGCAATGTCGGCTCAATTGCAACCGCATGCGACGTACATAAATTCTCAAGTTGGCGGTATTCATTTGCTGGTTATTTGCCATTAAGAACCAAGCCCACCAAATTTGTTTAATTGGCACCGGGGTCAATCATGCGCTGGATCAACCGTCCGAAGCCTTCCGGCTGCCCACACTTGCGACGGTGGCTACCACGACCGGCATATGACTTATTGGACCTTGTACTGGCCGACCCATGGTCACGGAAAACTGGTCTTCGATTACCTTTGTTAATCCCTTGTGCGTGATTTTCAAAATACCGGCCATTGGACATAACTTAAATTTTCCGCTTCATTAATGCTAGCTCAAATTTGCAATCGTTCTTGTACGGACCCTATCACCACCGGTCAAAAAAAATGAGTTTAAGCAGCCGCGCCGGGTTTAAAAAAAAAAATCCGACGTAGCTGCAGGTAAACCGTCATGTTTGCGCCTGTAAGTCATCCCCTCCCAGGTTGTTACGTATTCGTCGAAGACATGGGTTTAAATAGCTATCTTTAGTAAGTTTGAAACCCGTCGAGTTTCGCTCCACCATATACTTTGAGAGCCGTACATCTTCTAACCATGTGCCAGAATGGTATTCTCTAAGATTTTGATTCCATTATTGTTTTGCTGGAATTTTTGCTTGTAACCTCCGCTGACAATCATGATCCAAGTATCGCTGATTTCAAGATTATCAACAAATCTCCATTACTGATAAAGCATCAAGGTTAATCATCTCATTTTGATATATTTATGTTGTTGCAACCACTGTATTAATGTTAGAAATTTTGTTAAGGTCGCTGACCATTTTGTTAGTAATAAGCTGTTACAGCTATTTCTAATAGGCATTAAGTCACCAATTGTGCGGGTCATTCATATAACAAGAAATATAATATCATTTCCTGTATATTTGAAAACGGAAATATAAATATGGTACAAATATTTATCATTGGTCGACCATCAAATGCTTAATCATCGCTTTATTGTTTCACCATGATAAAGGTGTGATATGAAAGTAGACATTGTGAGATCATAAATCCGGTTTATATTAGAGATTATCCATCTACTAATGATTATGCCATTTATCAGCTTCTTTATTTTTCACTATCGCTTTACCAATAATTATGGGTGATTTACCATATAACATTCGTCATCTTTTGATTAACGATAATGCTGATTCTTAAGACCATTTCCACAATCATATGCTGATATATATCGCCCCATTTCTCTAATTATGTTCGGGTCATTACCATGATATCTTCGCCGGTTACAATTTTGCCGTTTATGGATCATGACGCTAAATGCATAAAGTATGCCGATTGAATGCTAGCCAATAGTTTATTACCATATGTGATCATCTCAACTATGAAATCGTTTGATTGAATTCTCATATCATCGCTGATCTTAGGACGTCAAGAAAACACGCCACTTTTAAAAATATGATGACGTCGCGGCATTGCCTTAAACCCGACATTTAACGAGTTGGCTATTTTCGAGGAAACCATAACACGCTAGCGCGATCACCTTAACCTGATGACGATAGCCATTCTTCGAGGGAAACCAAAACGACGTAAGTAGCTTCTGATTGCCTAACCCAATCACTGGCTTGACACCTTTCAAAAAGCAACGACGAAAAGTATGGCCTGATTAATGACCTTTCAAGAAGGTGAATTCTTTGGCCATGGGTTTTAGACTATAAAAAAGTCAAAAAACCTAAACGCTCAAACGACGGACAAAACGGGTAAAACAGACATTGCCACGGCATGCATGGACAGCGCTTCATAATATCCACCACTGATTTCGCGGCTTAATGGGCCAATCTAATGGTTCGTGATTAAGGCCGCATACATTGTTGTTTCCGGTGGCTTAACAACAAGGCGCCCTTTCAATCAAAATACTCTGCCGTTATTCACGTGACTGTATTTTTAGAGGAACAAATTTATAGAAATACCCGCCAGGAGCCAAAAGCGAGCACCACCACAAACACCAAAAAGTTTCCCGATGGATCTAGAACTCAAATCGCACTGCATACCACAACATCCATGGCTGCATCGCCGAGTGATAATCTTGTGTTAAGGAAGATGTTTTCAAAATATGGTTAATGGATAATTTCATTGAATTTGTTATTAATATTTGATATATTTGGATTGATAATATCATCCATAAAAAAGACATGTAACAAAACTTACTAGTCGGCAGAATCTTGATCAAAGTAACATAAAGTTGAATTATCAAGACTTAAAATATTCTTGAAAACTTTGAGATATCAAAATTCTAAACAAATTTCAAACATGGAGTGTTTATTTAAATTGAGCATCTTGATGAGTGAATCAACAAGCAAGAATCTCATAATTACATCATTTGAGCATTCAAATACACAAAATACATCATATGATCAAGGATTGAAGTATCGTGAGAGGAGTATTTGATTTTGCTGATAGATCCAATTATAAATAAATTTCATTTTCATGGGAGAAAGAAGGAAAGAGAAATCCTCCAAATGATCTTTACCACTATGAAAAAGGATTTGAGTTAATCTGGTTTGTCCATCATGATTTACCTATGATTGCTCATGAATTTTAGCGGGAGTGATTGTTATTTGAAGAATTGTTTGTATTTATGATTGCTGACATTCAATCTCATTTACTACTACCAATAATATGATCGATTTCATTTGTTCCTTTCATGATCCTGTAATCCATTAATTTTGTACTCAAAGAAAAGTAAGATGAAGATTTTTTTTCCTCTGGGTTTTAATGAAAATTTTATTTTCTTTTAAATCGCGTCTTGGATTTACAAGGAAAACTTTCTATGAAAATTTTTCTAGCCCATAACATTATTATTTATTTATAATCATCATTATTCGTTGGGGGATGGCATATTTATAATTGCGTGGAGTTGGGAGTTTGACCGTTGTACGGTTTGTTTGCGACGGCACACCCTCCCGGCTTCACGGAAGTGAGCCACCGGAATAACGATTAAACATCGGACATGTGAACTGTCACGTGACAACAGGTAAGCGTGTTCAAAATCCAATCACCGTCGAACTAACCAAGCAACGAGGTCTACAGCGATTTGCTGCCGTCAGATGACTAGCGTTCGCTCCACTACTGGTCTATTGACGTAAAAAAAAATCCAACTTCCAAATAAAGACAACTGGCATAATATTGTTTACACGTGTCCTCCTTCTGCAACGTCTCTCGTTCGCTTGGGGAATGGATAGAAAGATCTGCCGATTTGGCTTTTAAGGGATTATACGAATATATTATAAAATTAATTAAGTATATTTAAAATATTTTATAATTATTTGATTAATTGTTAAATAAATATAAAAAATATTCTTATTTGATTTAAGATTAAAAATAATATAAAATAAAAAGTGTGATGAAGGCAAAATAGCAAACTTGTCACAGAGTAGTGGCTCAATAGTTTAGTTAAGTATAATGATAGAGACCGATACTTTCATGGATTATAAGTAATTGTAATAATAAAATATTTAGTGTATTCAAAAATTAGGCAATTATGTGAATTTAAAATACACAAACTATACCATGAGTTTGAAATTTCTTGAAAATTTACATTGGATTCCAAAATTTTGAAACAAACATCAATATTTTGAATTTTATTGTTTTGCAAATTCATTACACTATGAATACATCTAATCAAATGACCTTTAAGCAAATGAGGTTTTGATTTGGAGATTGATAGTTAACATTGATTAGCACAAAATATTTTGTCATTTCATGTCCTAACATTTTGAAATATTTTGTTAAAAAAAATATTATTGTGAAGAATGATCAGAAATATTAGTTAAAAGTATCATTTTTTTTAAAAGATATTTGAATGAATTTAACATACTCAATATAAATATAAGGGCTTGAATTCAAGATCTTAATTATGCCTAAGTAAATCATTAGGTTAAAGTACCTTGCAAAATCTTCCAATTAATTCTCATTATATTTTTACATCCATATATTAAGAGTTCTAATTCTCAAAAAAAAAAAAAATTTATCACTAAACTTTCTAAAATGTAGCCAAAAAATTGATAATCAAACTTAACTGTGATTATTTTTCAATTATTTTCTGAAAAATAAAACTGCCATAAAGTTATCCTAAATACACCATTAATTATTATGAGAAATACAATAAAACTTTCTTAGAACATCATTTTTATTAATTTTAAATGTTATAATTTATAAATAAATACTTTATTGTTTAATGAATAATATGTAAATTTAATTATTTTAATGTAAATATGCTAATTAAAATTTATAATTATATATATTACAATCACTTAAGCACCCATATAAAATAGTTACCATTCATCATAATTTTATCAAATACTTAACCACTTTATTACACAGAATTAGCATAACACAACGCTGATGAAGCCTTGATTATTTCTAACATATACAATTCTCCATCTTCACAGGAAAATTTTACTATTTTGTTTTATATAGCTTAGTCTGATTTAGAAGTTTCCAATTCTTTGGTTTTGATTTAATGAAAATTATCGGGGGTAGTCCTCAAAAAAAAAATTTTTTTTTTTTCTGAAATAATAAGTCATCTATGCAGCCAAATGAGAATATAATGTAACACGCTTTATTGCGAAGAAGTAACATAACCACACATCGAAATAATATAATGAATATAGGCTTTTAAAAATTATTAGGATTGTTGCATATTAGAAAATTCATGATGGTAAAATTTTAGTATTTTATATTTTATTATTTCACAAAGACCTTGTTGCACGCATAATAGAAGCTCACAGAAGGCAGTTATTTTTATACGAAAACCAATATCTAAAAATAGGAAAAAAAATTTATGAGATATGTTTCAGTTAAAATAATTCACTCTATAAATAATCATTGTAGGAATTTGCCTTTGACTCAAATTGGAAAAGTCGAGATTGAGAAGTTTGAATTGTGGGGTGACCTACTATGAACACAGTGAAAATTATTAGAGAAACAGTGAGCAGTGAAGATGATAGTCAGGAGACAGTCACCTAATCATTGTGTTGAGAAAGCAATACGTAACTGAAAACATTTGTTAATGTTGATTGGCAAAGGATGATGATGAGACAACACTCCTACAACAGTCCGGAATGATGCTCTCTGGTGATGATTTTAATATCAATTGTATAGCCAAGTTATTTTCTTCAAGTCTTTAATATCTCTCTCATTTTAAAACACTCTTATATAAAGAATGGAATTTATTTATTTATTTATTTAGTAGCATTTTAGTCATTAAACACTTCATCTGACTATTCATATTGATTCTCTTAATAATTTATCATTCTTGAGATATTTAAGAATCTTATTAATATTTGTCAGTTTGTAATACTAACTCTAAAGCTTGTGAGTTGTCTCCCTTAGTAATCCCCATCCTCTTCCAGCTTCTTCATCCAAGCGTAAAGCGATTTATTAACTAATCTTCTTCGATCAGATGGAAACAAATCCGTTAATCTAAGGTCGATTGAACTGAAGAGAATGAATAGCAACATTTGGTTATAACGGAACGAGCATACCGGCATTCCTTTGGTTCGATTCGGCAAAGAGGAGCTGCAAAGGCTCTCCGCGGTCAGATTGCTTACAAAGCAGAAAGTCCTTTCCCTCTTCGACGCCGCGGGATATCTCCGCATCATCGATCTAATTCCATGGCAGGCAAAACCCATTCTCCTTCTGCCCTTGCATGACCGGAAACCATTTCTTTATGCACCCAAAGGCCCAGATATCTGCGCGCCTTACTCTTTTCTTGCCTGATTCGGCATGTACATGGCGTTCCCGTTCCGCAGTTCTTCTGCGCCTTTTTACAATTCATTAATCTTCCTTCTCCGTCGATCAGATAAGGCTGATGTGCATGAATCTCATGGTGGATGTGGCACGATGGATCGGAGATAGCGGCGGATGCTGGGCTCCAGTAAACCTCCGCCGGCACGGCGGATGGTGTCGGAGAGGGAACCGCCGTCCGCGCATTCGAGGAATAGATTGTAGATGCGATCGATTCCGCCCAGTAGAGCGGGGTGATCAGGAGATGATTTGGGGCATCCCTGAGATCGGTGAGTATGGCTTCCTCGCGTTGGAGAAATTAAGCAGAAGCGAGGACTTTGACAACAAATGTGGCTCGAGGGTAGCTCCGGCTAAAGAAGCGAGGTGGACGGCGCTAGAACTTCCTCAGCCGACGGCGGAGCCTCTCACCCAATCCATCTCGGAGAGTTTTCTTAATAGGTGCTTGGTAAGAGATTATAATTGAGTAAAAATATATCATTTTATATATTCTACATTTCTTCAAGATATATTTAATCGAAATATAATCAATTCTCTTAGGATTTATAAATATGTTTTTTATACGATAGTAAATAAAATAATTATAAATAATTATTTTTGCAATATCAAAATGTGCTTGGTAAACCGTGAAAATGAATAAAAATTAATTTTCGAAATTTTGTCTATATTTCTTCAAGATTATATTTCGTTGGGTGAAAAGAATCTGATTGAAAATAATATTTTCGAAATTTTGTCTAGAATGTGGCTGGAGGGTAGCTCCGGCTAAAGGTGAGGTGGACGGCGCTGGAACTTCCTCACCACTGATCTTGTCGATTGTTGAACATCGAAGCCATCTCTAGTACTCCAATAGACCTCTTATATCCATATAGAAAGGGATTTTTTTTTTGATTTAAGAGGGACACCCTATTCTCTTAAGTAAAAATGCTTTGAGCTTACAATATTCGAATATTAATTGTTAATCCTGTGTAAAAAAGTTGAGATCGTTGTGTGTTCTTTTAGCTCTTAGGAATCTGGTGGGCCTTTCTAATCAACCCGTTTTATAGGGCTATCAACGATTACTATATAGTAACCAGTGGGACATTATCCATCTCCTTAAAGAGGAACTGGGTAAGTGAACCATATCTTATTTCACTCTTTTTAATTTTTTAAAATATTAATTGTTAATCCCTGTAAAAAGCTGAGATCATTGTGTTAGCTCTTAGGAATCTTATGGGACATGCACTCGTTGGCTTTTATAGCGACGGGGTATCAGGATCTCATGTTGTATTTACGCCTCAAGCTGTCACTTCTTCCACTAATCCTCATAAACAAAACCTTGTCATAAGTGTTCTACTTCTATCCATACAAAATGAAGTCTCCAATTGATCAACCCATACATCCAGCTTCTCAATATCAACAATCAGGCCAGATGTAAAGTCCACTTTAGCTTCTACTTTGAATGACCTCAACCATTTGCTCAATCAATCTAAGCACTTGACCAGCTAGATTTGTTGTAGGATTGTTGTTATCCATTGATTAATTTTCTTTCATTTCTCTTCTTATTGTCTTCTTCTTGGCATATACAACTCAATAATGGTGGCTCTCCATTTGTCACATTAATTGTTTGTACAACACACAAGGATTGGTGCTCCAATCAACTTGATCTGTAGATCTCCTTACATTAATTTGTTTCTCTCTAACTCAGATAACTTCTACTCTGTTTGGATTCTCCCCTTCCAATAACAGCAGTCTGTTTTGCTTTCACTTTTCTTTTTCTAAACAGCACGTGGATCAGTTTCAGGTACTGGACAGCAAAACATGATGCCTCTTTTTTTTTTGTGTGTCTGTTCTGCTTTAAACGGTTCTTATGCTTTGATTTATTATCTAATCACGGTGTAATAAGCTTCTTCCTCTCTATTACGTTCACTGGACAGTATGCCAACAGTTGCTGAATTCACATCCAGCAACTGATTCTCTATTTTTTTACTGCCTAAACACAAAACAGACTTCTTTTGAAGGTTTGTAAAAAAAGTAAATCATTCTATGAATTGTATTAATATATATATATATATATATATATATATATATATATATATATATATATGTATATGTATATTGAATATTTTTATGTGGTTTTATTGTTATTTGTTTGAAGAAAAATATTATTTTAAAAAACACTAAAATATAATTTTAAAACTTTTAAGTATTTTAAAATATAAATATCATCAACAAATTTATTTTATTCTAATCAAAACATAAATAAAATGAATAAAAAAATAAAAATGAGTCCAAATGGCTGTAAATATCGAGAAAATAATTAAAAAAATAAGCGCTCATTTTTTTAACAAATATCTGTATTAAAATATCATTATTATTCATTTAAAATTATTATTATTATTATTATTTATTTATAATCACCATTATCCGTTGGGGGATGGCATATTTGTAATTGCGTGGAGTTGGGAGTTTGGCCATTGCACGGTTTGTTCGCCGCGGCCCACCCTCCCCGCTTCACGGAAGTGAGCCACCGGAATAACGATTAAACATCGGACGTGTGAACTGTCACGTGACAACGGGTAAGCACGTGTTTCAAATTCGGAATCCAATCACCGTCGAACTAACCAAGCAACGAGGTCTACAGCGATTTGCTGCCGTCAGATCACTAGCGTTCGCTCCTACTGGTCTATTGCCTTTCCAACTTCCAAATAAAGACAACTGGCATAATATTGTTTACACGTGTCCTGCAACGTCTCTCAGTTCGCGGGAGTTGGAGGAATGGATAGAAAGATCTGCCGATTTGGCTTTTAAGGGATTATACGAATATATTATAAAATTAATTAAGTATATTTAAAATATTTTATAATTATTTGATTAATTGTTAAATAAATATAAAATATTTTTTTGATTTAATATTAAAAATAATAGAAAATAAAAAATGTGATGAAGGCAAAATAATTGTCCTTTATTAGAGAGTAGTGGAAGTGCAGTAGGTAATTGGATATGATCTAGTTTTAGGGTGACGGTTTATGGAAGCGTTATAAGTGATTGCAATGATAAAATATTTAGTATTCAAAATTTGGTTAAAATTATGTGAATTTAAAATAAAAAAATGAACTATAAAGAGTTTGAAATTTCTTGAAAATTTACATTTGATTCCAAAATTTTGAAACAAACATCAATATTTTGAAATTTCTTGTATTGCAAATTCATTACAGTATGAATACATCTAATCAAATGAACTTTAAGCAAATGAGATTTTGTTTTGGAGATTGACAGATAACATTGATTAGCACAAAATATTTTGTCATTTCATATCCTAAAATTTTGAAATATTTTGTTAAAAAAAATATTATTGTGAAGAATGATCGGGAATATTAGTTAAAATATTTTCAACTCTTCTAGCTCATATTCATTTGTATTTATAAGTGAAGAATGTGAGTAAAATATTAAAGCATCATTTATTATTTATAATGACAATTATTTTAAGTTATATATTTTGACTTTATTTATATTTATTTAATTTATCTTATATATTTTAACGTTAATGTTTTATTATATTATAATAACATTATAAATAACGTTATAATGTTATATATCATTAATATTTCTAATTAACTGTTAATAAAAATTATTTGGATAGATATATTTTTGAAGGGAGTTTGATTCATCTCATTAAATATTTATGAGTCATAAATTCTTATGTAATTTTTTAAAAAGTTTCGTATTTCTCTTTAAACTGTTATGTACAATAACCAAATTCTTCGAACTCTTTTTTTGGCCACTTGGGAACAAAAACTTCATTAAAAATGCAGCCTTTTGTTAAGCTAAGCTGATTGAATATATCGGAGTTCAGTTCAGATCGAAGTCATGGTTAAAACTAGTTTGGAATCGAAATTCTAATCTGATTTTTAAATTTATCAGCTTTACAATTTAAATTTTCAATTGAATTTCGTTGCACGTGAAATTATTTGTAAATTTAGAAAAATCAATAAATATATATATATATATATATAGATCTTAGTAAAAGTTCTTACTTTTGAAAATATATATTTAAATTAACAGAAAACTCAAAAATTTTTATGAAAATCTAGAAATGAGGGAAAACCATGAGTAAAATGAAAATCTTACTTTGTATTTCTTTTTAAGTATCTTAATAATTTGAATAGTATGTGAAAAAAAATTCTTTAATAATAAATATTTTGAATGATGATAATAATAAAATTATTATGAAAAATAAATTGAAATGTTATATCTTAGCTTTGTCTCATCTCTCTCTTGGCTCCTCATTGAAGAATATATATAATTAAGAAGTTTATATGAAATCATGTAAAAATGATAAATGTTATCATTTGATGCATTTTAAGTATTTGAATCTCAAATGAAATTGATTTAAGATCTTAGGATTACATTAACGATTTATTATAACACTTTTTTGAATTTTGATTTTAAAAATTTTAGGATATTTTACTGATCTGATTTTAACTTGATATTAAAACATAGATTATTTAAGTATTTTTTAAGTATATATATATATATATATATATATATATATATATATATATATATATATATATTATTTCTTAAAACATTTTTTGAAAATAATATTATTTATTTTTAAAAAAAAAAATAAAACAAAATTGATCCCTAGAGCCCTCAATGAATGAATCCATTATGAATTTTTCAAAAAGTTTAAAATTATATCATCTTTTATAGAATGTATTTGTAGATATTAAGTGAATTTTAAAGAATTTAGATATTTTATTTTATTTTTTGGATGATATTTATAGGTATTTTGTTTAAAAGAAAATATAAATTTTTTTTGTGGGAAAGACAAAAAATAACATAAATATGAAGATATTTTAGATACTTTCCATGTAACAAAACGATAATATCATAAAATAATAGCTTGATTGATTTGATGAATTAAATGAAATAATCAACATCTTGAAGTGTATCATAATTGTATCACATGAAAATTACAGGACTATAAAATATGAAATTTTTTTTATTTAAAATTTTCTTGAATTTTATAATTAGGGGATTCATATATATACCCACAATTTTTATATATTTATATATACTATCTAAATTTTAATATTTATATAAATAATATTATTATTTACTTTAAAAAATAGAATATATTTGTATATATAAATATAAAAAATATATATATATATTAGGCGTAATTGGAAGAGTAAATAAATGATTTTGATCTTAATTCTAAAGTGATATTCTTGAGAGAGAGAGAGATTTCTTTATTTGAAGATGTGATATGAGTAAATGAAACTTTTTTTTGTGTGTATTTATCTTGAGTTTTTATTTTATTTATTTTATCATTATTAAAATAAAATAAAATATTATCTCACACATTATAATTATAAACTTAATGATATCTCAAAAGGAAAAATTAATTAATCTTTATTGATCATAAAATTAATAGATTTAAAAATAAGATATATAATGTGTAATTAATTAAATTATATCAATAAATTTATCTCAATATATATATATATATATATATATATATATATATATATATTTGCAGAAACTGGTACAGAAAAATGAATCAGTTAAGAAAATAAAATAAGGGAATAAATTAAACCGATTAAACCCCAAAATTGGAAAGAAATAATAATCTATGTGTGTTTTACCATAAATAAGATATGGCCACCAAATCGCCACAGTACGGCTCATTTTAAAGCCTATTATGTACCCCACGGCCGTCACGGGAATGTGTGATCGGATCGTGGATCCGAATCTTCACGAATCCCCGGTCGCCAATAAAACGATACAGTGCTCGTCTTCTCGCCATCTCAGTGTCCAAAGTTTCCTAAAAAATCACAGCGATCTTCCCTTCTGCCTTACCTAAAGATGGATTGGGTGAGAGGCGCCGCCATTGGTCGAGGAAGCTCCGCCGCCGTCCACCTTGCATTTAACCGTAGCTTCCCGTCGACGACATTTGCCGTCAAATCGGCCCCTTTCTCCTCTGCTTCGCTTCTCGAGCGCGAAGAATCCATACTCGAAGATCTCCAGGGCTGTTCCCAAATCATCGGCTGCTTCGGCCACGACATTACTCTGACACCGCTGCCGTCGGCATGGATCGCATGTACAACATATTCCTCGAATATACGGTGGCTCCCTCTCCGACGCCATCCAACGCGCCGGTGGAACACTACCGGATCCGACCATTCGTCGCTACCTTCGCTCCATCCTCTTTGGTCTTCGCCATATCCACGCAAAGGGATATGTTCACTGTGACATCAAACCCCAAAACATCTTAATCGCCGGCGGAGAAGGATCGCCGACTTCGGACATGCGAAGAGGGCGGCAGAGGATTCCCGCGAGACATCAGGGGAACGCCGATGTACTTGGCTCCAGAATCGGCTGCTAGAATGGAGTACGAGCGCCGGCCGACATTTGGGCGTTAGGCTGCACGGTCTGCGAAATGGTTTCCGGCCTGCAGCCTTGGAGCCGCGCCGAGGATTCAGAGTATGGAATTTGGGCTCTGATGTTTCGAATAGGGTTCAGCGACGACCTGCCGGAGATCCCGCCGGAGATGTCGGAGGAGGGCAAGGATTTCCTTCGTTGTTGCTTTGAGAAAGAGCCCAGCAAGCGCTGGACCGCGGAGATGCTCTTGTCGCACCCATTCGCCGGTTCCTCTTCAGAAATGGAATCAGAAGAGACAACCATGGCGTGCTCTGCTTATACGTCTCCGAGAAGTGTGCTGGGTTACTCATTCGCTACTTCAGCAATTCACTGTCTTCTCCGAGAACTTCAGAATTGGCGTATTCGTTTCGGTTTTGGTTCGACGGGGAAGGTGGAAGAGAGAGGATTAGGGCATTGGCATCGGAGGAGCGGCCGGATTGGGCGAGCACTCTGCCAGAGGAAGAAGTAGACTGGCTTACTGTGAGGGAGATGAGCACGAATGACAGACACGAATGAGAGGTTTTTCTGTTGGACGAGTTCAGGTATTTGTGAAAAGTTAGGATCGCAGTTTCTCTATTGAAAGTTGCCATTGACGTCCGTTTCCAGCTCTGATTCCTGAAGAAATATGCTATTTTTTAGCAGATTAGCCCTGTAATACTTTGTTATCTCTGAAGAAAATGCTATTTTTTGTTGCAGTTAGATTTTGACCTTTTTCACATTCATCATTGCGTTCTTGATATTACTTTTATAACTGAAATGATTTGCATAGGAGTGTCGATTTGATTTGAATTTGAGTTCAAGTTGACTCTTTAAAAAAAAATTCTATTCTAATTTGACCTTATTATATGAGGTTAAATATTTGATTCTAATTTAACTTAATTTGAATCCATCAAACTTCAGTTCAACCCATTTAAATCATTTATTTTATATATCAACTTTTTTTTTCATTTGAATTTAGAATTTGAATATAATATATTTAATTTAATTGACCCAATCAAATAGATCTAACCCAAGTAGGGTGTGTTCATTTGGTTAGATTGCCACGAATTTGACCATTGAATAGATTTGATAATTATTAAGCGGGTATCTCTCGGCGAAATTGGCGACTTGAAAAGAACTATTTATATATGTATTTTAAGTCAAATCAAGTCAAATTTGAGTTCATGGGTAAAATCGGACTCATGGTAATTTTGACTCAAATTTGAGTTGATGAGTCAAATCGATCAATTGGGTGGGTAAACTTGAATTGAATTGAAATATTAAAGCAGTCAATTTTTTTTAACCAATAAAAATTGTTTAGAATCCAAATTTTTTGAGTTTCATATCGAGTTGTCAATGATGTTTAACATCCCTACGCTCAAATTATATTCTAATCATACAAATCAATTCTAAAACATATCATCTCTGTTTATTCCCAAAGTTTATAAATTTAAAACGAAGGATAAAAATTGTGTAAGAGATTTTAAGTTAGTGATTAGAAGTTTAGACTTTTCAGCTAAAAAATCATAGAATTAAATTTTTATCTATATATTATGTATTTGATTTTGTGATTAAATGTATTTAAACGTCTTAAAAAGGCCAAAAAATTTAATGTAAAATTGATTTGTTTGGATTATTTCATTTATTTATCTTTATTAATTTTTAATACTACAGTACATATGTATAGAGTGAACTACAGCTTCAATACTGAGCGAAGGTTGTTATATGCAAGTTAATCATGTTGTCACTACAACTGAAATCTAAACAGCCAAAGTAAATTAAACAACGTAACTATAAATAAATAAAAAATTATTTCTTAAAACAATAAATTTTTACAGAAAAAAATTTTATACAAAAATAAAAAATCATTAAAATTATTTTTAAATGAGTATAATGAATAAATAATCAACTAATTTCTATATTATACTCATTTTAAAATAAATTTAATAATTTAAAATTTTGACCTAATTCTTAACAGAATATTCTTGCATAATTTTTGTACATACGCAAAGAAACTAATTCTTGTCCCGCCCTCACAGTTAACCGCTTCCCTGTTCTCAGAAGGAGAGCGGAGACAGACACTAATGGCGGAGAAAAAATCTGAAGCTTAACTGTCTCTTCAGTACATGAGCTCGTCGTCCCCAGAATATCTTCCCCTTCATGTTCAACACTAACGCTCTGGCTTGCCTCCCTCACAGTAATCCACCCATCCTCTTCCAGGGAACTACTAGCCCAATCAGGCCGAACGTCCGAAGCTATTTCCCTAATTCTTTCTCTCGCCGAATCTTCATCAGACCTTAAGGGAAACAAATCCGTAATTTCCGTCTCCGAAAAGGTTGATTGAACTGAAGAATAAATAACAACACTTCAGTTATAAAGCAGAGCATACCATCGGAATTCCTTTCGGTTCGATTCATGACGAGCGTGCGATAAGAGGCTCGCAGATGATTGATAGGTCCTTGACAGCGGCAGGAGAAAGTCCTTTCCTCTTCGACATTCGGAGGTATCGCGGCTTGATCCGATTAAGCGCGAGCCAAAACCTTCTCGATTCTTCGCGACGCGCCCTTGTTGGAAACCATTTCTACTACAATGCACCCAAAGGCCCAGATATCCGCCGCCGCCTCGTACTCTTTTCTTGCAGCTGATTCCGGCGCCATGTACATCGGCGTTCCCCTGAGTTCCACGTCGGATTCTTCTGCGGCCTTCTTCGCAAGTCCGAAGTCGGCAATCTTCACTTCTCCGTCGCCGATCAATATATTTTCAGGCTTGATGTCGCAATGAACGTATCCCATGGCGTGGATGTGGCGTAGACCGAGGAGGATGGATCAGAGATAGCGGCGGATGATGGGCTCCAGTAAACCTCCGCCGGCACGGCGGATGGTGTCGGAGAGGGAACCGCCGGCCGCGTATTCGTGAAATAGGTTGTAGATGCGATCGATTCCGCCCCCAGTAGGATCGGGGGTGATGTCGTGGCCGAAGCAGGAGATGATTTGGGGGCATCCCTGGAGATCGGTGAGTATGGCTTCCTCGCATTGGAGAAGTGAAGCAGAAGCGAGAGGAGCCGATTTGACAACAAATGTGGCTGGAGGGTAGCTCCGGCTAAAGGCGAGGTGGACGGCGCTGGAACTTCCTCGGCCGACGGCGGAGCCTCTCACCCAATCCATCTCGGAGAGTTTTCTTAATAGGAAAGAAGCTGAGATCGTTGTGTTCTTTTAGCTCTTAGGAATCTTATGGACATAGAGCGCACTCGTTCTAACCCCTCATATAGCCGGCGGGGGTATCCGGATTCGATGACCCGTGAGGCCATCTCCTTAAAAAAGAAACGTGATTATGTGAACCATATTTTTTCACTCTTTATTTTATTTTATTTTTTTTTGGAAATAATACTAATCTCTAAAAATAAATTTGATCCTAAAATCTTTGCTTTTTAACCCCGTGTAAATAAATAAATTACGCACGTAGTTTGTGGTCGTATTTATCCTAATTTCACTTTATTTTTTTTCCATTCAGCTATAATAAAATCGATTTGGAAATATAATTGAATTTAATTTTGCTTTATTTTAGTCTAATAATACAAATCGTGTTCAGAAAAAAATATATATAATTTTGCAATTTTGCCCTTTAGTATCTCGAAACAAATCTCACGTATTACCTTTATTTATGCGAAAAAAAAATCATTATAAATTCTACTAATAAAATGGTAGGCTTTCGAAACAGTAGATTGATGCATGCCATAATCCATTCGTAATAATTTAATGAATATCATTATTTTAATATTTAAATTTATTTTAAACATAAAGTACATATTAATTTTTCATTAACTGATTATTTATTTTATTTTTTAGACGGTTCTGTGTTCATTAAATTTTGAGTGAATCCGGATAGAAGATTTAACTTGATGCGTAATTATCATTAAAATAATGATGAATGAATTATTCCAAATTATTTTATTGTGATCATAAAATAACTGAAATCTTGTCCTAATAATATTTATTTCTTTTTACAAAACGCAAAACTGTAATTTAATATTTGCATTACATAAACGTTAATGAGAGAAATAAAAATAAATAAATGTCAAGAAAGCATTACTAAAGGATGCTGCATGTATTAAGAAACGTTAGTGTTAAAAAATAATTACCAGATGATATATTTGTAAATGCGAGGATAATGGTAAAAAAATCATAAAAAATAAAAATCGTTCGGGCCCCATAGACTCGTCCGAAAATAGAAATTTTAAATGTTAAAAATCGAGTCTCCTGATTTATGTCATTTATTTATAATCAATTTTGTTTAATTGTTAAAAAATAAAAAATAAAAAATAATAAAAAAAAGATAATGTGTTAGAACTGTCACGTGATGGAAAAGACATAGTAAATCGCTGGTCTAGCGTTCATTGGAGATAATGGTAAAAAAATCATAAAAAATAAATGTTATTGATTTTATAATTTAAATATAATAATAATTAATCGATAAATAGAATAGTTTTTTAATTTGATTATTTATTTATTTATTTTCATTTGTTTAATGTTAGCTCATCTTTTGCTCCAATTTAAATGAGAGTTTCTTAATTTCTTCACTTAAATTTGAATGGTTAATATCATGAGATTTGAGGAATGAATAGTGATTTAAATAAATGAGATTTTGCTATAAATATGACATTAATTAACACAAAAATTTATTATTTTTATTTAAAATGATGAATGATAAATTATATGATTCAAAAATATAATAATATCCTATAATTACTTGATAACAATCTTTTCACTTACTTTTTTATTTCACATATCAATATTTTAAATATTTTTCAAAAGAGAAAGTCAATGTTGTACAAATACTAACCCACGGTATATTTATAAATGTCACTTTTGTTTCTATGATTAAACAATTAATATTTTTAGGATTTTGTGATTCTATATATGAATTTTTACTGCCAAGAATATTTCTTTTTTATGCTTTTTTTTGAAAATATATAAAGATAAAATAAATTTATATCTTCGGAATCTTATGTCAAATCATCAAGAAGATTCAATCGAAAGTATACATAAATCCATAAAAGAGTTAATGCAATAATCTTACTCTAGAAATGTTGAGATAGATAGAACACTTTTCACTCAAGATGTGATCAGTAAAACGAGAACTTTACATTATAGATAGATCTATTTATATTAGATTTTATTTTATTTTAATCATTAAAATAAAATAAAATGTATCTCTATATAAATTCATACAAAATTAAAGACATTACAAAAGTTTAATAATTAATTAATTTTTATTTGATCACCAAATTAATAAGCTTAAAAAATAATATAATTCATAATATATAATTAAATTAATATATAAATTCACATTCAAAATTTTCAATATTTTTTACCCTAAAGTACTTTTTTGAACTATTTTTTATATAAGCTTGACCTACAAATTTTAAAAACATTAACTTCAAAAGTCACAGCATAAATATAAATTTATTATATAGTATAAAAATAATTTAAAAGATATATATATATATCAAATAATTTATATGAATTTATATGATTATCTAAAATTTAATAATTATATTTTTAATATGATGTTAAAATGTAAGTATTATGTATATAAATATTAAATTTTAAATATTATATATATATATATATATATATATATATATATATATATATATATATATATATATATATATATATATATATATATATATATATATATATAGATTAAAATTGATATAAAAACATATTTTTATTTTTTGAAATTATTTTGTATGGGTATGTGTTTATTTTTTCCTGGAAAAATGTATGGACAGAGCATTAAGTGCAGTAGCTCAATAGGTGGATGAGCTTTCCGGATCCGATTACATAATCTAGTAACCGGTGTCCTACCACGTACTTGAGAAGAGGGATGTAGGAAATATGAACAATGTTTTTTTTTTTCTCATTTTTAATTTTATCCTTTTGAAAATAAAAATAATGAATAAAAATAAATTTAATTCAAAAAATCCAGCTAACAAATCTCAAAATCTCCGCTAGTTAAATTGACGGTCAGCTAAACCCTCTCTTTTCCTCACGTTTAAATAAATGAAACTGCAAATGAATTTCACACATATTTATCCTAATTTCATTTTATTTTTTTATTCTGTTATAATAAAATCGAGTTCTTATATAAAATTTAATTTTATATATATATATATATGAACTCTGATGTCTTAAATTTGAACTCTAATCAGGTTGCCTTTCATTAATGCAAGGAGGGGGAATATACTAATGATCCTTTTAATCATGATCATGTTAGGTTGGACTTTGACTCTAAAAAATGAGAATTTGATTCATGCCATACACCATATTATCTCACTTTTAATTATAATTTAAATATATTGTATTATCATTGTAACATAATGTTTAGCATGCACGAAAATGTGATTTAATCCAATATACGAAAATTTCAACTTTTAGATGATTTAGCGTTTAGGATGGCATTGATGCGATAATTCATGTATTTGTCATCTGAGAATGTTCAAATTATATTTTGAAGAATATATAATGACAATTATGTTTTAATCTTACTTGAAATATTACAGTGGCCATCAAAAATCTTATTTTTTTTTAAAAAAGTTTTGTAATAATCACCATAACTTTTAGATAGTAGCTTTTAGTGCAAAAATTTTATCATTACGTTTTTAGATAGCTATAGTTGAACCAAATAAATCTCTTAATCACAAAATAATATTAGTATAATATATTTGTGAGACTCAAATATTGAACTAAATGAAACATTCTACGTTAAATTATTTTCATGTGCTTGTTTGAACATCAAGAATGATAATGTAAGATTGAACTAATGACAATTGATAATAGTTAGAAATTTTTAATGAATTGTATTAATATAAAAACGGAGCCTCCCCTATTGGCTCATTATGGCCAATAGGCGCAATACTCGTAACAACGGAGCCTCCCGCTCCAACTCCCACTCTCAAAATCAATCCTCAAACCAAGGACGCCAACCTTCGCCTCACTTCCACAAAGGACTGCCGTGAAGGCGAGAATCTCTTTAAGATCGTGCCGAATGGAAGAGTCTCAAAATGAGATGATCGACTTTTGAGGAACACAACAACCACTACTGAAAACACATCTCCCCAAGATCGATCATGGGAGGTCAAAATGCTAATTTCCTTAAGTTCCTCCTGCAGAGACCGTGATGTCGATCTCCTCGACACGCTAGTTCTACTCATCCATCACGCCCAACCGATCTAATCCACCAATTATTGCTGGTAGCTTGACACATTCTCGTCCTGTTGACCCCACTCGTCATGTTATATGTGCAGAATTACGACGCTTAATGCAAGATGAATTTCACCTCCAAGATAGAAATCATCTTCCCCCTCACCGCGATATGAGGAATCCTCACCTTTAGCTGAAGCTATTCTTCAACATCCTATTCCCGTGGGTTTCAAGCTTCCGAACATTGATTCCTATGATGGGGCGACCGACCCACATGAACACATCGACCATTACAGGACTATCATGCATATCCAACGAGCTCCTAACACACTGCTTTGTCAGGTCTTTCCAGTTACCCTCAAGGGACAAGCTCGCACTTGGTTCTACTCCCTTCCAAGAGAATCCATCCATACCTTTGACGAACTCGCCAAGATTTTTGTAGAACAGCTTCATCAAACCGAGGATCATTAAAGATTCCTCCCATCTCTCCGCATTCCAAAATGAGGGTGAATCACTTAAGGAATACTTCCAGGTTCTCCTTAGAAGCTCGCCAAATACAGTGTAGAGAACTATTAAGAGGAGTTTTCCTTGGAGGACTCCGCCCGTGCCTTTTACTGCCACTAATGCGAGAGACACGGTCCGCTCATATGCGACTTGGTTCATCGCGGTGGAAGCACAAATCTCCGATGAGGCTATTAATGCCCATCGCAAATAATTTGAGCAATCTACGTGAAAACGTAAAAGCACTTGGAATGCGACCGACACCTATCAAAAGAAGCAACAAGGGCCATGATCTCCCTCGACCCATATCAACGACGTGAACCACCGAAAAGGAATACACGCGAACACATATCATGTTAACCTCCTAATGGCTATTCGAGATGAATATCAAGTGGCATCCACCCAAACCAAATTCAAGAAATCGTGAGTATTATCACTTCCATCAAGTCGGACATACCACTATGCATGCAAACAACTCAAAGAAGAAATTGAGAGGCTCATTCAAGAAGGAGATATCTACGCCGATTTGTGAAGAATCAATCAACTAAAACAAACATACCTCCAACCGGGGCAACCAGACAATCATCACGTAAATAACAAAATAATCATCAAACAATGGAGAAATCAAAACAATCGCAGAGGACCAATACTATCTAATCAAGTTCTCATTACCATCTCAAGAGCGAGTTAAAGAAGTCTCGCATCGATCATTCCATCAATTTTAATGACTCATGAAGAAGTTCCCTCATCAAGATCCACTTGTCATCACCAGGATCGGGTGACCCATGCTATAATGTTAAGAGAATTTTGATTGACAATGGGAGTTCTATTGATGTCTTATTTTACTCCACATTTCTTAACATGGGTCTGATTAGAGAAAAGCTCCAACCCGCTGCAGGACCATTGTACGGGTTTGATAATCACCGCGCAGTAGAGGGACAATCACCTTCCTTGTTGTCCTTGGTGAATTTTCTCACAAGTGGCTCATTTAATCCAATTCATGGTGGTCAAGTCGATTCGACATATAACGTTATCTTTGGAAGGCCCCTCCAATCAATTTTCGGTGCAGCCACTTCAGTATCTCATCTTAAGATGAAATTTCCAACCCCCATTGGAGTTGGAGTGGTCTGTGGAAATCAACAGATAGCACAATCATGTTATCTCGCAAGCTCAACCACTCTTCTTCGCGGACCTTCAAAGATCAAGATTTTAATTTTCGAGATGAAGTACCCCGAAAGCCACCAGAAGATTTGCTTTTGCTTATCGATGACCAACCAACCAAGTGCAAGTTGGATCTCTGCTCGAGAACAAAGGGAAAAATACATAGACTTCTGCGTAAATCAAGACATCTTCGCTGAGTCCGACATGCCGGAGTCGACCCCAATGTGATCATGCACTCTCTCAAGATCGACATTCAAACCGATCATCTAAGAAGTTGTTTTGCACTGACGCCTCCAAGCTATTGAGCAAGAAGTTAACAAGCTTCTGAAGCGATTCATAATGAGAGGTACATTACCCTACATGGCTAGAATGTTGTCATGGTTAAAAAAAACAAATGGAACATGGAGAATGTGTATTGATTACACCGACCTTAACAAGGCTTGCAAAGATAGTTTTTCTCTTCCCGATCAATTGATTGATGCTACATCTGGACATCAAATGCTTTTTTTGATGCTTACTGTTACAACCAAATAAAATGAACCCAATGATGAAGAAGCTACAGATTTCAAACATATAAAGGTTTATACCGTACCAAGTTATGTTTTGATTAAAAACAGGTGCTACCTATCAATGCCTTATGAATAAGGTCTTAAAGACCTACTAGTGCACAATGGAGGTATATGTGGATGACATGTTAGTAAAAAAATTTGAAGAATCACAACATATTTCGACTTAGAAATATGCTTTAACCTTCTTCGACGTTATAACATGACTCAACCCACCAAATGTACTTTTGGGTTACGTGAGAAATTTCTTGGATTTATGGTAACCCACCGTAGGATAGAGGCCAACCCCGAGAAATCAAAGCTCTCAAAAATATGACTCCTCCGAAGAATATTAAGGAAGTTCAATGTTTGAATGGACGAATTACTGCGTTATCCCGCTTCTAGCCCGCTCTGGGATACTATTCATTCTTTAAAATATTAAAGGGAGCTAAAAATAATAATTTTCAATGATGAATGTCGGCCATATTTTGGAGAGTATTTAACATCTCCACCCCTACTATCCAAGCCTATTCAATGAGAGATGTTATACTTATATCTCGCAGTCTCTTCCCATGCGATAAGCTCAATTTTAGTGCGAGAAGAAAGTGGGATACAACGACCAATTTATTATGTCAGCAAAATTCTCTGATATAGAAAGTCGTTATCCACTTGCAGTAAGGTGGCTCGACTTTAGTTTTCTCAAAAAAATTGTCCATACTTCCAAGCTCACACTATCGGTGTTACACTCATTTACCATTAAGGGCCATCCTACAAAACCAAGATCCGGGAGGTTAATCAAGTGGTCATAATTGAGAGTTTGATATAAATTTTCTACCTCGCTCTGCTATAAAGTCTCAAGTACTCGAGACTTTATAATGGAATGCTAACTGGAGGAGCTATCTACATGCCTTTCATCTCCTCAATGGACCCTCTATGTTGATGGAGCTTCGTGAAGTATCGGTCTGGGAATCTTACTTATTTCCCCGCCAGAATACCTAGAGTATGGACTTCACCAAAAATTTCTGCAACTAATAATATGAATATGAGGCTCATCATGGGGTTGACTCGCCATTGACTATGAAGCTCAAGACTTAGTGACACATTGACTCTCAACTTGCCTCCCAAGTTGAGGGAAACTTTAATGCTCATAATCTCAGTCGCACACCTCCACTTGGTGAACTCTCTTCTGCCCATTTCAAGACACATCAAATCATTCACATATCACGAGAGAAGAATACCAGCCACGCCAAGCTTGCTTCCTACTAGATCTATTTAAGAGAAGGCATGTTGAAGAAATACATTTTCAGTATCCAATGGGTAATTCAAGCAATTGATGAGATAAAGGAACATTCGTGGATGGACCCCATCTTTCTTTCTACAAGAAGGAACTCTTCCCAAGACCCAACTTAAATCATCTCCAAAGACAAGCTTCAAACTTTACTATTATCGAGGTGAACTATACAAACGAGCTTTCTCGACTGCATACTCAAATGTCTCTCACCTTGAGGCCGACACGCATTAAGAGAGGTCCACTGGATATGTGGAGAACACCTAGGAGGAAGGGCGCTAACCCTTAAAATTATAAAGCAAGGTTCTATTGGCCTACAATGAAACAAGACGCCGGAGTTCACAAAAAATGTGCAAGTTGTCAGCACTCTAACCTCCCTCACATGCATACAGCTCTCATCCATTCAAAGCCCGCCTTTTGCTCGCTGGGGATTGATATCATGGGACCTTTTCGATAGCATCGTAATGAAAGTTCATCATTTTAGCCGTCGACTACTTCACTAAATGGGTGGAAGCCGAACTATTCGCTAAAATTATGGAGACAAATGCTAAATAATTTATTTAAAAAAATATAGTATGTCGATTCGGTCTTCCTACAAAGATCATCACTGACAACGGAACTCAATTTACTGGAAAAGTCTTTACGTCCTTTTGCAAAGATCTTCACATTCACCGATACCGGAGCACATCCTCAAACTAACGCAGAAGCTACCAACAGACTATACTCAAAGGACTAAAAACACGCCTCAAGAAGGTCGGGGCAATGGGTTGATGAGCTTTCTAATGTTCTTTGGGCTTACCGACTACATCACACCGACGGGTGAGACACCATAACGTTTGCAAGAAGCTATTATACCAGATATCGGTTCCAAGTCCAAGAGTTCAATTATTCAATCATGAGGTAATGAAGAAAAACTCCGACAAAGACGGACTTACTCCCCAAAACTCGTGACATGGCCCTACTGACCGCCTATCACCAAAGGGTAGCTCGTCACTTCAATGTAAGAGTAAAATCTCATCCCATATCTGTGGTGACTTGGTCCATCGAAGTCTCAAGCAGGCAAAGGCCCTCAACGTAATAAACTCTCACCCTTTGGGATGGCCCCATATGTGGTTATAGCTATGGTGAAGCCGTGAACTTTCAAGCTCAAGGATTGAGGGAAAAACTTTACCTCGAACTTGGAACAAGAATCTCAAATTATTATCGCAATTCTACTTCATAATCATCAAGTAGCCAACCCCACTTAGTGGATAAAGACTTATTGTTGTTGTTGTTATCATTTTCTCTTAAAACTCATATCCGTGTTAAAATCTCTTATGATTATATCACCGAACTTATCGAGTAATGAATTTATATTTTCTTCTTACAAACTTATTTCTTCTTCATTTAATCCTCCCACCTGAGAAATATACAACTCACGTTATATCTTAATCGAGCATGATCAATCCCAAGGGGACTCCGACCTCTTCCATAATGTCATCGAAATAAGACTCGACAAACGACCTAGGATAGTCAAAAGGTCCTGGTGGACTTCTCACCTCTTCCATAAGTTAACGCCATCGGGAGACTCTAACAAACAACCTGGATAGGTCAAAAGGTCCTTGGTGGACTCTCACGACCTCTTCCATACAGTTAACGCCATCAAAGGAGACTCGACAAACAACCCTGATAGTCAAAATCCTCGAGTGGATTCAATTCAACCTCATCCATACATGTTAGCGTCGTCGAATAATATTATGACCAATTACCTCTGATAGGTAAAAATAAAATAAGAGCGCATCATCTAACAAAAAAAAATTTGATAGCATTAACATGATGATATAAGAAAGAATCAAGATTCTGATACACACTAATAATAATACATAAAAAAATACATCCTCAAGTGATGCTACATCATATCTTGGTGATATCAACGCCCTCCTCACCAGAGATGCTCCCTTGACTCACTCTCAACTCCTTCATCTCCTCGAATCGGACGAAGAGTCTTGATACTTGGGAGACAGATCCTCAATACTAGCTCCTTGCGATGTCCTGTTTCTTCCTTTTAGGAACTCTGGATGAAGCCCTCCTCTAAACATTGGTGCTCCAAGTCCTTCACTTCAACATCAAGAATATGATTACGAGCTTCGAACATGGTCTTCGAAAATAAGCCGTGGAGTTCTTAAAGTCTTCCACCGCCTTCAAGGAAATTTCATTTGCTTCCGCCGACATTATGCTCCTTCTGAGACGATCATGTAATGCTTCTTCTCCACGTAAGTGCCTTAAGTCTTTTCTTTCTGACGAGTCTGCCCTCACCTCAATCACCATCACGAGTGTGCTCCACCTCCCGACACTGGACAAAAGAGAAGTCGACATGTTCAGTTTCGCCTCTGGCCACGATCCTCCAAAGTCGCCACTTCTTTTTTTAACTCATCTTTCGCTCATACCGCTTTAGATATTTTATCTTCACAAATATTCCACTCATCTAAAGACACCCAAATGAGTCATCTGCCCTAATGTTTGAGTTACCTATAAAGAAAAAAATCATCACAAATATTACAAAGAAAAAAAAAAAAGAAAAGAAGAAAGAAGGGAAGACAATATACCATTCATCCTGCGTTGACGCCGCATATGTGATTTAACACCTCTTCGAATGAATGTGCGAGAAATGAACTCCCCATCATGAGTTGAAATTTAAACTCGGTCAACTGGGGTTAACATCTTCTGATATCCGATGAAGTCACTTCAACAGATGTCTTCTTTTTCTTTAGGGAAGAAACATTGAACCACCTTGATTTTGTGACGGCTTCGAAAGAACCCTATGAATATGAGGAGACCTTTCATCACCTTTACTTGACCTCTTTAGTGGAAAAGAATGAGATCTCCTCGAAAGGCCAACCTTGAACATTCTATCTTCAACTATATATTGCTAATGTGATGTAACTCATGTAAAGCTTCCTACATCGGATATTAAGAGTTGTCAGATCTCATTCTCCATCAATGGATCCGGAAGGTCATTCAATCTTCCCCATCTCTCGAAGGCCCACTCATTTTTCACAAAAGAATCCATTAAACCAATTTCTAGATTGATCTCGAAAATTCTATCCAATTCTTTATAGTTCGATAAGAAACACGCCCTGGTATCACATGTAACACATTTGACACAAGTATTTGATGTTCAAAGTAACACCACGCTCTAAGAAGTCAAACCGATGATGACCATTAAAGCTCAAATGAAAATTGTGACAAAGCTACACCACATATTTTAAATATCTCAATCAACTCGAGCCAAAGAATCGCATCCCGCATGAAGAATCATCTCGAAAAGAAAGTACCTGGAGGTGAACGCTCGATCGACTTTTGGCAACAATGGCCACCAACTCAATAGGGAAGAAAACTTTTCGGAACACCATTAAACTATCGATGTGAGGATGGTATATCGCTCACCATTAAGGGTTTCTTCCGCCATCACCCTGAAAATACATAATAAATAAAGAGGAGAAATGACAAAATCGAGAATTTTGTAAAAGCAACTCACTCACCAATGCTTGGGCCTCCTTTTTGACTCTCGCCATGGATAGCTTTAGATAAAATTTTCTGACCGACAAAAGGATACACATACATATGAGAAAAGAAAAAAAAGAGGAGAGAGAAGATATTCTCCTCGATGATGCTCATAAATTACCAAACTTTCGAGTCGTTGAACGATAGTTCTTCTAACGCTCCTCATAACTTAGCGTTATCAACCCAATCATCCATTAAAGTCGTGAGAAATCAAATTTCCTAACAGAAAGAGTTGGAACCGCGGGACTTGATTACCCCAAACCGGACGGTCCGAGTGAAAGCCTCTTCGAGGAAAACCGAACAACGAGGTACTCGGCCTTGATCGCCTTCCAAACGGCCGACGAGGCCGGTTGACGCCGAGGGAAAACCGAACAACGACAAAGTACCGGCCTTGATCGCTCCAAACCCGGACGGTCCGATGAGGCGGTTGATGCCTCTTCGAGGAAAACGAACAACGACGTAGTACCACGAGCCTTTATCGCCTCAAACTGGTCCGACCGAGGGGTTGATGCCTCTAGGAAAATCAACGAAAGAACCTTGATCGCCTCCAAACGGACGGTCCAGGCATTGACACCTCTTCGAGAAAACCAACAACGACGTAAGTACGGCCATCGACTAAATGAACCTCACTCAAGAAGAAGAGAGCACTAGCATTGAAGAAGTGTGCCTTCTCCTGCCCCTGGGGAGTTTTATAGACCTCAGGGGGTAAAAAATCGTCAAATCCAAAAATCCGTTTTCAGACTCATGACGCTTCAAGCGCATGACGGCCAAGACACGCCAACCGCTAACCCGCCCACGAACCATCGCTACGCGACGACCACCTAAGCGTCTGCTCGGCGCAGTCCCCGTAATTCCGCCATGACGCCGCCAAGGCTGACCCGACAATTGCGGCCATACATACGCCGTGAGCACTGCTCGATTGATGGGTCAGAATCTAAATTCGCCGCACATACCATGCATATTTGTGGTGTATCGCTTCCGTAATATAATCACTTCATGGAAGATCGTTTCTAAAATGTGTGGTTAATGAACCTCAAATTTCATTGAAGAATTTGCTATTTTCAAGTATTGGCACATATATTTTTGATGATTGAGATAATATCATCCAAAAATAGAGATATGACTAAAAAATTCTCTACAAGCATGAATCTTGATCTGCGTAAATTGAAACCGGTCGAGATCAAGCACTTAAAATATCATTGAAAACTTTGAGACATCGTTAAATTCCTAAAAGCTCTCAAATATGGAGTGTTTATAATCAAATCAACATCTCGACGAGAGCCGATTCAACAAGCCAAAAAGATCTTACATTCGACTTCATTTGTGCATTCAAATACACAAAATACATCAAATGATCAAAGGATCATTGAGCATCCCATGAAGTGGAGTGATAAGTTTGTATGTAAAGAGCACTCCTCCTCTATATAAATTTCATTCCTCATAGAGGGGGCAAGAGAGAGGGAGAGAGCTCTAAAGATCCTCCAAGCACACCGTGCCACTGACGGCTCGTAACCACGCGCCGCGCCATCGCCGCCGCCATTGATCCTCGCTGCCAATCTCACATCTCCATCATGATGACTTCTACCGTGATTGTCTATCGCTGATATTCTCAGCATTACATTGCTCGCACACCACCATCATCAATTACAAGAATCGCTACATCGTTGTCACATAGCTGTTCTTTCATATACAATTTCACAATCCATATCGGAAGATCTTTCAAAATATATAAGCTTTTTTATAGCTCGTGATTTTTCCCTCTTTCGATTTTCCACGTAAAAATTTTATCGTTCACCTTTATACATGTGTGTCTAATTTCAAACAAATTAAGGTGAAAACTTTACTCTACCGCGAATGATTTTCTAGCACGTAACAATTATTATTAATTTAATATCGTAGCTAAAAATTAAGATGCATTTGAGACAATTTTCTAACTGCTTTGTTTTTTCAAAAAGCAGCCAAAAAATAATAATTTCAAAAAAAATTATGATGAAAAAACTATTTTGAGAATTAAAACTGTTAGAATATAATAACGGTTAAAAAACTGCTATTTGAATTTTTCAAAAAAAAAAAAAAATTATAATATATACAATAATTTTTTTAAAAAAATTACTTTCTCTATAATAATTTTACAATCAATTTTTTTTAAAATTACAATTGCTCCAAATAGACTCTTAATCAACTGATTAGTAGTCACATTTTATTATAAATTATTTTAAGATATGCTTTAAAATTATTGATCTATTTTGATATTAATATTAAATATAAATATTTTATATTATTCTAATTCCAAAATATATCTAACAATTTTCAGATTCAACGCCAGAATGGAAGGGGTTGACAACGAGCTCCACCTAGGTTTAGAAAATGAGAGAGGAAGGAGAAGAAGAAGAAGTGCACTTGTTATTGAAATAGTAATACGAGTTTTTACTCAGAATATTACAGCAGTTAAGTTTTTATATTGCAGCGATTTTAGGTGCTGCTAATTAATTACAAGTTATTGTGAATTAATATCAACTTTATACACAGTTGTTTAATTGTTCGAATTAAAACTGCATTAGCGACAGCTTCAATTAAAACACTGTTACAGGGTATTATTAATATCCCTCGTGCTTTCGGGTTGTAGAGAATAAATATTTTTTGGGACCTTGAAGCAGATGAAAGCTAGGTTTTAAAACTCAGCTTTTTGTCAGTTCAGTTCTCAGTCCATTCATATAATTTTCAGTTTCTATAATTTGATCGATTTTGCTACTTAATCAGTTGTGATTTTGATTAATTATTTTTTCTTATAAAGTTTTATTAGGTGCATGAAGCTATATAAAGTTAATATCCTTTTATGCAAAAAAAAATATTAAATATTTAAATATTAAATTTTAGGTGCTAGACACATAAATGCAAAATAATTATATGATATGCATATAAATCTTTTAAAAATAAGAAAAAAGAGAGTACACCAAAATTTATATGCCTAAAACTAGTAAAGATATTTCTGCAATAAAAGTAATATCACATGCTACAATTGACAGGACTAAATAAAACATACCAAAAATATTATAAATAAATAAAATATACAAATTTTAAAGGAAAAAAATTAGAAAAAAATAGTCTACAACAAATAGTTTTAACACATTAAGCAAATGGTTTTTTTTACCTCTGATGTTTGATTTACACATGCAACGGTCACAATCAAATTTGAGGGAGGTTGAGCCATAATGAGCTTTTTGAAGCCAGAAAAAATTGTTTCTCCTTTAACGATGGAACAACATTGCTTATTAAGAGTTCCTCAGAAGAAAAGAAACTATGAAGCCAAGGATGGCACCTGCTATGACCTGTGTGAGAAATTTGACAAATTGAATAACATAATAATTCTGTCATCCTACTCTGACAAGAGAGTTATAGAAAGAATGGTGCTAAGGGGTTGACTAATTGACAGAAATTTCTGCTCTAATTTATTAAAAAAGAAGAAGAAAAATAAACTATTTAAGCCAGCTCAAAAAAAATTCAAACTACCTAGAAATCAGGTAATTTGGTAGTCTGCTTCAAATTGGCTCATTTCGATCAAGGAGCCAATTTCAAGCTAACTTACCTAAGTTCGAGTTGATTTTGAGTATGGGTTAAATTGGCTCAAAATCAAATCATTCACCCTTGAATATGGGTGGGCAAACCTCAAATCAGTAAAGACTTTCTGCACTTGCCCGAAGGACTTCTGTAGGAAGCTCCTCATGATGATTAAATAGTCAGTTTTCTATAACTACCAACAACAACAAGCCTTTATCCCACAAAGTGGGTATATGAATCCTTGTCTCTATGTTACATGTGTCAAATTCATTTAATTCAAGTATATTAATCATTTACATAGAATAAGTCTTTTTTGGTCTACCTCTACTTTCTTTTAACATAAGAATCTGATCTATTCTCATAATGTCATCGGACGGACGCTTTATGTGGCAAACCATCTAAGGCGACTCTCTCTAATCTTATCAACCTACTAACTTTTTAACATACTCATTTAGATTTTATCTCTAAGAGTATACTCATCCACCTCGATCATCATCTCTAATAACTAACTTAGTTTTACGCTTTTATTGGCCAACATTCTACAATAAGTCACGGTCTTACCACCATCTTATAAAATTTTTTAAGTTTAAGTGGAACTTTATCACATCAAAGCGATGTATTCTCCACTCAACCATCCAACTTAAATTCTACTAATAACATCTCCGTTTATTTCACATCATTTTGAACAATATTTTAAATATTTGAATCCACTCTTATTAATGATTTATTCACCTAATGTTCCAACACTACCACTAGAACTTCTATAATTAAAATTACACTTCATATATTCAATTTTAGATCTACTTAACGAAAACCTTTAGACTCTAATGTTGACCTCCATAATTCAAGTTTTGGACTCTCTTATCAAGAAGAAGAATGTCAAAGATAAAGCATACACCAAGGTACAACTTCAAATGCCTAGTAAGAACATCCATAACTAAAGCAAAAGATAATGGCTTAAAGTTGATCCTTGATGTAATCCAATTGAAATGGGAAAATATTTTGTCAATCCTCCTTGTGTTTGGACACAAGTACAGTATACATATCCTTAATGTCTTCAATATAACAAATATTAACTCATTTCTTTCTAGAACTCTCAAAGAACATCTCTTGAAACTTTATCATAAGCTTTCTAAATCAATAAATATCATATGTAAATCCTCCTTACTTTCTTACACTTCTCCATCAAAACTCTTAACAAATGTATAACATCCATAGTATATCTACGCATGAAACCAAAGACAGAGAAACTTTTGTATCACATCGTAACCTATGCTCAATTACTCTCTCCCATAATTTTAATGTATGACACATCTCTATAATTTGCACTCGCATCACCTTTATTCTTAAATATAAGAACCAACAAACTCGTTTCTCCACTCATCGACATCTTTAGTCTTTAAAATAACATTAAAAGATTTAGCTAAGAAATTGATCTCCTAAACATTTCCACACTATTAGAATATTATCAAGTCTTGCTTTCCACATTTCATTTTCTTCAAAGCTTCTCTAACTTGATTTATTAATCGACGATAAAATAAAATTTCTATTTTTGTTAGTATTAAAGAAAAAAGATAAGGGCTTAAAGCGATCTTTGATGTAATCCAATTGAAATATATTTTGTTAATCCTCCTTGTGTTTGGACGTAATATTCTAGTATACATATCCTTAATGAAATGAATATAACCAATATTAACTCATTTCGTCTAGAACTCTCAAAGAACATCTCTTAAAACTTTATCATAAGCTTTCTCTAAATCAATAAATATCATATGTAAATCCTCCTTACTTTCTACACTTCTCATCAAACCTCTTAACAAATGTATAACATCCATAGTATATCTACGCATGAAACCAAACCGATTGTGAGAAACTTTTGTATCACATCATAATATGCTCACTTCTCTTAATTTTAATGACACATTAACTTAATTCCTCATAATTTACACTCTTGTGCATCACCTTTATTCTTAAAAATAATAACCAACAAACTCTTTTCCACTCATCGATATCTTTTAATCTTTAAAATAACATTAAAAGATTTGTAATAAATTTGATCTCCTAAACATTTTCACACTTCTATTAGAATATTATCGGTCCTCTGCTTTCCACATTTCTTTTTCTTCAAAGCTTCTCTAACTTGATTTACTAATACGATATAAAATAAAATTCTATTTTTGTTTAGGGTATTAAGGTTGCTAAAATCAATCATATATTCAGATCTTTCATTGAAAAGTTTATCAAAATATCTCATCCACCTATTTTCAATATCCTTTCTAAAAAAATACTTTATTATCTTCATCCTTACACCTCATAATAGTCTTTACTTCTGTCACTTTGGTTTTTCATTTTTTTTATTTATCTTAATGCCCCTTGGTGTTCCAAAAGTACCTTTTCGGAGTCCTAGAGAGGTTGGCGATAGATGATATTGTCTTGATTAAGAAATTGGTGCCAACTATTTGAAAAGTATAATGAGAATAATTTCCCATAAATGATATCAAACTATTAAGAGCTAGAAAATTGGTTGTGATACTGAGAAAATTTAATGTCTTAACAATACAATAATGATTGAACTACAATAACGAATAGTAGTAGTCAATGATGACTATCCCAAAATGACTATTGTCAGCTAGTGGTGGGGTATGCATTATTTGGTTTTAACCAAAGAATCAAACGGAACCAAAGTTTTTGAGTAATTTGGGTGTTGGAATATTAATGATGTTAATATCATTTTCAATATCATTCTCAATATATCTAAATCAAATCAAAAGTTTCAAAAGTTACTTTGCGTTTACTTCACACTGATTCCACATATAGTATACCATGTCAAGTTGATATTGTTTTTACAATCAAAATGTACAATTTTTTTTATTCTCATTGATATTTAATAACAATATAGATCACAAATTACTTAACTCATTATAGCATCATAATTTTTTAAGAGTAGTTCTTTACAATACAATTTATTGGGGACTTTTGCAAACATAATCATCCTATTCTTCTTTATTATTTATAAATTAATATCTTAATTTTTAAATTGACTTTAAAATATTAAAATTCATAATAAAAGTTCAATCTATATTTTTCATTTTTATAAAATTCCTGGACTCTAATATATGAGGCCAGCAATTCAAAAAAATAATATATATATATTAGATAATTTATTTGTAAATATCCAAAATCATTATTGTGATAGGTAAAAAACTATTATCCAGCTTTTTTTAAATGAAAAATTATAGGGAAATTTACATACATACCACGCGATTCTTCTACATTTACATATTTCACACCCAAACTCAATATTTACAAAACTAACACTTTTCCTACCAAAAAATGCATTTAACTTAAAAAAAGTAATAAGGGTGATATTTTGATGTAATAATAAAGATTTAGGTCTATTTAAGAAAAATTAAAGTGAAATAATGAATTCATAAAATTGCGTGGTATGTATATAAATCCCCCAAAATTATAATGCTCACTTCAACTTTTTAATTTTTTCTCTTCTAATAAATTTATAACTACTTTTATAAATAGTTGCAACCTCCCAAACAACATTGTATGTGAGATTACTTGCACGCGATTGTAAACGAAAAGTGATGTTAATATCATTTTTAATTTTTGATAAGTGGGTGGGCGTTGGAATATTAATGATGCACAAACTAAATTTTCTCTTCATTTTTCTATTGCTGCGATTTTAGCTGCTGCTAATTAGAAGTTATTGTGAATTAATATAAACTTTATACACAGTTGTTTAATTGTTCGAATTAAAACTGCATTAGCGACAGCTTCAATTAAAACACTGTTACAGGGTACAATAAGCGGGCCATTTTATCCCTCGTGCTTGCGGGTTGTAGAGAATAAATATTTTTGTGACCTCGAAGCAGATGAATTGGTGCAAGCTAGGTTTTAAAACTCAGCTTTTTGTCACTTCAGTTCTCAGTCCATTCATAAAATTTTCAGTTTCTATAATTTGATCGATTTTGCTACTTAGGTTTAGGCTTTTTTCTGCGAAGTTCTGGTTTAAATATTTCAAAAGTATTTCTTTTTTGAAAGGCTAAACAGTTTAGAGATGAAATAAAACAGTTTCAAAAGCACTATTCAAACGGTATCAAAACTAAAAAATTCAAACTCTCAAAAGCTAAAAAAGTTTGATTTTGATTAATTATTTTTAAGTGAGTTAATATCCTTTCATGCATAAAAAAATATTAAATATTTAAATATTAAATTTTAGGTGCTAGACACATAAATGCAAAATAATTATATGATATGCATATAAATCTTTTAAAAATAAGAAAAAAGAGAGTACACCAAAATTTATATGCCTAAAACTAGTAAAGATATTTCTGCAATAAAAGTAATATCACATGCTACAATTGACAGGACTAAATAAAACATACCAAAAAATATTAAAAATAAATAAAATATACAAATTTTAAAGGAAAAAAAAATAGAAAAAAATAGTCTACAACAAATAGTTTTAGCACATTAAGCAAATGGTTTTTTCACCTCTGATGTTTGATTTACACATGCAACGGTCACAATCAGAAGAACAGTTTCAGAATGCATAATATTTCAAATTTGAGGGAGGTTGAGCCATAATGAGCTTTTTGAAGCCAGAAAAAATTGTTTCTCCTTTAACGATGGAAGAACATTGCTTATTAAGAGTTCCTCAGAAGAAAAGAAACTATGAAGCCAAGGATGGCACCTGCTATGACCTGTGCGAGAAATTTGACAAATTGAATAACATAATAATGTTGTCATCCTACTCTGACAAGAGAGTTATAGAAAGAATGGTGCTAAGGGGTCGACTAATTGACAGAAATTTCTGATCTAAATAATGCTGCTTCTTTTTTTTTTTTTTTTTTGACGCTGGCTTTGAATACAAAAAAAATGTGCTAGGCATCGCCGGAGTGTTACATAAGGGTTCCCACATTTTGGACAGATGCGGGCAAAGAAGTTAGTCCATAAAACTAAAATTAGGTTAGGATCTTGGAATATAGGTACTCTTACAAGTAAATTAATGGAATTAATAGATATTATGGTTCATAGAAAGATAAATATTTTATGTGTTCAAGAAACTAAATGGGTTGGTGAGAAGGCCAAGGAGATTGATAGTTTAGGTTTTAAACTTTGGTATTCGGTAAAAGTCAAACTAGAAATGGTGTAGGTGATTATAGATAAAAGTTTGAAGGATAATGTTATAAGTATTAATAGATGTGGAGATAGAATTATTTTTAAAGATTATTGATACTAAGATTATCAATGTTATAAGTGTCTATGCTCCTCAAGTAGGTTTGGAGGTCGCAAAGAAAAATTTTGGAATGAATTAGAGGATTAATACAACGATACCCTCAAGAAAAAAATATTTATTGGAGGAGATTTAAATGACATGTTGGTAGAGTAGAAGATTTTAAAAGTATTCATGGTGATTATGGATTGGAGTGTTTAAATGAAGAAGGTAAGACTATATTAGATTTTCTTTATGATTAGTTAAATACTTTTTTTAAGAAAAGAGACGAACATATTATTACTTATAAAAATGGATCTAGTAAAACACGATTTATTATTTTACGATAAGAAAAATAGATCGCTTTAAATTGTAAAGATTGTAAGGTCATCCAAGTGAAATTTTAAGTACCCAACATCGAATTATTATTTTAGATTTTAAGATGAACATAAAGAACACAAATAAAATATTTTTTTAAAGCTACAAGATATTAGAATTTGGGTGTTCATAAGAAAGCTAACGTTATGTGGAAAAATATCAAGTGAAATTAAGCAAGTTCTTAAAGATGTGCTTGGAGAATCAAAGGAAAAAAGCTTCTTTTAATAAGAATAGTTGGTGGTGGAGTCGAGTGTCGAAAAGATAAGAAATAAGAATGATTGTTATAAAACTTGGTTTAGATGTAAAAATTCAGGAATTGGGAAAGATATAAATTGAAGAGCTAGAGAAAGCGATATATGATGCAAAAAAATTTAGCTTTTAGTGATTTATACAATAGATTAGATCCGAAGGTGAGAAAGATGTATGTATAAGTTAGCCAAGTAAAGAGATAGGAGAAGTAAAGACATAGTTCAAGTGAGGGGTATTAAAGATGAAAATAATAAAGTGTTTTCTTAGAAAAAGATATTGAAAATAGGTGGATGAGATATTTTGATAAACTTTGATGAAGGATCTGAAAGTACGATTGATTTTAGCAACTTAATACCTAAACAAAATAGAATTTCATTTTATCGTCATTATTAGTAAATCGAAATTAGTGAAGCTTTAAAGAAAATGAAATGTGGAAAAGCGATAGGCGGGATAATATTCCAATAGATGTGTGGAAATGTTTAGGAGATCGAGGAATTTCTTGGCTTACAAATCTTTTTAATGTTATTTTAAAGACTAAAAGATGTCGAGATGAGTGGAGAAAGAGTTTGTTGGTTCTATATTTAAGAATAAAGGTGATGCAAGAGTGTGCAAATTATAGAATTAAGTTAATGTGCCATACATTAAAATTATGGGAGAGTAGTGAGCATAGGTTACGATGTGATCTGAAGTTTCTCAATCAGTTTGGTTTCATGCGGTAGATCTACTATGGATGCTATACATTTGTTAAGAGGTTTGATAGAAGCATAGAGAAAGTAAGAAGGATCTACATATGATATTTATTGATTTAGAGAAAGCTTATGATAAAGTCTCAAGAGATGTTCTTTGGAGAGTTCTAGAGCGAAAGGAGTTAATATTGGTTATATTCAAGTCATTAAGGATATGTATACTAGAGCATTTACTTGTGTCCAAACACAAGGAGGATTGACAAAATATTTTCCTATTTGGTTGGATTACATCAAGGATCAACATTAAGCCCTTATCTTTTTTACTTTAGTTATGGATGTTCTTCTGAGGCATTTACAAGAAGATGTACCTTGGTGTATGCTTTTCTTGATGGCATTCTTCTTGTTGATAAGACTAGAGGGAGTCCAACGAAACTTGAATTATGGAGGTCAACTTTAGAGTCTAAAGGTTTTTTTAGTTTAAGTAGATCTAAAAGCGAATATATGGAGTGTAATTTTAGTTGTAGAAATTTTAGTGATAGTGTTGTGACTTTAGGTGATCAAGTCATTAATAAGAGTGGCGATTGATATTTAGGCTCTATTGTTCAAAATGATGGTGAAATAGATGGAGATGTTATTAGTAGAATTCAAGTTGGATGGTTGAAGTGGAGGAATGCATTTGGCCTATTATGTGATAGAAAAGTTCCACTTAAACTTAAGGAAAATTTTATAAGATGGTGGTAAGACTGCAATGACTTATAGTGCGAGAATGTTGGCCAATAAAGAGAAGCATAAGACTAAGTTAAGTGTTCTGAGAGATGAGGATGCTTAGGTGGATGAGTGGCTTTACTTTGAGAGATAGAATGCAAAATGAGTATGTTCGGAAAAAGTTGGAGTAGCTCCAGTGGTAGATAAGATTAGGGAGAGTCGCTTAGATGGTTTGGCCACATAAAGCGTCGGCCGTCCAGATGATTAGGAGAGTAGATGCATTAGATTTGCCTTATGTTAAGAAAGGGTAGAGGTAGAACTAAAAGACTTGGTTAAGATGTATAAAAAATGATCTTAGTATACTTGAATTAGATGAGAATTTGACACATAATAGGACACAAATGGAGCGAAGGATTCATGTAGCCGACCAGTGGGATTAAGGCTTGTTGTTGTTGTTGTAGTTATTGAAAGTTTACCCTTTTTGATCTTCATCGCATAAAACCATTTGCTTAATTTTTTGAGCTCTAACACATAGTAAGGTTAATTAGAAGCATATGAGTTAATTAGAAATTTTGACTATAAGATATATAATAGTATTTATAATTTATATTTTAGGAGTATAAAAAACAGTCAAAAGAAATTATCACCCTAGAATAATGTGAAGGGATTTGAAGTGAGTGAAATTATTAACTTTTGAAGAAAGATGACTTAAGGAGATAGATTAGAATTTTTTTTGACTGAGACAAATTTGATGTGGCATATGCTCCATGAAGTTCAATGTAGAAGTTTTGTGATATGGCAATCTACAAATATATATATATATATATATATATATATATATATATATATATATATAGTGAAAAGAGTTACACTTTTAGTACATAAAATGATTGTATGGAACTTAAATGTGTGTTTATAATAAGAAAAGGAGAATTATAATTTCTAAAGATCTATATAATAGTTTGGACGTTAAAGTAGGAAGAAATGAGATACATAAAGTAGCTCAAAAAAAATCATTGAAAAATTGAATAAATTTGAGTTTGAATCGAGGCACAAGACAAATTTTGGCTTGATCTAATTTATATTAAATGTTTCAATTTAATTCAAATGCTGTTAGACATATTAGCCTAGTAGTCGAGAGCTTATGCTTTCAACTAAGAGGTCGAACCAGGCATATATTGACTCGTGCATTTTACATTTTATGCATTTTTTATTTTTTACAATTTATATTATGTCATAATTATTAAAATAATAATAATTATTATTATTATTATAAAAAATTAAATTTTTAGTACAACTAATTCATCTCCTTTATTCTTAGTATGACATAACCTTCAGATTTACTATAAACTTTGGATCTTCAACAGAGAATAGATAACATATACTTCGAGACAGAGTACAGGAGAGAGTGGTGCAGTAGCAAAGGGAGGCCATCACCATGCTTCCTCTCCTCAAGGAAATTCACACCTGTGGCTGCCCGACACTGTAAGTTATAAACACCGGCTCAGAAACTCTATACACAGTTCACTTCCCCCCCTCCTCTTTTTTTTAATATTTATATACATACCACACAATTCTTATGCATTTACGTATATATCTAACACTTATGTTTTGATATTTACATATATATATCGTTTTTTGTGCATTTCATTTTGATGTAATATCAAAAATTTAAGTATTATTCATGTAAATATTAAAATTTAGATGTTAAATTTGTAAATATATAAAAATTGTGTGATATGTATCTAAATTCTCCTTTAAAAAAACAAAAATTGATTTATTTTCTTGTAATTAATTTAATATGAATTTTTAAATAATTAATGAATGTTTTTCTCTTTTGCTTTAAGACGGAAAATCATTGGAAAATTGAATAAATTTGAGTTTGAATCGAGCCACAAGGCAAATTTTGGCTTGATCTAATTTATCTAATTTATAAACCAATTTCAAGCTCAATAAATATTTATGTGTGTGGATATATAATTTATTAAAAAAGAAGAAGAAAAATAAACTATTTAAGCCAGCTCAAAAAAATTCAAAATACCTAGAAATCATTTTAGGTAGAGTCTGCTTCAAATTGGCTCATTTCGATCAATGAGCCAATTTCAAGCTAACTTACCTAAGTTCGAGTCAGATTTTGAGTATGAGTTAAATTGGCTCAAAATCAAATCATTCACCCTTGAATATGGGTGGGCAAACCTCAAATCTGTAAAGACTTTCTGCACTTGCCTAAAGGACTTCTGTAAGAAGCTCCTCATGATGATTAAACAAATAATTTTCTATAACAACAACAACAACAGCCTTTATCCCACTTAATGGCTATATGAATCCTTCATCTCTATTGTATCCTATTAGATGTCAAATTCTCATTTAATTCAAGTATATTAAGGTCATTTTATACATCTTAACCAAGTCTTTTTAGTCTACCTTTCTTAACATACAAATCGAATTTGAATCTACTCTCCTAACCGTCATCTGACTAATCGACAATTATATGGCCAAACCATCTAAGGCTACTCTCTAATCTTATTCTGCCACCTGACCTACTCCAACTTTTTTTCCTAACATACTCATTTTATCTCTAAGAGTAAATACTCATCCACCTCAGAATCATCTCTATAACACTTAAGCCTTATTCTCTTTTTATTGGCCAATATTCTACACCATAAGTCATTCTGGTCTTACTATCTTATAAAATTTTCCTAAGTTTAAATTCTTTTCTATCACACAACAGCAGATCATTCCTCCACTTAACCATCCAACTTGAATTCTACTAATAACATCTCCATCTATTTCACCATTATTTTTAAACAATGAGCTAAATATAATCGCTCACTCTTATTAATAACTTATTCACCTAATGTCACAACACTACCACTAGAACTTTTATAACTAAAATTACACTACATATATTCAGTTTTAGATCTACTTAAATGAAAACCTTTAGACTCTAATGTTGACCTCCATAATTCAAGTTTCTCTTGGACTCACTCTCTAGTCTTATCAACAAGAAGAATGTCATCATCAAAAGCATACACCAAGGTACATCTTCTGTAAATGCCTAGTAAAACATCCATAACTAAAAAAAAGATAAGGGCTTAAAGCTGATCCTTGATGTAATCCAATTGAAATGGGAAAATATTTTGTCAATCCTCCTTATGTTTGGACACAAATAAACTTAGTATACATATCCTTAATAACTTGAATATAAATATTAACTCCTTTTTTAGAACTCTCAAGAACATCTTTGAAACTTTATCATAAGTTTTCTCTAAATCAATAAATATCATATATAAATCCTCCTTACTCTCTACACTTCTCCATCAAACACGTAACAAATGTATAACATCAGATATCTACACGGTATGAAACCAAACTAATTGTGAGAAACTTTTGTATCACATCATAACCTATGCTCAATTACTCTCTCCCATAATTTTAATGTATGACACATTAACTTAATTCCTCTATAATTTACTCTTGTTCACCTTTCTTAAAATAACCAACAAACTCTTTCTCCACATGACATCTTTTTAGTCTTTAAAATAACATTAAAGATTTGTAAGCTAAATTCCTTGATCTCTAAACATTTCCACACTTCTATTGAAATATTATCGTTACTCGCTTCCATTTCATTTTCTTTAAGAAAACTTGATTTATTAATCTGACGATAAAAATAAAATTTTCTATTTTTGATTAGGTGTTAAAAGCAAAAAAGATAAGGGCTTAAAGCTAATCCTTGATGTAATCCAATTGAAATGGGAAAATATTTTGTCAATCCTCCTTGTGTTTGGACAAAATGACTCTAGTATACATATCCTATGACTTGAATATAACCAATATTAACTCCTTTCTATTCTAGAACTCTCCAAAGAATATCTCTTGAAACTTTATCATCTTTCTCTAAATCAATAAATATCATATGTAAATCCTCCTTACTTTCTCTACACTTTTCCGTCAAACCTCTTAACAAATGTATAACATCCATAGTATATCTACACGGCATGAAACCAAACTGATTGTGAAACTTTGTATCACATTAACTGCTTAATTACTCTCTGTAATTTTAATGTATGACACATTAACTTAATTCTCTATAATTTACACCTCTTGTGCATCACCTTTTATTATAAGAACCAACAAACTCTTTCTCACTCATTAAATCTTTTAGTCTTTAAAATAACATTAAAGATTTATAAGCTAAGAAATTCCTTGATATCCTAAATATTTCCACACATTGGAATATTATGGTCTCTAATCCATTTCATTTTCTTCAAAGCTTCTCTAATTACTAATCGATGATAAAATAAAATTCTCTATTTTTTGTTTGGGTATTAAAACAAAAGATAAGGGCTTATTCTTGATGTAATCCGGTTGAAATGAAACCCCTAAATGACCGTGCAAAATTCGATACCATTTATGCAAAGATAGAGCCCATTGTAGGAAGAGGATTCCTTCCTTGGTGAAAGAAAAACAAAACTCTTTTGACAACTTGATAGGCTTAGTGTTATTGAAGGCCTATCTTGAAGCGCTATCTTCAAGTCGGTCGATTGAAAGTTGGTTGCTAACTTCACTTCATTCAAGGTAAGAACGGATAGCATAGCTACTGCATTAGGATTATCGGTGAAAAGTGAATGTCCATACGATGTCGGCACAAAGTCAAAACAGATTCTTTGAAACTATGTCGAATTTCTTGCTTCTAAAAGATCTATTCCTTTCAGTCGAGTATAGCAAGCTAAACTCTCCTTTGTCACTGACCTCACTCCCTCGGTCATTCCATAGGTGAAATCTAATAAATCAAGAAAAATGAAATACAAGAATATTATTAGGCACAATTCGCATTTGAATCAAAAGTTTTCCATAAAAGATCATTAAAGCGTGAGCCGTTATTAATCTTTCCGGAAAAAAAGGTGAACCCACTGAGACTCCATGACTATGGATCACATCTTATGTCATGGGTGCGGGTAGGTAGAGTTTGTCTAGAAGGCACTAGAGGGCCAGCAGTCTATATTGCATGTAGGAACCATTTTTCCCAGTTGGTAGATAAGAGGACCTAGAAGGATAGCTTTCACAAGAACTCCGGAGGCCCTTCGATCAGAGAATACCGACTTTATCGGGAGTCGGCAAGCTCGAGAATGCATCGACACAAGGTGGTGGTGGAACCTAGAGATAAGCGAGGCTGCGTCCTTGAGGCCTTTCTGAGGTGGAACATGTGGTGGTCCATGGATTTTCCTTCCTTGCCAAATTTGCTCAAAGGGTTGAAGGGAGTGCATCAAGCTATTCGCATTTCGTTTTGCCTCGACCAGTTCAATCAATCCTGCCAAGACCTCTTTCTAACGGAGTACATATAGGACCTGCTAAAACCTTTTCGAGGAGGCGGTTGGTGGTCTAGTATGGATCATTACATAGGCGATAGTTGGGTGCTCTCCAAGGTTCTTTGTCAATCCTCCTTGTGTTTGGACTCAGTAACAACTCAGTATACATATCTTAATGACTTGAATATAACCAATATTAACTCCTTCTTAGAACTCTCCAAAGAACATATCTTGAAACTTTATCATAAGTTTTCTCTAAATCAATAAATATCATATGTAAATCCTCCTTACTTTCTCTACACTTCTCCATCAAACCTCTTAACAAATGTATAACATCCATAGTATATCTACTAGCATGAAACCAATGAGAAAATTTTGTATCACATAACTTATGGTCAATTACTCTCTCCCATAATTTTAATGTATGACACATTAACTTAATTTCTCTAAAATTTACACTCTTATGCATCACCTTTATTCTGAAATATAAGAACCAACAAACTCTTTCTTCACTCATCTGACATCTTTTAGTCTTTAAAATAACAATAAAAGATTTGTAAGCTAAGAAATTTCTTGATCTCTAAACATTTCCACACTTCTATTGGAATATTATCATGTCTCGCTTTCATTTCTTTTTGATCTTATCTAACATTTACTAATCTATAAAAATAAAATTCTATTTTTTGTTTAGGGTATTAAAGCAAAAAAATAAGAGCTTAAAGCTGATCCTTGATGTAATCCAATTGAAATGGGAAAATATTTTATCAATCCTCCTTGTGTTTGGACACAAGTGACAGCTCTAGTATACATATCCTTAATAACTTGAATATAACCAATATTAACTCCTTTCTATTCTAGAACTCTCCAAAGAACATCTCTTGAAACTTTATCATAAGCTTTCTCTAAATCAATAAATATCATATGTCCATACTTTCTCTACACTTCTCCATCAAACCTCTTAACAAATGTATAACATCCATAGTATATCTACGGCATGAAACCGATTGTGAAACTTTATCATAACTTGTATATAATTACTCTCCCATAATTTTAATGTATGTCACATTAACTTAATTTCCTATAATTTGCACACTCTTGTGCATCACCTTTATTCTTAAATATAATAACCAACAAACTCTTTCTCCACTCATCGACATCTTGTCTCTTTAAAATAATATTAAAAGCTTTGTAAGCTAAGAAATTCCTTGATCTCCTAAACATTTCCACACTTCTATTGCAATATTATCGGATCCTTACTTTTCCACATTTCATTTTCTTCAAAGCTTCTAACTTACTAATATGACGATAAAATAAAATTCTCTATTTTGTTTAGGTATTAAGTTGTTAAAATCAATCGTATATTCAGATCCTTCATTGAAAAGTTTATCAAAATATCTCATCCACCTATTTTCAATATCCTTTTCTAGAAAAACTTTATTATCTATCCTTAATACACCTCTCTTGAACTAGGACTTTACTTCTCCTTTCACTTTGGTTGGCTTCATTTTTTTTTTCTTTCTTGCCCATGGTGTTCCAAAGTTTAGTCACTGAGGAAGATTTAGCGTATTTCTCAGTTATCTCCCTCGATCAGTATTCTCTTTCCCAATCCAATAAATATATATTCATTTATTGAACCATCAATAATTGACATGAAGCACAATAATTCTATTGAATCAATATTATCAATTAAAATAATTGATGGTTTACTTGTGATAAAAGAAAGTATCCAGTCGTTCAAAGAATACAAAATTGTAAATGGTAAGAGTAAAAGTAATAGAATGGGAGTGTAAATGTAGTAATTTTGAAATAAAGAATATAAAAAAAATTATACATCCTTCACCTTCTTTTGGTATCTAATATATTATATAAATCAAAAAACTAAATTTTCTTATTTATTATCTTTTAGCCACTCATTTCACCAATTTTTTTATTAAAACTTTTCCTTTCGATTTTCCAAGCACATTTTAACAACTTAATTTACTTTGCTTCTTTTATTAATAATATTAACTCTTTTATTAGCTCTTTGTAGAAATTTTCTCTTAAAAATATTTTTTTTGTGTTCTTTAAATGTCATCTAATCACAGGATAATAATTTGATTTATTTTTCTCTTCTTTCATCTTAAAATCTAACAATCGATGTTGGGTACTTAAACTTTCACTTGGAATGACCTTACAATCTTTACAATCTAAACGATTTATTTTTTTCATTAGAAAATAATCAATCTGTGTTTTACTAAATCCATTTTTATAAGTAATAATATGTTCATCTCTTTTCTTAAAATAAAGTATTAGCCTATAAAATCATAATTTAAGGCAAAATCTAATATAGTCTTTGTTCTTCATTAGTCATCCAAATCCATAACCACCATGAACACTTTTAAAATCTTCTACCACTCTACCAACATGTCATTTAAATCTCCTCCAATACTTTTCTTTGAGTATCTTTTGTATTAATCTCTAATTCATTAAAATTTTCTTTTGAGCTTACATCCAAACCTACTTGAGGCATATACATAACATTGATAATCTTGGTATGATAATCTTTAAAGCTATAATTCTATCTCGACATCTATTAATATTTATAACATTATCCTTCAAACTTTTATCTAAACACCTACACCATTTCTAGTTCAACTTCTACAATCTTTTAAAACCTAAACTATCAATCTTCTTGGCCTTCTCCAACCCATTTAGTTTCTTGAACACATAAAATATTTATTTTCTATGAATATCTATTAATTCCATTAAGTTACACGAAAATATATTCCAAGATCTTAACCTAATTCTAGTTTCATGGACTAACTTCTTTGCGCATCCGTCCATAATGTGGGAACCCTTGCTTATTTAACTTCATCGGGCCTGCGTACTGACGCACATTTTTCAGCGTATTCAAGTCATGTAGCGCGTCACTTCGAGGGGACACCCTAGCATTAACACAATGATTTAAAGGATTCATGTCATGATTATTTCGACAAGTTTTACGCTGTCTGTCGACTACTTATCGCAACCCTTCACTTTTCTATGGCTACCAATATATATATATTGATATGACACTTAAAATACTACTAGTCGAAGCACAAATCTTGATGCTAAAAGCAAGCTGATCAGAAATTGAAATTGGTCGAGATCAAGCACTTAAAATTTTGGGACATCAGTTAAATTCCTAAAAACTCTCAAATATGGAGTATTTATAGTCAAATCGAGCGTCTCGACGAGCCGGATCTAACAAGACCAAGATCTCATAATTCTGACTTCATTTGAGCATTCAAATACACAAAATACATCATATGATCAAAGGAATCATCATGAGCCGTCCAGATGGAGAGGAGTGGTTCATTTTGCATGTATTTATAGAGCGTCACTCTCCGATCATAAATAGCCTCATTCATATGAGGGGAGCAGAGAGAGAAGAGAGTCCGATCCTCCAAACAATCGTCATCCACCACTCGGCGGTCTTCAACCACCGTGCGATCATCAATCGCCGCCCGAAACCCTCGTCAGACCTCTTGTCTCCATCATGGCGACCTTCATCGTCGATTTGTTCTCGTTGTTACCATCATCTGCGCAATTACGAACTTGTGCATAGTCGTTGTTCCTTTTTTCATATACAATTCGTAATCCGTTATTGGGAAGATTTTATACTACGAAATACATAGTGGAAGCTTTTTTTTTCTTGGGCTAGCCCATGGTTTCCCTCTTTTGAGGTTTTCATGTGAAAATTTTAAGTTTTCTTGTTCATTCTTTAAATACATGTGTTTGTTGGATTTCACAACAAGGTAAGTAAACTTTTACTTGGTTTTCTAGCAGCAGTTTGGCGTCGTCGTGAAAAAGAACCCATCAATCACAATTTACGTGAACACCGCATTATGACCAATAGGCAATACGTCATGAGCTCCGCTCAGTCTCAAAATCAATCCTTGAACCAAGGACGTAAGCCGCCTCATCCCCACGATAGGCGTGACCACTCGTGAAGGCGCGATAAGGATCTCTTTAGAAGATCGTCCGAATGGAAGAGTCTCAAAATGAGATGATCCACTTTTGGAACACAAACATTACCATGGCAAACACACCTCCCTCAAGATCGATCGTTGTTGGCGGAGGTCAAAATGCTAATCCTTAACAATGAAGTTTCTCCTTCGGCGTGATCGCTCTCACTAGTTCTACTCATCCATCACGTGCTGCCAACTAATCCACAATTATTGGTAGCTTGACACATTCGTCTTGACCCTCATCATGTGTGCGATTACGATGCTTAATGTAAGACAATTTCACTTTCAAGGCAATCATCTTCCCCTCAGCGGCTATGAAGAATCATCACCTTTAAAAACCTATTCTTCAACATCTATTCGTAGGTTTCAAGCTTAGAGCATTGATTCTATGATGGGGAGCGACATATGAACACATCCATTCAGGACCATCATGCATATCCAGCGAGCTCGACGCTTTGCTTTGTCAAGTCTTCCTCGTTACCCTTGGGGCAAGCACTTGGTTCTACTCCCTTCAAGGGGATCCATCCATACCTTTTGCGAACTTCGCCAAGATTTTCGTAGAACAATTCATTGCAAACCGGAGGATCATTAAAGATTCCTCCCATCTCTCCGGCATTCGTCAAAATGATGGTGAATCACTTAAAGAATACTTCCGATTCTCCCCAGAAGCTCACCAAATACACAGGAGTGACCACGAATTACTAAGAGGTGTTTTCCTTGGGGCTCAGATCTGGACCTTTCTACTCCTCATTATCAGATACGGTCCACTCATACGCCGACTTGGTTCACCGTGTGGAAGCGCAAATTTCTACTGATGAGGTTATTAATGCCCACCGAAAATAATTTGAACTATCCACAGAAAAACGTAAGAATGGTCTAGGAAACACAGATCAACAATCCCATCAGAAGAAGCAACAAGGCAGTCGTGATTTTCCCCCACGGCCCTCACATCAACGATTGGAATACACGCCACTGAACACATCTTGTGTTAACCTCTAATGGCTATTGATGAAAATATCAAGTGGTACATCGAAACCAAATTAGAAACAATATTGTCCATAAATTAAGTGGACATACTTGAGGCGTGCAAACAACTCAAGAAGAAATTGAGGCTCATTCAACGGATATCTACATCAATTTGTGCAAAATTAACCAACTCAAACAAACATAGCTGGGGCAACCGGACAATCATCACGACAACATAATAGTTAAATAGTTGGAGAAATTGAAATGATTAGAGTGGGACACTACTATCTAATCAAGTCTTCATGCCTTTGAAGAGCGAGTTAAAAAAAATCTTGTATTAATCATCCCATCACTTTTAACTTAAACTTGGAAGGAGTCCAAGTTCCACATCAAGATCCTCTTGTCATCAGTGCGGGGATTGGTGACCCCTTTTATGTTAAGAGAATTTTGATTGATAATGAGAGTTCCATTGATATTTTATTTTACTCCACCTTTCTTAGCATAGTTGGTTAAGGAAACACTTCAACCTTCTGGACCGTTATATGGGTTTGATAATGCATACATGAGTGGAGGGACAATCACCCTTCGTTGTTCTCGAATTTCCTCAACAAGTCACTCACTTAGTTCAATTCATAGTGGCAAGTCAAATTGACATACTATATTTGGAAGACCCCTCAATCAATCTTGGTCTTTGTCACTTTTGACCTCATCTTAAGATAAAATTTCAAACTCATTGGGGTTAGAGTGGTCTGAAATCAACAAATAACACAATCATGTTACCTCAAACAAGCTCAACCACGCCGGTGACCTTCAACATCGAGAATTTTAATCTTTAAGATAAAGAAGTACCTCGAGGGTTTTTTGTAAAGACACTCCACTTCGTTATCGAGATGACCAACCGTCAAGTTATAACTAAAGATCAGGAAAAAATCATCTCTAACTTGGAACATGGAGGGTCTCAAAAAGTGTTATATGTAATCCTTGGTGTATAAATATTATAGTCTTTAATTTATCCCGTTTATCTTTTCTCTCCACCTCTTGTCTTTTGTTAACCTTCTAAAATATCTCATCCTTTGTTAAGTTATCTTGTGACAATATTGTATCACCAACATTATCAAGTAATGAGTTTATGGCTTTTTTTCTTACAAGCTTGTTTCTTCTTCATTTAATCCTCCCACTTGAGAAATATACAACTCACGTTGTATCTCAATGGGTGATCAATCCAAGGGGACTTGATGGGACCTCTTCCATATAAGTAAGAGTCAAGTAACACTTTAATACACAGGATAGGTCAAAATTGGTGGACATCACGATCTCTTCCATCTGAGGTTGCGTCATGAGTCACACTTTCCGGATAGGTCAAAATCCTCGGATTCAATTCTCATTTCAGTTAACGTCAAGTCGACAACCCGATGTCAAAAAAAATCGCCGGACCGGTGCTGTATTGTCACCCACCGTTGCGCATTGCCATCCACCATAGGCGCCCGATGCCCGTCATTCATCGCTAATTTACTTCACCACCCCGTCGGGCCCAACCACCATCACCGGCTGCATTGACTACCGTCGGTCACTGGCACCATCGGGATCTCCATTAGGTCTCCCCTATCTCCGCCGGTCGCTTCATCGGTCATCCCATATGGATTCGCCGGCCAGCCGCCTTCGCCGTCATCGCCCGTCTCCGGGTTATCGTCGCCAATCTTGCCTCAAACCCGGTCCGTCAGGCGGTTACGCTCTTTCGAGGGAAACCTCGCGGTATGAATTGATCGCCTCACCGCCGATCAGGCGATTAACCTCTTTCAGGCGGCCTTGACCGGTCTTGATGGTCTCAGAGGTACCTCTTTGAGGAAAACTGGAATCTTTTATGAACTACGGGTCTTAATCGCCTCAACCGCCGGTCAGGCGAGGTCGTTAACACCTCTTTCAGGAAAAAGAGCCTGTAGTATGAACTACGGGTCTTGATGCCTCCAAACCCGGTCGGTCAGAGGTTAGTTAACACTCGAGGAAAAAGCATGTATGAGCTGTTGATCCCGACGACCTTCTTAGAAGAAGAGATGTCTTCTCCTCCCCATATGGGGTTTATAGACCCCAGCAGGCAGGTAAAAATCATCAAAACCGCGCTAAAATTGCTGCAAAAACCGCGTTTGTGGGCTCCATCGCGTTGACGTCGCCGCCTTGTCGTGTTCGTTTGCGACTGCTTCGCGGCGTCCATTAGGCCTGACCGTGCGGCTCGCCGGCGCCCGTGGCGCCCAGCCGACAGCGGCAACCCGCTGGCGCGCCCGGCACCGTTACCGAGCTCCGTCGTGCGGATGGATCAGTAATCTCGAAATCTGGCGCTTACCTTACACACACGTGCAATACATCTAATTCTTAATCTTGTGCTCCCATGAAGATCTGTTCTCTCAAAATATGTGATTAATGGACACTCAAATTTCATTGAATAATTTGCTATTTTCAGGTATTTGACATATATATTTTTGGATGATTGAGATAATGTAATCCAAAATAGGAGGGAATCGATATGACACTTAAAATACTACTAAAAGCGAATCTTGTAAAAACCAACGAAATTGAGATCGGCTTAAAATTTCATTACTTTGGGACATTAGTTAAATTCTAAAAAGCTCTCAAATATGAGTATTATATAGTCGTGTCTACCGACTGGATCTAACAAGAGATATCATAATTCACTTCATTTGAGCATTCAAATACACAAAATACATCATATGATCAAAGGAATCATCATGAGCCGTCAGATGGCGAAGTGGTTGGTTTGCATGTATTTGAGACATCACTCCTCCACATTTATAAATAGCCTCATTCCTCATATATGAGGGGCCAAGAGAGAGGAGAGCCTAAAAGCGAAGATCCTCCAAAACTGATTGCCGTGTCACCTCCGGCGCCGCCGTCGTCGTCATCTGGTCGTCCTCCATTCGGTGTTCTGTTATTTGTTTCATATTTTTCTAGCAATTACTACATATGTTCTTTCATATTCAGTCGTTATCGAAGATTTGTACTCAAAAGCATACATAGTGGAAGCTTTTTTTGTGCAGTGATTTTTTTTTTCGAGGTTTTCCCGTGAATATTTCGAATTTTTTGTTCACTCTTTAAATACCTTGTATTTCTTTGGATTTCACAACAAGACTAGGTGTAAACTTTTATTCTAAGACTTTCTATATATATATATATATATATATATATAGGAATGAAGATATTTGGGCGTAGCTTTGAATCCAATATGGATTTAATTTGTACAAAAACGAAAACTTGAAGAGATGACTTCATGGTGAGAAATTTCCCAAGTGGCCGAGTTTCACCATTTTTCTTTGACACAATTTTCCTCTTATTCTATAAATAAAGGCCTTAAGTATCATTTTCTGCACAATTACCCTCCACATTTTAAACGTAATCATAATTCATATCCTTAACTGAAAAAAGAATCAATTACATCGAACTTCATTCCTGATCAGCCCAGTGGCATCACCCCCACTTCTCTCTCTCTCTCTCTCTCTCTCTCTCTCTCTCTCTCTCTCTCTTTCTCTCTCTCTGACAAATACACTCCTCCCATAGATCGCTCGCTCTCTCCTTAGGAAAATGACAGAACATGAGGGTGGTGAGAGAGAAAGTTAGAACAAGTACAACTATATGCGCAATTGGCACTTTCTATGCCAAAAAATCTGCAGAGTTTGACCTTATTACCAGGATTTAAGGCTTAGCCCTAAATTCTATCTTCACTAAGTGTTTGGTTTCATTAGGAACAAATTTCAGTAAGAACGGCATCCAAAGTAACCAAAGAATTCAACATTCTACTCATAAAGCTTTGGTTAAATGAAGCACATATCCTCAAACAATCAGAAAAGTAGAATGACATGCAACATAAGAAGCTCTTCTATACTGCATGTTTAAAAGAAAGCTCTTTGACGAAAAAAAATAATTGAAAGCCACTACATAAATGACATGGAACGTAGAAAGACTCATTAATATATTTTAAAAATAAGATAAAGGTTAATGGCTACCTGAAGTGGAGTATGTCCAAGCAGCTCACGTAAGGGCCTGATACTGGATAAAGGATGTTCTGTTGGCAGCTCACAGAGTATCTGGTTCAACAACTGCAAAGGAGAAGGTGATGCAAATAACTTCAGAGTACAAACAAAAGCCTGTAGTAATAACATAGTTGTATTTGAGCATCTACTTTAAACTTAACAAAACTTGTGGCATGTCATTCCCATATGCACGCCTTCATAGTTCGTAAAAACCAGCCATTTAAGTTGCCTTCATTGTTATCAAAAGATCGTGAATTTGAATAATAATAAAAAGAAAGATTTATATACATACCACACAATTCTTATGCTTTGCATATATAATAATGGTAATATTTTTGATATGATATTAAGGATTTAGTATTATGAATGCAATTATTAAAATTTAGGTGTTAGATATGTAAATATATAAAAATTATGTGGAATGTATGACATCCTCTCAATCATGCACAAGGTTGTGTAAATCACTATTTATGCATTGAATATTCCATTAAACAAATTAATAAGTTATAATTTTATTGCCAGCTAAACACATTGGTTTCCACGCAATTCACCATCGATAATTAATTTCTCTAATTTTTTAACTGGATGAAAAAAAAGAAATGTTTGCAGTTTTGATGTCTCTAAAACAGCAAAAAAGCATTCTATTGTTTCCCTTCTATCCAGCCACTGAATGTTATGTGCGTTCAACCTAGTACTTGAACCCACTCCCCTCTGAAAACAGCGGCGCAGCGGGCTAATAAGAATCCAGTGGCTCCAACTAATCTTCAGCACATGATGAAACTAGCTAGATGACTTGGATTGCTGCAACATTTAACGTGCTGGGTTAGTTCAACTGGAGAAGAGGAAATGAGAAAAAGATAAAGGATTTGAGATAAATTTGATTACCTGTATTAAAAGAAAAACAAGCTTATTTATAAGAAATTACAACTAGGGATAAGATCTAATTAACGCCTAAATAAACTCCACAAAATAAGACACTATTAACAATAGCAAATCTTGATAAGTTCAAAGTAATATTCCTTCAATAATTATCTTAATCTGAATTTAAATTCAAATGAAAACTTATCCAAACAAGTAAGAATATTCAAATCGATCACTATATTGTTGTAAATCTGAAATTGAATGCAATGGTCTTAACTTTGGAAGCCTTGAACTCCCTTGTATAATGTGTAATTGACAATCAAATCGTGCTAATGGACTCTTGGTAACATCCTCTTCATCCTCAACAAACTGATATTAGAATCACCACAATTGACAATTTCTAGAGAAATTAGACGGTAAAAACTTCAATAACCACAAATTTGTAATCTTTTATGATTTAATTTCCGAATTATGATCATAGATGATTTGAATGATCACTTACTAGAGCTGATCCTCAAATTATGGGTACCTCTTGAAGAATTCATTTATTTGAATTTTGAGGGAAAGTTGTACCAATAAGCTTTGCCTAGTAAATGACCCTTTTAGGCCCTCCATTAAAATAAGCTTCTCCACTTGTGATGGATTTTGTTCAATTGTTCTTCTAGAAGATATGTATTTCTTCCATTTGGATGTAGGTAACTAAGAATACACTGCCATGTAATATACCCTATATAAACCACTCCTTGATCGCCTTTATTATGATAAAGGCAATATTGAATTGAATTTTGACATATTAGCAGATTTAGTAACAGTTGTGTTGGAGATTGGTCAGTATGTTTTTCCCAAGAAAGAGAAAGCATAACTTCTCCTTTTTTTAATGGGACGGACAATCATTGATCATAATTTTTGGTTTGTATTGATAAGTTAAACAGCTTATCAAGTTGTTACTATATCTTTCATCAGCACATCGTAGTCTTTTTTTCAACAAAGAAGTTTCTCTTTCCTTTTGAGCTGACACTCACAAAAGTGTGAGCTATCAAAGATGACTTAATAAACGTTAATTGAAATCATCTCATAAACCATCTTATCTTTATAATCCTTGGTGGTTGCAAACTTCAAGAGGCGTTGACAATTAACTTTCATCTCTAGCCCAAAAGGTATTAAGCGATAGGATATAATGTCCAGCTAATTTTTGCACAAGATTCATAAAATGAGATTTTCTAATTGTAGATATTGATGATGCTTTGATCCGCTTTTATTTGGCATATATATTTAGGGTGAACAACTCATCCTCATGTATATAATGTCCAAATTGGATGACAACCTTGTCATTATATCTATGGACATTGCAATCAGAGAGAAACAAAGTGGGTCCTCCTTGGCCATTGAACTCAATGTAGTTGTTCACATAGCACTTGTTTTGTTTTTTTTCCCCATCCTTTTTCCACTTTTTAGTGAAGAGTTCATGGAGCGGACCTTTCAGCATTTTTCTTTTTTTTGTGGCCAAGTATCTAGATATGATCACAAAACTTACCAAGACATTAATTTTATAAGTGAAAGGGTCATTATCAGTCTTCTCTTCCCTTTTCTCTTTTGGAGAAAGACCCATCTTCGGCTAGTTCTTCATTCTTCTCTATAGTGCCATTAACTCTTGTGTACTCTATAGTCATGTTATCATACTTGTGATCTCAATGATTGAGAAAAAGCCGACAATTTGAAGATAAAGTTGTGATGTACTTCATCAAAATTTATTCCCAAAGTAGTAACTTTAAATTAGAACACTATGTTGTATTCTGTATTGCCTCAAGTCGTCACTTCATCCACTAATCACCTCATAAACAAAACCTTGTCATAAGTGTTCTACTTTTATCCATACAAAATGAAGTCTCCAATTGATCAACCCATACATCCGCTTCTCAATATCAACTATCGCCATATGTAAAGTCCACTTTAGCTTCTACTTTGAATGACCTCAACCTTTATTTATTGGAGATAGTTATATCCTCAATTTCATCCTCTAACCATATTTGCATTTGACATAGAAGTGCAAATACTATTTGGCACACTAGTCTCAATTGTAGTTGTTTGCATCATCATCCAATCCACGATGACCATTTGCTCAATCAATCTAATCACGAAAGTATACCTGAATTCATGGAAGAGTTAATGCAAGATTTTAGCCTTTCACTTCTAAAGGAGTGTTCTTGAGAGAGAGATAGAGAGAACCTTCTTTTCACTCAAGATGAGATATGAGTAAAACGAGAACTTCACATTGTAGAATGGGGACCATGATCCTATTTATACTTGAGTTCATTTTATTTTATTTCAGCCAATCATTAAAATAAAATAAATTGTACTATCTCTACACATGATAATTTCATACAAAATTAATAAGATGTCTCAAAAGTTTAAAATTAATTAATCTTTATTTGATTACAAAATTAATAGGCTTAAAAAATAATATAATGCATAATATATAATTAAATTCAAATATAAGCTACATTCAAAATTCCCAACATTTTTTACCATAAGTATTTTTTTTGAACTATTTTTCAGATAAGGTTGAGCTACAAATTTTAGAAACATTAACTTCAAAAGTCACAGCATAAATATAAATTTATTATTATAAAATAATTTAAAAGATATATATATATATATATATATATATATATATATATATATATATATATATATATATATATATATATATATATATATATATATATATCACATAATTTATATGAATTTATATATTTAATATCAAAATTTAATAATTATATTTTTTAGTTTTTTTTATATATAAATGATAATAATAATGATATTTTAATATGATGTTAAAAATGTAAGTATTATGTATATAAATATTAAAATTTAAATCACGGTTTACCAAGCACATTTTTGATATTGCAAAAATAATTATTTATAATTGTTTTATTTACTATCGTATAAAAACATATTTATAAATCCTAAGAGAATTGATTATATTTCGATTAAATATATCTTGAAGAAATGTAGAATATATAAAATGATATATTTTTACTCAATTGTTGCCTCAATTTTTTTTCTTTTTTTTTAATATAGAAATAAGAGAGTCCACTGTATGTGTACGATAAAGGGTTCATGTTATGAGAAAGGGATTTCATAGTTGCCTCAATTTTATCGTACACATACAGTGTACTCTTATTTCTACGATGTAGGAAACTCCTGACCAGTCGAATCCTCCGGACTTATACTGGGAAAGAAGTCTGACAGAATACGTTTTAAAATTTGGCGGGATTAGTTGATGACATCCCCACCCATAAGATGGGTGGGGTATTGGGTGGATACCCATTGCAAAAAAAAAAAAAAAAAAAAAGAAAGGGATTTTGATTTAAGAGGGACACGTCAATGGCGGCACATGCCCTAGTGTCCCATTGTAGCTCCGCCACTTACTATACAATGCATTCCTATTCTCTTAAGTAAAAATGCTTTGAGCTTACAATATTCGAATATGATGTTGACAGTTTCATAAATCCTTGTACGAATTTTCTATTAACTTTCAACTTCTACAATTAGATTTCATAGTAAAAATTTATTAAAAGTTGATGAAATTTTTAGTACAAAAGAAGCTGAGATCGTTTTTTTAGCTTTAGGAATCTTATTATACACTCATTTGTAGCCTTTTATAAGACGGGGTATTCGGATCCGATTACACTTATAAAGTAACCAGTGGGACCCGTGAGGCCATCTTCTTAAAAAGGAGAACGTGTGTAAGTGAACCATATTTTTTTTCACTCTTTTAATTTTTTTTAAAATATTAATAGTTAACCTCGTGAAAGAAAGCTGAGATCGTGTGTGTTCTTTTTAGAATCTTATGGACACACACACAAGACTCGTTGTAGCCATTTTTAAGCGACGGGGTATCTGATCCGATTACACGATATAGTAACCGGGACCTGAGGCCATCTCCTTAAAAGGGGACGGGTAAGTGAACCATATTTTTTTTCACTCTTTTAATTTTTTTAAAAGATTAATTCTTAACCTGTAAAGAAGGCGAGATCGTTGTGTGTTCTTTTAGGAATCTTATTACACACAACGCACCTCGTTATAACCCTTTTATAGTGACGGGTATCCGGATCCGATTACACATATATAAAACCAAGGACGTGAGGCCATCTCCTTAAAAAGGGAAATGTGGGTAAGTGAACCATATTTTTTTTCACTCTTTTAAATTTTTTTAAAATATTAATTGTTAATCCCATGTAAAGAAGCTGAGATCGTTGTGTGTTCTTTTAGCTCTTAGGAATCTTATGGACACATAGCGCACTCATTGTAGCCCTTTTTATAGGCGACGGGAGTATCCGGATCCAATTACACGTATATAGTAACCAGTGGGACCCATGAGACCATCTCCTTAAAAAGGGGAACGTGGGTAAGTGAACTATATTTTTTTTCACTCTTTTAATTTTTTTTAAAATATTAATTGTTAACCCCGTGTAAAGAAGCTGAGATCTTTGTGTGTTCTTTTAGCTCTTAGGAATCTTATGGACAATACAACTTAACTTGTAGCCTTTTATAGGCGGACGTATTGGATCCGATTACATGATATATAGTAAGGTGGGACCGCGTGAGGCCATCTCCTTAAATAGGGGAACCTGGGTAAGTGAACCATATTTTTTCACTCTTTTAATTTTTTTTAAATAGTAATTGTTAACCGTGTAAAGAAGGCGAGATGTGTGTTCTTTAGCTCTTATGAATCTTATGGAAAATACTCGTTGTAGCCCTTTTATAAGCGATAGGGGTATCCGGATCCGATTACGATATAAGTAGTGACTATGAGGCCATCTCCTTAAAAAGGGTACCGTCGGTAAGTGAACCATATTTTTTTCACTCTTTTAATTTTTTTTTAAATATTAATTGTTAACCCCTTGTAAAGAAGATGAGATCGTTGTGTGTTCTTTTAGCTCTTAGAATCTTATGGAATACATACAAATGTCAGAAAATTCTTTTTGAGGTAGAACACCGATCTCCAAAAGGGGAATGTGGGTAAGTGAACCATATTTTTTTTCACTCTTTTATTTTTATTTGTTTAAAGTTAGTTCATCTTTTGCTCCATTTTTAATGAGAGTTTTTAATATCTCCACTTAAATTTGAATTAATAATATCATAAGATTTGAGGAATAGATAGTAATTTAAATAAATGATATTTTGCTATAGAAATGGTATTAATTAACACAAAATTAATCCTAAACTTTGTTCAAATTCGTGGAAAAAAAAATATTCAATTCAAGTCAGCTCAAAAATAATTTGAGCAGATTTTATGCTGTGACCACGTACTTGAAAAGAGAAATGTAGGAAATACAATGAACAATGCCTTTTTTTTTCTCATTTTTAACTTTAATTTTTTTTTAAAAAAAAATTGTCAAAATTTGATTCTAAAATCCTGCTAATAAATAAAATTGATGGTCTCCTACCCCCTCTCTTTTCTACACGTTTAAATAAATAAAATTGCAAATGAGTTTCACATACATATTTATCCTAATAATTTAAAGTGTATTTGGGCGGGCGATGCGTTGCAAATATACATCACAGGTGCATTTGAGAAATTATATTTAGATTATATTTTGAAATATCTGTAGTATAAAAGTTGAGTTTTTCAACCTAATTTTACAGTGTAAAGTGATTATCAAAAAGCTACCGTTTAAATTTTTTTAATAAAAAAGTATAATATCCACCATAATTTTAAGATAATAATTTTTTTCTGTAACAAATATATAATTGCATTCACATATATAGCTATATATATTGGAATATATTTGGAAACATTCTATATATTAAATTATTTTATTAAATTGTTTTGTTTTGAATATCAAGAATAATAATATAAGATTGACTATACAACTCTTTCAAATTAGTTTGCTAATAGTTAGAAAATTTAAATGAATTGTATTACTAACATTTGATAATATAAAATATGTTTTTCATTATTTTAGCCGATATTTTTGTACATTCAAGCTTTAGCTAAAATTCATTATTTTTTTGAGTCAGGTCAGTTTGTTGCTAACTATCATTGAAATAAACTTAATTTCTATATAATTTAATATGAACATATAATAATTTTTAAAATTATACAAATAACATATTATTTTTCATAAAAAAAACTATTATGTAAAATTTTCATTAATTAAGAGTTGTTTGGGATCAATTTTTATTTATTTATTTTTATACTATTTTTACAAAAAAAATATAATCTAAAATATTTTTAAGTGTGATATATCCTCAGAAAATTAATCAAAGACGAATCTCGAGATTTTGAAATGTTTTGTCACCGATTTCAACTTACAAATAAACCGACGATAAGAAGACGAACATAAGAATCACATGCATACGATCCGAGCTAATCGACCGGGATCAGTTTATCGTAGCGAAATGGATCCCGATCCGCCAAATGGTCACCAAAATCACATATTTATAGTGGTCATCGAGCGGCTTCAAGAATAATCCAAATCAAATCGATCACCCAATTAAGGCACTGATCATCAAAATACACCGTCGATAGGGGATCGCATCGGGTCGTCAGATGGAAGTTTTTCCAATTTAGGCGCCACTCAAAATCTATAAATGAGTTTCATTCTCACTGAGAAAATTTGAAGAGAGCTCAGAACCACCGGTGACTCGACGCCATCATCACTGCCACCACCAAGACGTCGCCTTAGGAGATCGCCCGGACTAGAAAAGACCAGTTCGCCCTTTTCTCAAGATCAAGAGGTTGCTCAGGAAGATCGGTTCGCTTTTGGGAAACTTCTCCCTTGAGTTGGACCGAGTATTTTTCACTTAAATATTGTGCCTCAGAAACACCTTCTCCCCAACTAACGGGCGAGATTGAACACATAAATAAAGTTCTGACTAAAGGGTGGTTTTTTCCTTAGTTTTTTTCATAACCCCTGCTATCCCCTTCAAGTGTTGGATAATTTTGAATACTGATCTCGATCTACCTAATAAAATCTAAAACAACAAAGATTCTTTATTTTATTTATTTGAAAAATTATTATTTTTTAAAACACTGAAAATTATTTTAAATATTTAGAATATTTTTAAAAATAATCATCAACAAGTTTATTTTATTTTAAAAAAAATGTAAATTAAATTAAATTAAATTAAAGATAAAAATAAATCCAAATGGCTCTAAATATCTATAAAATAAATAAAAATAAACACGCTTCATTTTTCAACAAACATCAGTATTTAAAAAATCATTGTTATTATTATTTATTATTAATCATCATTATCCAATGCGGGATGACATATTTGTAATTGCGAGTAGTTGGGAGGTTAGTCGTTGCACACACGTGCTCCCTGTTTCACGGAAGTGGGCCACCGTAATAACGAACTTTGGACGTGTGATTGTCACATGACAAAGGGAAAGCACATGTTCAAAGTAGAAATGCAATCTATGGCAAGAATGAGCATGGTTGGGAACTCTACTGCCCGCATTCGATTCTTCTCTGAGCGGAAGCTTATAATGGAAAGTAAGTAAGGACCCGACATATATGAGTAATAAATATGATGTTAGGCCTTTATAAATTAATCATAATAATATCTCTGCTCATAAAATGATGGATAAAATATTAAATGAATAGCCGTTGCAAAAAAGAAGTCACCAGTCTTTCCTTCAAGAACATGATTTGCCGCGGTCGGATGACTATTGCTCCACCGGCAATGACAACTGGCATAATCCTGTTTAAACACGTGCCCTGGATCTGCAACGTCTCTCGCAGTTCGTGGGAGTTGGGGAATGGATATAGATCTGCCAATTTTGGCTTTAAAAGGATTATAGGAATATATTAAAAACTAAATTTAATATAATTAATATGTAATGTATTAAAAATATCTAGAATTCTTTGATTAAATATAAAATAATTATAAAAATTTTAATTTAATTTAAATTAAAAAATAAATATAAAACTTAAAAATAAATGATGATGTTAGTCGATAATGACGAATAAGATAGTACATTATAATAGATGATGATCTAACAGAGGAAGGTGATAGACAAACAATGCAACAATTATAGCATCAACGTAGGGGTGATCGACTACAGTGGAGCTATGATTGTTGTAATGATTACATTTATTTAGTTTAAAAATTAGATCAAAATGACTCTATTTCAATGAAAGTAATTTAGAATTATTTTGGAATTTGAAATACACGAAGAATGAACTAGAGTATGAGTTTGAAATTTCTTGAAAATTTATCTTAGATTTCAAAATTTTGAAACAAGCATCAATATTCTGAAATTTCTTCTATTAGAAATACATTGCATTATAAATATATCTAATCAAATGGCCTTTAAGCAAATGACTTTTGATTCGTAGATTAACGGACAGCATACAAAATATTTTGTTGTATATTTTGTTAAAAAGATCATTATTATAAAAAAATGATAAGAAATATAAGTTTAAAAATATTTTTAATTTTTTTTAAAAAATATTTAAAAGAATTTAATCATAAACTCATATACATAATATATATGCAAGAGCTCTAACATAAGATTTTTAAGTGAAAGCCTAAACTTTCAACTATTATGATAAGATATCTTATAAAAATCTTTCAATTATCTCTCAATATTTATAAGTTATGTAACTTATATTTTTATAATAATAATAATAATATTATTATTATTATTATTATTATTATTATTATTATTATTATTATTATTATTATTATTAATATTAATATCGTAGCTAAAAATTAGGATGCATTTAAGTTTTCTAACTACTTTTTTTTTAGAAGAATAAAAAATAAAACAGCTTCATTTAACTATTAATTTTTTTGCTACTTTTCAAAAAAATTTATGATAAAAAACTGTTTTGAGAACTAAAACTATTAGAGTATAATAACTGTTAGAAAACTGCTGTTTGAATTTTTTTAAAAAAAAATATTTGTAATACATACAACAACTTTTTTAAAAAATTACATTCTCTATAATAATTTTACAATCAACTTTTTAAAAAATTACAATTGTCCCAAAAAGACTCTTAATCAACTGATTAGTAGTCACATTTAGGAAGTGGAATAATGAAAAGTATATATTAAAATATTTTATTATAAATTATTTTAAGATATGCTTTAAAATTATTGATCTATTTTGATATTAATATTAAATATAAATATTTTATATTATTCTAATTCCAAAATATATCTAACAATTTTCGATTCAACGCCAATGGAAGGGGTTGACAACGAGCTCCACCTAGGTTTAGAAAATGAGAGAGGAAGGAGAAGAAGAAGAACTGCACTTGTTATTAAAGAAGAAGAACTACACTCCCGTGCGATTCCCTTCTGTGATCGGCTCCCTCTCTCATTCCCGTTTGCTTTTTGCACAATCCTCCCTTTCTCGTTCCTGTTTGTTGGACACACGATCCTCCCTCTCACGCACAATCCTCCCTCTCTCGATCCTTCCTAATCACTCTTCCAGTTGAAACTCCCAGGTTGTTTCATTTCAATCCTAAGTTATATTTTGTTATGTGGGTTTTTCTTGAAATGTGATTGCTTTCCCTCTTCCATTTGTGTTTTATGGTTGGACTTGTTTTACGGGTCAATAGCATGAAATTAAGATGATTGATTTATGCTACAAGCTTTCGGTTTGATGTTTTCTCCTTCTAAGGTTGAGCGAGAGCTCATTCTCTTTGCTTCTCCTCCTTTCCACTCCGTCTCTCCTCCACGACCTTGAGTAGTCTTTCTCCTCTGTGTGATATGTTGGTTTATGTACTTTTAGTATTTTCGTATCAATTACTTATCTACCTCTGAGTTGCTCTATATATTTGTATTGTTTTATTTCCTCTTGGGATGGCGGTGGTTCATCATCCACCGCTGCGAAGAATTCTAAACTCTTTAGGTTTCTCCTCGAACTTACTATCTGCTCTCCCGATGGACAAGCTAAGTATTCTATTGCTCTTGTTCTCATAATATAGCTCCAAAAGGAAGATTTCAGATTTGGACTTATTAAACATAGTGTGATTGTTTAATCTATGTGGAGTAAACTTCATATAATCATCATGTTAAAGGAAGAGGATGAGGGAAGGGTTGATTGACTTTGTGCTTGTTTTCTTTTCTTTTGCTATCACTAAGTTAATTAGCCTTTGAAGTACAATCTGAAATGTGACTTTGTGCAAGTTTAAAGTTTTCATTTTTGCTATTCAGTTTCATTAAAGTTGCATCTTCCCTAGTGCTTGTTCTTAATTTACTTACAAGCAATTGCCAAGTCTCTATCTTGCATTAAAATGATTCTATGTTTGCTGTCCATGAGTATTTGGAGGCTGAAATCATGCAAGATATACTATTTTTATGCCTTTTCTTACTCTTAAATTAAAGCATGTTGTGATAATGAAATCCTAATCTCATTATCTTATATGATGTCATCTTTGAAAGCTTACTTTGGTCATTGATATGTAATTCTTGTTTCTTTCTCTTGATTTGGGAAGAAGGAAAAGAGAGCAAGGATATTTGTATTACTCATGAGTTTAATCCGATGTTGGCTTGAAATGATAAAGTGGGGTTATGATTCCCATGAGATTTTTCTCATTTCTATTTGGCTCTTCTAGCCATTTGGCAATGTAAATGTATTAGCTAAATCGGGTTATCATGCAAGCAAATATTTTTGTTAGATTCAAAATTCAGATTTATATCTACTAAATGAAGTTAGTTGTTTCATCCTATGATTTGCAAATCAAATATTACTTTCAAACAACTATCATGAGGCAAAACATGATTTATATTTGTCTCCTTTGGATTGCTTAAGAAAAGAGAGAATGAAATACCTAAAGTTTGTTGCACACTTCTTAGTTAGTTGCTAATGGTATTTCCTCTTTTATATTCAAAATGAGAAGAATGAAAATGTGCTTACATGTGATTAAAGTTACAGCTTGCTATTTGAATATTTCAAATGCAAAATTTAGTGAAATGGTGATGAAAATGATGATATAGCAGGGGGTATCAATTATACTTTAATTTCATATACATGTGAATGCAAATTTATTGTTATATCCTATAAGTACTCGTTCACATTTCTCCAATGTGGTGGGAAAATCTGTGATAAGTACATCCACATGTTTCTCCAACATGACAGAGAAATTTGATATAAGTACCTGTACATGTTTCTCCAACATGGCAGGGAAACTTGATATAAGTACCTGCACATATTTCTCCAACATGACAGAGAAATTTGATAGAAGTACCTACACATGTTTCTCCAACATGATAGAGAAATTTGCGATAAGTACCTGTACATATTTCTCCAATATGGCAGGAAAACTTGCTATAAGTACCTACACATATTTCTCCAACATGGTAGAAAAATTTATGATATAAGTACCTACACATGTTTCTCTAACATGGTAGAAAACTTTGTGATTTAAGTACCTGTACATGTTTCTCCAACATGATAGGGAAACTTACTATAAGTACTTACACATGTTTCTCCAACATGGTAGGAAAATTTATTGTTGTGCCGTGCAACCCATGCACGCCTTTCTTGGCATGGTGGGCAAATAAATTTTTTCTTTGTGGTCTCTCACGACACCATGCCTTTCTTGGCATGGTGGGAAGGCCTAGTTCTTCAAGTAGCCCCATGTGGGATGATCTTTGGAGGTAAATTTATTTAAAAAAAAGATTGAAAGGAAGGGATGAAATGATTAAGTTGTCATGTTGGCTTAAAATTTCTTTATCTCAAATGTGAATGCTTATGCTTCAATTTTTATATCATGCAAGCTATCTTATTTTGTGACAAATATGACATGAGTTGATACTTATGCTCTAACTTCTATAACATGCAAGCTATCCTATTTTATGGCAAGTGCAACATGAGTATGTGAATTAATCAATGCTTATTTATGTCAAAACGTGAGTGTTTATGTATTGATTTTTTTTATATCATGCAAGCTATCATATTAGGTAGTCATTCTCATCCTAAAATTCTACTTAGCTTGACATATTATGAGATATATGTTGGACATGTGCTTAAACATAAAGCTTAGTATGCCATCTCTCTTGCTTTACTTGTCCATTTTTTCATGATTTGTACACATTTATGAGACATGACACAAAAAATATATATGAAGGAAACACATAGAAAATGATATTAAATCAAATATACAAGATGGCATGACATCTATCATGAGGATATCAAAAAATAGAAAATTGTCAAGTTAGAAAGGGAACTTACAAGTCTATGTGACATCAATTAACACTTTTAGAAGAATTGAAAGAACTTGGACTTGTAGTATAAAAGAGAAAGAGAAAGTAGGAGAGTAAGGTTTCATGAGAGGTGAATCCTCATTTATATGCATCCTTAGCCTTCTTTATCACTTATTGCATCCATTGATACATGTTTAAGTCATAAGTGCAGATGCAGGGTTTAATCAAACTTAGCCATGTGTCATGCTACATGCACATGCATGCAAGGAAAGTTTAGATTTCCTTTATCATTTATTCTTAATGATGTATGACAAAATATGAGTTAAATAAACAAATATAAATTAACTCTTTCTGTCATTTATATATCTCTACACGCAAATGTGAGAACTTTTCTTTCTTTCATTCATCCTTTGGCATACACTTGAAATGGGATGAGTATTTGTACCCTTTTGTCATAAGTTTACATGCAAAGGTGATTCATTTAATTCACTTACTTGCTTTCTTATGACACTTATATGGCATGCATATCTACCTTTGTCATTTGTCTTTTAATAATATATGACATTCACTCATGTCTTTGTCCTTTCCTCTCTCATTAAGAGAAATATGGGCCATAGATCATACTATATGGGCCACCTTCCATTCATTTAGAACAAAAAAAGATATACAAAATTAAATTCACTTTCTACTATACTTCATGATTTATCGTGATACCTCCAAAATAATTTATTTCAACCTATTTTCCCTGATTTGTGACATAAAAGGAGGATTTTGGCAAACATTATGCATATCTTATTTTCAATCAAATGCTAAGTCTATTTTAGGTCCACTACTTCATTTATCATTAGAACCTCAAAATAATTTATTTCATATTTTCTTGATTTATGATAAAGGGAGATTTTGTCTAAAATATTAGCATTTATTTTCAATCAAATGCCTAAGTCTATTTTAGGTCCACTTCATGATTGATGATGAGCCTCAAAATAATTTATTTCATCTATTTTTGCTAATGGCATGGGATTTTGGCCCAAACATTATGCATATCTTATTTTCAATCAAATTCTAAGTCTATTTTAAATTAATTTCATGACATCAAAAGAGCATCAAAATAATTTATTTCACCTCTTTTTTATGATAAAAGCGGATTCCCAAATGAAGTGAATATCATGTTCCCAATCAAATAATTATGTCTATTTTAAATTCCTCACTTTATTTTTGGCCCAAATAAAGTATCCAATAAATCAAATATCTAGAAAGACATGTGATCCAAATACAAGATAAATATAAAAGAACAGATGCTATACATATTCCCGGTTTGGTCTTCGGACCGGGTCCAGATTAACAAAACTTAAAAATATCACATCAAAACCTAAACTTGCAAATTGTCATCAACATTTCAACTTGACATTTACATGTCCATACAAATTTTTAAAAGAATGTATATCAGTATGTATCAAGAATCACCATGTCAAATATAATTATATACATATTGGTCTTTTACCAAGGTAAAATCTAAAATCCTATCAAATACTTGCATTTCATCAAAAATTACTTCAACTTAGACATTCATATGTCCATACAATTTTAAAAGAATATATAATACTGAAGTGTCAAAGTCAAATATCGAAAGACATATAATACAAATGCAAGATAAATATACAAGAAGATATGTTATGCTTCTGGTTTGATCTGATGTTAAAAAACCTAAAATCTAATGATATAAATCTTAATTCTATCATAGATGACAAAAGATAAATAAATCATTGTTAATGCATCTTTTAAATTCAAGATCTCAAGAAAAAATCCAGATCCATATACAATCTATGACAAGGTTTAAGAATAATGTGATCTTGAATTAATAGAATAAAGAAGATAATACATGCTATCATCGATTGGTCTTCGACCGGTCCGTTAACAAAACCTAAAAATGTTATATCAAAACCTAAACTTGCAAATTGAACTTACATTTCAACTTGACATCTTAATGTCCATACAATATTTTAAAAAAAAAAAGAACAGATACTCGTATGTATGTTGAAATGTTCAAACATTATGAACATGTGCAAGTTAGATATGAAACAAAGAACATTTGTTATATCTTCCCGGTTTGGTCTTCGGATCGGGTCCGGGTTAACAAAACATAAAAATTTGATATTATAAGAATTTCTAATTAATAATATCTGAGAAGTTAATTCTGTCATATAATACAATATATGAATCAACTGACATAGCTTCTAAAATTCAAACCCTTAAGAAGAAAAGTCCCAAACCCATCCTCTATGTTCAAACTAGAGTGGACAAGGTAAAGGATTATACTTCTTGAGACAATGAATTTAGACCGATCCTCAGAGAAAACTGCAGTAAAAGGTCTATCAATTGATATTAATGATCGAAGGTAATTATAATTAAAATTTCAATGATAAATGATCATATATTCAAATCTAAATCAATCATAAAATGATCAAAGATTCAAATAAAATATCAAAAAATATAAATAAAAATGAAATGAATTATTTAAATTAAAACTAAAAAAAATCAATCCACCCCTCCGCAATTGTTTATCTTGGGGTGACAAATTAAGAAAACTTTTGCTCACAAAGAGCCAATGTCAAATCAAATGCATAACTAACTTTACACTCAAATATTTCTAAAGCCCATAAGGACATGGCCCGTGTCCTCAATCCGCATGGTTTTGCCACGATATGGCACCACATAAATGGTGGTTATGACGACCCTCGACGGGTGGTTCAGATATGGCACCACTAAATTCCACGGCCGCGTCAGTATGTTCCCAACGGCTTTGCTTTGAGTGAAATGTAGAATATATTTGGTTGGGCAAAAAAGCTATTAGCTAAGGTTGACTTATATTTGTCCCCTTAGACAAACTCCACCCCAGTTCAAGGACACCTTGGACGATGAACCCATGTGTTCGACAAGGATCCTTCGTCTGACTACCTCCTCCGACTAAGGCACTGGATCACGCTGGGATGATGGAACAATGGGATCTAGATCGGGCGCGCCATCATTCCTCCCACAAAAAGTTTTAAATTAAAATAATAAATTTCATAAGTTCTAAACTCCACTCACCGCAATTATATACTGCTATTTAACGACCATTCACTAAATTTTAATCGAAAGTATCGAGGGGTAATTAACTATAGGGGCTTGCACCTATAGGAAACCTGAAACCAGATATAAAAGTTCTCACCAAATGAGAACGAAATCTCTGGGTAGTGTCTTATCTACTATTCATCTGCTTTCTGAAATTATCACCGACACTTAAACAACTCTCTTTTTTCCAAAAGAGGTCTGGAAATTTTGATCCCACGATTTCCGACTCACTGGGATAGGTTTCTTTCCATCTTTGGCTAGTCAAATCTAAGTTATAATTATAAGTGAGTATAAAAAAATGAATGAAATAAGAAATGAAAATGAAATGAGAAATGATAAGTTAAACTTGACAACTTAAAAGTTTGCTACATAAAGTCTCAAGTCATTTGAGATTTTATTTAGTGCATGTGCTTAATATGTTTATCTTATCGTACCATATTTTGGAAGTAAAGATAGTTATTTCTATTTTAATTGCTAATTTTACCTTTAAACTGAATGACACTCTGAATACAAATGCCATCGTTACTCTTGGCAATGGCCAACATCCGCTAACGCATCATCAATGGAAGCACGGGATACCATCCAGTTTGGTAGCGTTGATTTCCCAGCTATTATGAATGAGCAAGTTGCTGGCCTCAACTCAAAGTACAAACCGCCCCGCATGCCATGTGCAACAATCAAAAGGTCAAAGTGACCCCCATCGTAGGGTCACTTCAAAAGAAATAATCGCTTTGAGAGGCTCGGCCCCTTGGAGACACCAATCATGAAGAGGTTGTTACGGACTGCCTCTAGTCCCTCAATAAAGCAATCGCAATCAACCATTCACCGGGAGGCACGATGTCAAGCTTCTTCATCCGAAGCAAGCTTAGCCGAGGTAAAGAAGAAAAGAAGCCTTGAGTCGTGCTCAACACACTTTATGCCACGCACAATCAAATGTGGAACCGAAGGAGTGTTCCACCCACAATCTTTGATAACCTTAAGTGGGTTAAACGAACAACTCTACCGGTCACTCAAATCTTCGACCCGAAGTCAGTTCCAGCCTCCGCAGGGAAACCGAAACTATATCCAGACGAGTGCATCTCCAAGTTGCCAAGGAGAGAGAGTTGATGAAAAGAAATTACCAAGATCCTATTAGGGATGCTGATCGCCTCCAAGGAGACCTCCCGAACTCAAATGGCGACACACCAACATCCATGTCCCACAAGGTGAGCATGGGTGACACTTGGACCTGCCCGTGAATCCACCCCAAAGGTCCCGTGGAAAGGTAAGCAGATATGGAGGCCTAGCCTCAAAAAGAAATTGCTTTAGAGCAAAGCATGACATCCGTGTGAATTCAGATCCAACTCAAATCTATCAACCATGGGGAGCTAAAAAGAGGCCCAGATGATAAAATATGACGAGTACACCTTGGAGAATCCTGGGATCCTCCATCAATCAACTCATCCCATCAAGAGGAGGTTAACTTCGATCAAGCCTCTAATGAAGAAATTTGATTCCACACTTGGAATCGAAGTCCATTGGAGACGCCGACCAAATTTGTGTCCAAGGGACTAAGAAGAAGAGGAGGATGCAACGACCGCTGAAGTAGTATATGGTACAACAAGTCGAGCCATCCGTGCCAATATCAACATAGGCCGCATAAAGACCTCCCCCTCAACCCGAAGAACAAAAAAATGTTCAAATTAAGGAAGCATCCTCTGAGTCTTCAGGAGAGGAACAACAAGAAGAAGAAGAAGAAAGGGAAGAAAATCCCACCTTCGCCGATACTACCACTTTGTAGGAGACAAATTCGCAAATGAAAGCCAAAGATAAAGAAATCGCTTGAATACAAAATGAGCGAAATGATGATGCGATGAAATGATGCGCTTAATGCAGAAAAAATCTCGCGACAGTCCAACGCCCCCCAAATAATCATCAAGCTCCAAGAATGCATAATCCTCCAATAAATTTGATCTCACATGCTTCTCCAAATTGAGCTCAAGGGATTGAAATAAATGAGTCCAAGAACTCGCTTCTAATATACAAACTATATCAAGTCGCGACCTCTCAACTTATCTTGAATGAGAAGATCATATGCAGGCAGTGTAAAAATTGGTGAGCAAAGGTCGCCATATCCTGAGTATGATCAAATTCCATACCCAAAGGGATATTCAATGCCAAAGTTTAATCTATTTGATAAATGGTAATCCTAAGCAACATCTAGCTAAAAGCATGGTAACAAGGGGTAATGATGCATTATTATTCACCAATAAGTAGTTAACTTCGCCGAATGGTATGTCGATTTGTCAAATGACTTAGTCAAGACTTTAACTTGAAAACATGTTCGTTAAAAGGTTTGCTATATCAAAAAAGACAACAATTTGATCTCTTGAGAAGAGAAGAAAGATGAACACATATATTACGCTGCAGGAAATATGAGTATGAAATGTGAACAAATTAGAAGAAGAGCATAATTCAATCATGGGCAATATCGATGATAAGATGGTGCCTTATCTTTGCATGGCTTCAATCACCACATTTCAAGAACTGCTTGATAGGGTGGCTAAATTTGAGAAATTAAATTTATCACGTTCTGATAGCCACCAAGATAAATCTAAAAGAGCAAAAGCTCCAGACCCAAAGAAAGGTGAAACGCATTTCACCTCATACAAGAAGGATACAGGTAAGCGGTTAGTCTATAACGTAGACAAGAAAACCAAGGCGCAGTCAATCCGCTCCACAACCCAAGCTCATACTTGAGGTAATGATCCTCGAGGTCGCCAAAGGAAGGCGAGCACCAAAGTAAAAAAAAGGAGCGAATGACTCAATCAACCCTAAAAGAAAAGTCGAACAAAGAGTATTCTTTAAGAGAAAGTGTGGCTAAATTGTTTAAACATGCACTCAAAGTGGTCTCCAACTACCGAGTGTAAAAGACCAAGAGGTCGGACAAGTGATAATCCTAACTATTATCCATATCATCGGGTGCTCAGCCATCCTATTGAAGATTGTTACATATTCAAAGATTGGGAGAGATAAAATGGAGAATTCACATTATCGGAAAGGTATTGGTGCGTCCAAGAAAGAATCCAAAAGTAATCACCTCATCTCCAAGCTATCAAGCAAAGATAAAGGCAAAGAAGGGTCGATGATGAAGGATGATATGTCGCTAAAAGATCAGAAAATGTTGAAGCAATTGGAAGGCATTCCAGGTATTCAGTGGAAATCACCACTTGAGCCCGCATTGAGTTGAGAAAAAACCTGTTATGGAAGGCTAGTCATCTCATGAAAGATAGCCTAGCTAAATACCGCAAGGGAAGGCCAAGAAGCCTGCCAAAGAAAGAATAAATCAAAGAAAAAGAAGAAGGCAGTAATAAAAAAATGTTACCACTACTATTGATGGTCGCAATGTAACACAAAGGATCATCAATAATATGAAAGATTATATACAACCAGCAAGACGACCCATCACGCTTGTAATTCATTACAAATCTTCAAATGAAGAAGGGAAGAAGTCAAGAACTTCCTACGAAGTCTTGCTTGATGATGCATGAAGTTGATAACCTTAAGAACTCGTTTCCCAAATGAAGATGAATCGAGCTCACCATATCAACAAACATAAAAAATATAAAGTTCAAGAATTCTGAATCTTCTATATCATTAGACGCGTAAGGTGATGTCAAGACCGAGTCATCCGGCGTAATGAAGTACGGCTTGAGAAGTGGTCGAGTGCTACCATCCCAACAGAGAAAGAGCCAATGAATAAAGATAAAGGAAAAGAAATTGAAATCAATGAAAAGTTATCCCTAAGGATTCAAATAAGAAGCCTTTCATCAAAAGGGATCGACTACAATATTCTATCCCATCTAAGGAAAATTCGTAAAGTGTATATGAAGCACTTCTAATGTCAAGATCTCCGAATACCTTAATTGAAGCTCTCAAAGAGCCGAGAAGAAGCATATTTGTCAACGCCTAACTGAGACCTCAGCATGTTCAAGAGCCTCCAACCACATTTTCGTAAGATGATCTAATGCTCGGACGCAGAGCATCGCCTCATATGTTACAAAGTGATGAAATTATAATACCATGGATCTTAATTGATCCCTGCCTCCGTGAATCTTATGAACGAGAACTTAGATGGCTATCTCTAGATGTACAACATCCGGGACGAGATAAAGTCATGGTTCAAGGTTTCAATGAGAAGGGACAAAACTATCGTCATTCGTCTCCCTCTTAAATTTGGAGACCTCTACACGTAAGCCAAATTTCATGTGATCGATGCGATACTTCATTCGAGCCTTTTCTGACCATGGTTTCATAAGTATTGTCCCATCTACATTGCATCAATGTATGAAATATACAAAGGAAAGAAGAATGCCAAATTGGGTGACATGCAACCTTTATGCATGAAATGAAGATTTATCAAGATGCCATTTCCTTCCTAGAATCAAAGCTAACAAAACAACTAGCAACCGCATCTACTTCAAAACCCATAAAAGAACAAGTTAAGAAGAAGGGAGAAGTTAAAAATGAATAAAGGAAAGAGATTGTTCCAAATATCCTAGGATATAAAGAATAAGTTTAAAATCAATAACAGTCCCTCATCTAGTAAAGGATAATCAAGAAGAAGATGAATGTGTTCCTTCAAATCCAAAGGTCCATGAATCTTCGAGAAAACACCGAACAGGATTGACTCGACATGAGTTTGAATCGCTGAAGGTAAATGCACCTACTTTAAAACAATCATAGATCCATCGCCAGAGACTACACTCATAGTCACCTATTCCTCCCCAACATTTTAAAGAAATCACCCTCGAGAAACTCACAAAGTCGAGGAACCGACCTTCTATGTACCTCCCGAAAACACGGTGAAGCCTGCTTTATAAACTGAGGGTGTCAAGAAGAAGATCCCGATTGGGTAATGCAACTATCAAGAAGAAGAAGCTATGCCCACAAGGATACCAAAATATTACTCTCCAAAGATGCAAAACCTAATGCTAAACATGGGGTCCATCGGAGCAAGTAAGCAAAGGACTAAGCTCTTGAAATGATGTGGTACCCAAAAGGTTCTCAAACCATCAAGAGAAATAAACACACTACCAAAGGCCTTGGTTTCATCCAAGACAATGGTCCAAGAATATACCATTACGCTATAACAGAATAGTGAGAGTGATGAAGATGAGAATGTCATTTTAATGTTCCTCACAAATAATGAAGAAGTGGAAGCCAAAGACCAAGAGCTTGAAGATGGTGGGGCACTACTATGGATGAACTTAAAGAAATTAATTTGGGAACCGAGGAGGATCCTCACCAACGCTCATCGCTCTACTCAAGATAAAGTGGAAGAATTAAAAACTTTGCTGAATTGTGGATTGCTTTGCTTGACATATGCTGAAATGCCGCTTATCCTCGATGTAGCGTTCACAAATTAGTAATCAAGCGATGAAAAGCAAGCAAGCCTCTAGCAATGAGATTGAGGTTGAAGAACGTAATTGCGTAAAACCAAGAAGCTCATTGAAGCCGGTTTTATTCGAGAAGAAAAATATGACCGATAGCTAATATTGTCCCCGTGAAAAGAAGAATGGTCGATCAGATATCTTCGTGGATTTAAACAAAGCATGTCCAAAGGATGACTTTCGCTCAGATCGTAACTAGTGGATAACACTTCAAACCACGACATGTTCTCATTTATGGATGGATCGTTACAATCAAATCAAGATGGCTCAAGATGAGAAGCATACCTCATTCAGACACCAATTGGTATATATATACATTACCATGCCCTTCAAGAATGGAGCTACATACCAAAGTGCTATGACACAATCTTGACGAGTTGATTCATCAAAAGTAGAGTGCTATGTTGATGACCTGTCAAGAGTAGATCGCAAAAGATCATCTCGATTTAAGGATCGCCCTTGAAAGAATCAAAATATGATCTCAAGATGAATCCTCTCGCGCCTTTGGAGTCTTCGAAAGTTCCTGATATGTCATGCATGGAGAAAATCGATCCCAACAAAATCAAAGTGATTTAAAATGCCTCCTCCAAGGAGTCTTCACCAACTTCGCCATACGGGACATCTCGCATTCATTAGAAGATTTATATCAAATATGTCGTGATGTCAACCCTTTGCAAAATTAATGAAGAAAGATACTCCTTTCAGGTGGGACGAAGAATGTCAAGAGGCCTTCGACAGTATCAAGAAATATCTGTTGAACCCACCCATTCTTGAGCCCAATCCGTGAAAGCCTCTCATCTTGTACACAACAAGACTGAAGAATCTCTAGCTTTTGTTAAATATAATGAGAAGGAAAGGAAAAAATCTCAGATATATTACAGACTAATAGAGCACATTATTCTCCAATTGAGAAGCATTGCATAATTTTTGCCCAAAAGCTACGCCATTACATGCTATCTCATAAAATTACCCTTATCTCAAGGATCGATTGAAGTTCTTGATGACAAGACCAACGCTGATAGGTCGGCACGATGGGTTGTCCTTCTACGCAATTTGATATTACATATGTTCCCCGTAAAGCGGGCAAATTCTAGCAGATTTTCTTGTCGCCATCCCATACCTATTCATTGCTTAACGATGATCTTCCGATGAGCAAATCATGCACATATATGAAAAAAAAGCAACAAATGTGAATTGTATTTTGATGGAGCTCATCCATCAAATACACTCAACCCTCAAATCTCCCAAAGGCTCGAGTATATCGGCCTCATCTTGATCACAGAAGGTGGCATAATGAGACATTCTTATAAATTAACTCAACCACAACCAACAACAAGGTAATATGAAGCGGGTGGAAGGTTTAGAGGAAGCCATTTCCATGGGAGTCCGAATTTGCAAATTTATGGCGATTCTCAACTCTCATCAATCAAGTGTTGGGCCTTTACAAAATCAACAAGCTTGAATTGGCCTACTATCACAAACGAAGTTCTCGAAGCTTATGAAGCAAATTCCAAATGTCATTATGACTCGAGTCTCCGTGAGCTGAAAGAAAGTGATCGAAGCTAAATTAGCTAAAGAAATGGCTAGTATGGATGATGACGATTACATACTAATTAGTGTGTACACTCATCGAGTCCTAGAGCCAATAAGTTTAAAATCCTCACTGAAAGGGAGGTCATCAAGTGCATCAACAGGTGCTACCTCATTGCTCCTCACACTCCCTTACAAATTACTTTCCAAAGTCAACAAGACAAGCTTCAAACCATTCAGATGAAAGACCTCAACCCGGGGAAGCCAAAACCACACAATGAAATTTTTAAAGAAGAGAAGGAAGACCGGAGACCTTCGACTACTTCAAGGAAGGCAAAGTAATAAGTCGATAAATGCACAACTTGAGAAAAGGCTCAATTATATGCTTATGTTGGCAATAATCGTAGTAGATCCTTCGAGCATGTGGCTACGATGTTTGGGAATAGAAGTAACAAAGTAATTGTTGAAATCCATCAAGACTTTGTGGTGCACACCAATCGTCCTAAAATGGCTTTCAAAATTAAAAGAATTGGATACTATTGCGCCTATGGTAAAAGATTGTATCAATCATGCCAAGAGATGCCATGAATGCCCACCATAACATAATTCATCAACCTCCAAACTGTTGCATCCAACGATAGCATCTCGCTTGAGTCGGGGACATGTAATTGGACCAATTGATCCACCATCATCACCGGTCACCGCATCTTAAAATCGACATTTCTCCAAGGTCAAGCCATTTAAAGAAGTTACAGCCGAACAAGTGACTAACTTCTTTACCCACAATATTGTCTATAGATTTGGTGTACCATGTCAATCATTTCATAACTGACCTTCAAAAGTACTAAAGTTTATAAATTTGTCGACGGCATAAGATTGATTGGCATATTCATCAATTTATAATCCGAGAGCAAATGGTTTCGAGGCATTTAATAAAACACTAGTCAAATTGCTTAGAAAAATTCTCACAAGAAATAAAAGGGAGTGGCATACCAAACTTGTGGAAGGCATGGGCTTACCTACCACTTACAAAAACTCCTACAAAGTCTACCCCTATGCACTGTGGGTCAAGAAGTTTTGCCACCAAGTTGAACTACCTTCCGAGTAGCCATTCAACAAAATCTTACCCAAGATGAGAATGCTCGCTCACGATGGAAGAGCGATGCTTGACAACTTAGCTCCAAGCTCAAAGAAAATCTAGAAGTCTATGAGCAAGAATGTCCAAAGCATTCGATCATACAAGACGCCCCTCGAAGCTTGAAGGGGAATTGGTCCCGCCGAGAAGACCAATCATCCCTCATCATAAAATTGGCACAAATTTGAACCTAATTGGGAAGGACCTTTGTTATTGAAAAGGTATATCAAGAGCCTATCACCGTTGACTTCAAAGGTGAAAGACCAATGCCGCCAATCAATGGTCGATTTAAAGAAATATTACACATGAAAGTGTGATTGACAAATCTGATTTGAAAATGTTTATTGTCAAACACTTATGAAATTTTCATTGAAATTCTCTTGTAACACAAGAATGCATTTCAAAATAAAATAAAAATCCCTGCAGATAGGGGCATTTTTTTAAAATTTTATAGTAAAGTAAAGCATCCGTAAGACAGGGCCTTTCTTTCTCGGACATCATGCGTCGAGATCCATACATACATACTCAAAATTATGTTCAAATGCTCAAATTTAAAAGTCTTACACCAAAGAAGAAAAATTTTCAAGTCCAAACTTCAACAAACCAAGTTATATTTTCCATCCCATCAAATCTAAAGGCTCGAGTTGGTATAAGGTCGACTCAACACGCCTAAATAATGGCGTCGATAGTTTGCTTACTCAACGCCACAAAGGCCGTAGTAAGAGATCCCCATCTCGTTAGAGGATAAAATCCTTCATCAATTGCTCAAGTCCACTCAAGTGGGTGTATAAGGTCGACTCAAACACGTCAGTGTGAGATCCTACTCACCCACAAAGGCGTAGTAAGGGATCCTCCTACTTAGTTCAAAGACAAGAGCATCCAAATCCCAAATCTCTCCAACTTGGTGAGTTCAAGTGACCCGGCGGAGATTATCCCTATTGGTCTAAGGTCATTTTCAAAATTCTACAACAAAAAAAGATATCCTTACTCGAAGGCACTAAGCGAGTTTGGAATCAAATACAAATGTGAAATCTCAACTCCTTCAATAAGTCTATCAAAGCGAAGCAAAGACGAAGGAAATTCTTCTTGATAAGTCCAATCAAGCAAAGCGGGAAGAAGCCATCCCAATGTTGATAAAGCTAAAAAGATGAACTAAGGAGTTTTGTCATCAGATGTCCATTACATGTGCAAAGCACGTGACTGATGACTCTTGCCATTGATCAATACAAGCTCTGAGAGCTAGGTCGTCGGCATGTATCCTTCTACAAGCTCACAAAACAGCAGAAAGCTAGGGCAGAAGGTAATTTCGTATTGCCTGACAAATCTCTAAGATAATTCAGGACTTTCCCCCATCAAATCCATCAAGGCATGAAGCCAGGATAAAAGGAGGCATAAGATACAAATCCTCGAGATGAAATCTTCAAGTCTCAAAGCACAAAGCATGGACCAAGACATCTCATCTCATCAACTCCATCAAGTCCATGGCACAAAGCTAGACAGAGGAAAATACAAATCCAGTTTAAGATGAAATCTTCAATAAGTCCGTCAAAGTATAAAGCATATGACCGAAGACATTCTCATCTCACCGACTCCATCAAGTCCGCCAAGGCACAAAGCCAGGACAGGAGGAAAATATAAATTTCAAATTTCGAGATGAAATCTTCAACAAGTCCATCAAAGCACAAAGCACAGGACCGAAGATGTTCTCATCTCAGCAATAAATCATCAACTCCATCAAGTCCAAGGCACAAAGCCAGGACAAGAGGAAAATATAAATTTCAAACTCTTAGGAGGAAGTCTTCAACAAGTCCGCCAAAGCACAAAACATAGGGCTGAAGATGCACCAAATTCCCTTGACAAGTTGATGATGAAAAGTCAAAGCTCTCTTTCATCTAGTCAATCAAGTACAAAGCATTGGACTAATGATAACAAATACCGTTTCAACGAGCTATTGTTGCTGAACTGATGAAATTCAAGTGCTTGCCCAACTTGAGAGTTATACTCACTTCCATCAAAGGGCAGTGATCAGGATTTATTAAAAGTTATTGAAATTACAACTTCAGTGTGACATCTAAGAAAATCTCTTGGAGATCTACAAGGTCAACTAGTGTGCAACAAACACGGTCCGCTCCATGCGCGCACCATGTTTTTGGGGGGCATTTATTGACCTACAATTATATGCCACTTGAAATTAAATAAATGAAGTAGAGGTTAAAACTCCCTAATCACGATCGAAATCGATTAAATTCATTTCAAACCAAAATTGAACTTTGTAATGCGCCGAAAGCATCAAAATTAATTAATGGAAAATATCAATCAATTAATAACCAATCAAATGATTGAAATCAATTTTTAATGAAGTTACACATATATCAGAGTCGGGAAGCTTTGATGGTGTCAACGACTCGCTAAATTAATTATCATCGCCGCCAAACGTCAAAACCTATCAAATGCGCTTCACATCGATTCGCAAAGTGTCGAATGTCGATCAATTTGAATGCGACGCCATATTGAAAACCTAATTTCATCATCGCCGACATTGTCAAATGACCTCGATCAAAATCGATCCGCTCGTTGCAACGAAATAGCTAAAATTGACACTCATATTGTTGGGTTATTATTGTTGATTCAAAATTTCACAATTATGGTTAATTAATTGAACATTAAGCTAATAATCTACTAATCCTATTAATCCTTATCTTAACCTAACCGCCAAGCTCAAGCCTCCAAGGGAAAAGCGCTATCCCTATTGAAATCGCCAATCGTTCTGGTCAATAACGAGGGCTATCCTCTCCTCATTCTCCTTATCTCATTCAATTTCTCCCCCTCTCTCGCCTCTGGTTTTCACGCTTTCCATCTTCTCGTGATCGGCTCCTCTCTCATTCGCTTTTTGACAATCCTCCTTTCTCGCTCTGTTTTTGACACACGATCCTCCCTTCACGCACAAATCCTCCCTCTCTCAATCCTTCCTCTTCTTCCAAAACTCCTGGTTGTTTCATTTCCCCTAAGTTATATTTTGTTATGTGGGTTTTTCTTGAAGGATATGCGATTGTTCCTCCATTTGTGTTTTATGGTTGGACTTGTTTTCTGGTTTGCAAACATGAAATTAAGATGATTGATTTATGCTACAAGCTGTTTGATGTTTTCTCCTTCTGTTGAGAGGATCTCATTCTCTTTGCTTGCCTCCTTTCACGTCTCTGTCCTCTCCATAGCATTTGAGTCTTTTTCTCCTCTTATGTGTGATATGTTGGTTTATGTTTTAGTATTTTTTGTATCAATTACTTATCTACCTGGTTGCTCTATATATTCATATTGTTTTGTTTCCTCTTATGGACCGCATTCATCATCCATGGGAAGAATTCTAAACTCTTTAGGTTTCTTTGAACTTACTATTACTGCTCCTAATGGACAAGCTAAGTATTTTATTGCTCTTGTTCTCATAATGAGCATTAAAGTTGCATCTTGCCTAGTGCTTGTTCATAATTTACTTACAAGCAATTGTCAAGTCTCTATCTTGCATTAAAATGATTCTATCAGTCCATGAGTATTTGAGTAAATCATGATATACTATTTTATGCCTTTTCTTGCTCTTGAATTATGAAGCATGTTGTGATAATGAAATCCTAATTTACCTTATATAATGCCATCTTTGAAAGCTTACTTTGGTCATTGATATGTAATGCTTGTTTCTTTCTCTGATTTGGGAAGAAGAAGAAAGTGGATATTTGTATTACTCATGGGTTTAATTTGTTGATGTTGGCTTGAAATGATAAAGTGGGGTTGTGATTCCATGAGATTTTTTCTCTTCTATTTGGCTCTTCTCTCTCCATTTGGCAATGTCTAGAATGTATTAGCTAAATCATGTTATCATGCAAGAAATATTTTTTGGATTGAAAATTCAGATTTATATCTACTAAATGAAGTTAGTTGTTTCATCTTATGATTTGCAAATCAAATATTACTTTCAAACAACTATCATGAGGCAAAACATGCTTTATATTTGTCTCCTTGATTCTAAGCAAAAGAGAATGAAATACCTAAAGCTTGTGCACTTCTTAGCTACAATGGTATTTCTATTTTATATTCAAAATGAGAAGAATGGAAATGTGCTTACATGTGATTAAAAGTTTATGTTAGAGCTTACTATTTGAATGTTTCAAATGCAAAATTCAGGTGAAATGGTGATGAAAATGATGCTATAGTAGGGGTATCAATTATACTTTAATTTCATATACAGCAATGCAAATTTATTATTATATCCTATGCTGCTCACATTTCTCCAATGTGGCGGGGAAACCTGTGATAAGTACATACATATGTTTCTCCAACATGGCAGGGAAATTTGATATAAGTATGTACATGTTTCTCCAACACATATAAACTTTATGCGTGTACTATGTTTCTCCAACAATAGAGAAATTTGATATTACCTACACATGTTTCTCCAACATGGTAGGAAAATTTTCGATAAGTACCTGTACATATTTCTCCAACATGACAGGAAAATTTGCTATAAGTGCCTACACATGTTTCTCAAATATGGTAGAGAAATTTATGATATAAATACCTACACATGTTTCTCCAACATGGTAGCAAAATTTGTGATATAAGTACCTGTACATGTTTCTCCAACATGACAGGGAAACTTGCTATAAGTACCTACATATGTTTCTCCAACATGGTAGAGAATTTATTATGTGCAAACCCATGCACTTTCGGCGTGGTGGGCAAATAATGTGGACATACCATGCACTTTCTTGGCATGGTGGAAGGCCTATCTCAAGTAGCATGTGGGGATGACGAGGTCAAATTTATTTAAAAAAAAAAAGATAGAAAAGAAGGGATGAAATGCTTAAGTTGTCATGTTGGCTTAAAATTTCTTTATCTCAAATGTGAATGCTTATGCTTCAATTTCTATATCATGCAAGCTATCCTATTTTGTGGTAATATTGATTTGAGTTGATACTTATGCTCTAACTTCTATAACATGCAAGCTATCCTATTTATGGAAAGTGCAACATGAGTATGTGAATTGATCAATGTTTATTTATGTCAAAAAATTAGTGTTTATGTATTGATTTTTTTTTACATCATGCAAGCTATCTATTAGTCATTATAATATGTATTGTTTAATGCTCATCCTATACATAGTTTGACATAGATATATGTTGACATGTGCTTAAACATAAAGCTTAGTATGCCATCTCTCTTGCTTTACTATTCATTTTGCCATGATTTGTACATTTATGACACAAAAAAATATACATGAAGGAAACACATAGAAAATGATATTAAATCAAATCTACAAGATGACATGGCATCTATCATGAGGATATCAAAAATAAAAATTGTTAAGAACTTACAAGTCTATGACACCAATTTAATTCTTGGAATAATTGAAAGAACTTGACTGGTAAAGAGAAAGGAAAGTAGAGAGTAAGGTTTCATGAGAGGTGAATCTTATTTATAGGCCTCCTTAGCCTTCTCCTCTTATCACTTATTGTTATCCCATTGATACATGTTTAAGCTTGATTGCAAACAGGGTTTAATCAACTTAGACATGTGCCATGCTACATGCACATGCATGCAAGAAATTTTAGATTTCCTTTATCATTTATTCTTAATGATGTATGACAAATATGAGTTAAATAACAAATATAAATTAACTCTTTCTTTTGTCATTTCTTATATCTCACATGCACATGCATGAGAACTTTCCACCCTTTCCTTTCATTCATCCTTGTCATACACGCTTTATGAAATGGGATGAGTACTTTTTGTCATAAGTTTACATGCAAAGGTGATTCATTTAATTCACTTACTTGTTTTCTTATGGCACTTATATCATGATGCTTTGCATTTGTCTTTTAATGATATATGACATTCATGTCTTTGTCCTCTCCTCTCTCATTAAGAGAAATATGCCATGAATCATACTATATGGGCCACTTTCCATTCATTTAGAGCAAAGAAAGATATATAGAAATTAGCTCACTTTCTACTACTTCATGATTGATCATGGGCCTCAAATAATTTATTTCACTATTTTCCACCTATTTATGGCATAAAAGATTTGGAAATATTAGCATATTGTATTTTCAATCAAATGCTAAGTCTATTTTAGGTCCAATACTTCATGATTGATCATGGGCCTCAAAATAATTTATTTCGCATTATTTTTCCTTGCTAATTTGCATATAAAGAATTTTGGAAAACATTATGTATCTTATTTTCAATCAAATGTCTAAGTCTATTTTAGTCCACTACCTCATGATTGACATGGGCCTCAAAATAATTTATTTCAAATTTTCTCTTTACTGATTTGGCATAAAAGGATTTTAGCCCAAACATTATGCATATCTTATTTTCAATCAAATGCCTAAGTCATTTTAGGTCCACTACTTCATGATTGATCAAAGCATCCAAAATAATTTATTTCAGCTTCTTTTCCTACATCTGGCATAAAAATGAGAATTTTTGGCCCAAATGAAGTGCATATCATGTTCTCAATCAAATAATTATGTCTATTTTAGATTCCTCACTTCATTTTTGGCCCAAATGAAGTATCCAATAAATCAAATATCTAAAAGACGATCCAAATGCAAGATAAATATAAGAACATATATACATATTCCTTTTGTTGTCTTACCGGTTAACAAAACCTAAAATTATCCAAATACATGCTTGCATTTAATAAGGCCAAATCAATTACTTCAACTAAGACATTCATATGTTCAATTTTAAAAGAATATACTTGTATGAATGTTCAATAATATGTCAAATATCTAGAAAGACATATAATCCAAATGCAAGATAAATATACAAGAACAGATTTATGCTTCCTTTGATCTTAATGGTCCCGTTAACAAAATCTAAAAAATCTAAGATCTATAAATCTGAAGAATTCTATTATAATGACAAAGATAAATTTATACATCATAATGCATCTTTTCAAGTTCAAGATCTCAAGAAGAAAAGGCTCAAACTCGATCCTCATATACAATCTAGTTGACAAGATTTGGAGAATGATAGATCTTGAAATAAATCTAATCCTCTAAGAAGGTAGAGTGAGTACATCATCCCATTTGGTCTTGACGTCCGGTTAACAAAACCTAAAAATATTATATCAAAACCTAAACTTATAAATTGAACTTACATTTCGACTTGGCATCTTAATGTCCATACAACATTTAAAAAAAATAAAGAACAGATACTCGTATGTTTGTTGAAATGTTCAAACATTAGGGACATGTGCAAGTTAGATATGAAACAAAGAACATATGTTATATCTTTCCGGTTTGGTCTTTGGACCGGGTCCAAGTTAACAAAATCTAAAAATTTGATATTATAAGAATTTCCAATTAATAATATCTGAGAAGCTAATTCTGTCATATAATACAAGATATGAATCAACTGACATAGCTTCTAAAATTCAAACCCTAAAGAAGAAAAGTCCCAAACCCGATCCTCTATGTTCAAGCTAGAGGGGACAAGATTTTGAAGGATTATATTTCTTAAGATAATGAATTTATACCCGATCCTCTGTAGAAAACCAGACAGAGTAGACAGGGTCTATCAATTGATATTAGTCCTATGATCAAGAAGGGCAATTATTATTAAAATTTTCAATGATAAATGATCATTATATTCAAATCTAAATCAATCATAGAATAATCAAAGATTCAAATAAAATATCAAAAAATATAAATAAAAATGAAATGAATTATTTAAATTAAAACTAAAAAAAATTAATCCACCCCACCGCAATTATTTATCTTGGGGTGACAAATTAAGAATTTTTGCTGATAAAGAGCCAATGTCAAATCAAATGTATAACTAACTTCACACTCAAATTTCTAAAGCGTAAGGATGTGGCTGTCCTCTTTCATGGTTTCGATACATGGCACCACATAAATGGCGATTATGACCGACTCCTGACGGTGGTTCAGCGATATGGCACCACTAAATTATCCACGACCGCATGTATGTTCCCCAATGGCTTTGCTCTTTGAGCTGTGAAATGTAGAATATATTTGGTTGGGCAAAAAATCCTATGTTAGCTAAGTTTGACTTATATTTGTCCCATTAGACAAACTCTACCCTAGGTCTACAAGGACACCTTGGACAACGTAACTCATGTGTTGCTGACAAGGATCTTTCAGTTGACTACCTCCTCGACTAAGCGGACCGGGATCACGCAGGATGACTAATCATGGGATCTAGATCAGGCCATCGCTCACAAAAGTTTTAAATTAAAATAAGAAATTTCATAAGTTCTAAACTCCACTCACTGCAATTATATACTCGTTCTTTAATGATTCATTGACTAGCCTTAATCTAAAGTGCTCTCGATTGGGAGGGATAATTAACTATGGGCTTGCATAGGAAACCCGAACCAGATATAAAAAGTTCTCACCAAATGAGAACGAAATCTCTGGGTAGTGTTTTATCTACTATTCATCTGCCTTCTGAAATTATCACTAATACTTAAACAACTCTTTTGTTTTCCAAAAGAGGTCGGTGGCAAATTTTCGGATCCCAGAAGAATGTCATCAGCAAAAAGCATACACCAAGGTACTTCTTCCTGTAAATGCCTAGTAAGAACATCCATAACTAAAGCAAAAAAGATAAAGGCTTAAAGCTGATCATTGATGTAATCCAATTGAAATGGGAAATATTTTGTCAATCCTCCTTGTGTTTGGACACAAGTAATAACTCTAGTATACATATCCTTAATGACTTGAATATAACCAATTAACTCCTTTCTATTCTAGAACTCTTCAAAGAACATCTCTTGAAACTTTATCATAAGCTTTCTAAATCAATAAATATCATATGTAAATCCTCCTTACTTTCTCTACACTTCTCCATCAAACCTCTTAACAAATGTATAACATCCATAGTATATCTACCTGGCATGAAGCCAAACTGATTGTGAGAAACTTTTGTATCACATCGTAACATATGCTCAATTACTCTCTCTCATAATTTTAATGTATGACACATTAACTTAATTCCTCTATAATTTGCACACTCTTGTGCATCACCTTTATTCTTAAATATATGAACCAAGAAACTCTTTCTCAACTCATCGACATCTTTTAGTCTTTAAAATAACATTAAAAATTTGTAAGCTAAGAAATTCCTTGATCTCTAAACATTTTCACACTTATTGGAATATTATCGTCCTCGCTTTTCCACATTTCATTTTCAAAGCTTCTCTAACTTTAGATTTATTAATGATAATAAAATAAAATTCTCTATTTTTGTTTAGGTGTTAAAGCAAAAAAAGATAAGGCCTTAAAGTCGATCCTTGATGTAATCCAATTGAAATAGGAAAATATTTTGTCAATCCTCCTTGTGTTTGGACACAAGTAATAGCTCTAGTATACATATCCTTAATGACTTGAATATAACCAATATTAACTCCTTTCTGTTCTAGAAGTCTCCAAAGAACATCTCTTGAAACTTTATCATAAGCTTTCTCTAAATCAATACATATCATATGTAAATCCTCCTTACTTTCTCTACACTTCTCCATCAAACCTCTTAACAAATGTATAACATCCATAGTATATCTACGGCATGAAACGATTGTGAGAAACTTTTGTATCACATTATAACCTATGCTCAATTACTCTCTCCATAATTTTAATGTATGACACATTAACTTAATTCTCTATAATTTGCACACTCTTGTGCATCACCTTTATTCTTAAATATAAGAACCAACAAACTCGTTCTCCACTTATCTAACATCTTTTTAGTCTTTAAAATAACATTAAAAAGATTTGTAAGCTAAGAAATTCCTTGATCTCCTAAATATTTCCACACTTCTATTAATATTATCGTCCTTGCTTTTCCACATTTTATTTTCTTCAAAGCTTCTAACTTGATTTACTAATATAACGATAAAATAAAATTCTCTATTTTTTTTAGGGTATTAAGGTTGCTAAAATCAATCGTATGTTCAGATCATTCATTGAAAAGTTTATCAAAATATCTCATCCACCTATTTTCAATATCCTTTTCTAAGAAAAATATTTTATTATCTTCATCCTTAATACACCTCACTTGAACTAGGTCTTTACTTCTCCTGTCACTTTGGTTGGCTTCATTTTTTTCTTTATCTTAATGCCCCTTGGTGTTCCAAAAGTACCTTTCGAGTCTAGGGAAGAGGCTTGGGTTGACATATATAGTGCGACTTGTCAATATTGGTCATATGGTATTTCATATCTCCTCATCGAGTATTCTCTCACCAAAAAATATATATTCATTCATTGAACCATCAATAATTGAGCGTGAAGCACAATAATTCCTATTGGGAATCAATATTATCAATTAAAATAATTGATGGTTTACTTGACTGATAAAAGAAAGTATCCAGGCTCTGTTCAAAGAATACCAAATTGTAAATGGTAAGAGTAAAAGTAATAGAATGGGAGTGTAAATGTAGTAATTCTGAAATAAAGAATATAAAAAGAAATTATACATACATCTTTCACCTTCTTTGGTATCGAATCTATTGTATAAATCACTAAAAACTAAATTTTTTATATCATATATTACTTTCTTAAAATCTCTACAGGCCACTTTATATCTTTCCCAATTCTCCAAGTTTTTATATATAAACCAAATTTTATAACAATGATTCTTATTTCTTATCTTTTCTTGCACACACTGACTCCACCACCAACTATTTTTATTAAAAGAAGCTTTTCCTTTCGATTCTCCAAGCATATTTTTAGCAACTTGCTTAATTTCACTACTTTGTCCCACATAATATTAGCTTTATGAAAAAGCAATACGTAACTGAACGAAGTATAAAAAATTTTTTTATTTGTGTTCTTTAAGTGTCTCCATCTAATCTTAGGATAATAATTTGATTTATTTTTTCCTCTTACAATCTTTCATCTTAAAATCTAAAACTAACAATCGATATTGGGTACTTAAACTTTCACTTGGAATGACTTTACAATCTTTACAATCTAAACGATCTATTTTTTTCATTAGAAAATAATCAATCTGTCTTTTACTAAATCCATTTTTATAAGTAATAATATGTTCATCTCTTTTCTTAAATAAAATATTAGCAACTACAAAATCATAAGATAAGGCAAAATCTAATATAGTCCTACCTTCTTCATTAGTCACTCCAAATCCATAACCACTATGAACACTTTTAAAATCTTCTACCACTCTACCAACATGTCCATTTAAATCTCCTCCAATAACTACTTTTTCTTCATGAAGTATCTTTTGTATTAATCTCACTAATTCATTCCAAAATTTATCTTTTGAGCTTACATCCAAACCTACTTAAGGAGCATAAACACTTATAACATTGATAATCTTAGTATCGATAATAATCTTTAAAAGCTATAATTTTATCTCCACATCTATTAATATATATAACATTATCCTTCAAACTTTTTTATCACACCTACACCATTTTTACCATTTCTAGTTCGAGCTTTAACACGAATACTAAACTATCAATCTCCTTGGCCTTTACGCTTCAACCCATTTAGTTTCTTGAACACATAAAATATTTATTTTTCTATGAACCATATCCATTAATTTACGTAAGAGTATATTCCAAGATCATAACCTAATTCTAGTTTCATGGACTAACTTTTTTTGCCGCATCCATCCATAATGGGAACCCTTGCTTATTTAACCATCAGGAGTGCAGCATGCATACACATTTTTCAGCGTATTCAAAGTATCGGATTGGGCTTCCAGCATTAACACATTAAAGATTTAAATTCATGTCATGATTATTTGACAAGTTTTATGCTATATTGTACTATATATATACCCTTCACTTTTCTATGGCTACCAATATAAATATATATATAGGAAATAGGAATGAAGATATTTGGGCGTAGCTTTGAATCCAATATGGATTTAATTTGTACAAAAACGAAAACTTGAAGAGATGACTTCATGGTGAGAAATTTCCCAAGTGGCCGAGTTTCACCATTTTTCCTTGACACAATTTTCCTCTTATTCTATAAATAAAGGCCTTAAGTATCATTTTACAATTACCCTCCACTTTTAAACGTAATCATAATTCATATCCTTAACTGAAAAAAGAATCAATTACATCTAACTTCATTCTTGATCAAGTGGCATCACCCCACTTCTCTCTCTCTCTCTCTCTCTCTCTCTCTCTCTCTCTCTCTCTTCTCTCTCTCTCAGACAAATACACTCCTCCCATAGATCCGCTCTCTCCTTAGGGAAAATGAAAGAACATGAGGGTGGCAGAGAAAGTTAGAACAAGTACAACTATATGCACAATTGGCACTTTCTATGCCAAAAAATCTGCAGAGTTTGACCTTATTACCATTTAAGGCAGCCCTAAATTCTATCTTCACTAAGTGTTTGGTTTCATTAGAAACAAATTTGAAAGCGACATCCAAAGTAACCAAAGAATTCAACATTCTGCTCATAAAGCTTTGGTTAAATGAAGCACATATCCTCAAACAATCAGAAAAGTAGAATGACAAATAAGCAAAATTTTTAAAATAAGAACATTGTTAACCGTAATTAGCAATTCAGGCATCCAAAAATTTTTTTTATGAAAATAGACCTAATGTCGATGCGACGCCGGGACGTAGGCCGTCGGCTGTCCATTCGTTCGGTTAATTGTTTGATGGACGATTCAACATCCATTATTCGTCAAACGGTGGCTCATCACCTTTATCGGGCAAAAACACGTGAAATCTACTTTCCTTTTCCTTTTCATGCTCGTTTCTTTGCCCTGCTTTTTTATGGGATTTCAAAAGCACCACCGAGGAGGTCGTGGCCGATAGGAGAGTTCGTGGCCTATTTCGAGACAAAGCCAAAGCCAATTTTCTTTGTCTTCTCCTCCCAATCTTTCGGCACTCCTCCGGTTTACTTTGAACCAAGCCGTAAGGAGGTCGGCGCAAAGGAGGTTCATCATCCGTCAGTCTTGAGCAGTTATTTCTTTATTCGTCGATTAAGGTAATTTTTCCTAAATTCGTAACTTGTGATAGATCTTGCTTTGTGGTTCTGATTTTGCTTATTTTCTTGAGTTATTTAGCTACATTTGTATTTTTTTTCCTTGAATGCAACACTTTTCTTCACATTAGGAGGTACTTGATCTTTTTGAGATATTCATAGGCCATGTGTTTATTTCTTTCATAATAGTTTCTAATTCACCCTCTTGTCATTTTAAGAATAGTATAATTGCTTGGATCAATTATAATTCTTAATGTGGTGTCACTGAATGGTTGCATGATGAAGTAATGCTTGTCATTTTGAAGCATTATGTATATTGCTTGACTCTATTATAACTATATTTGTTATGTTTTGGTTGTGGCAATCAAATATAATTATAGCTTGAGTTATTCAAACATTATGCAAATATTGGAAAAGAATTTTCAGAACATATTTAAGCCATATTCAAACATTGTTCAAATCTATTTTCAAATAAGAGTTTGAACTTATTTTTGAATGAGAGTTTGAATGAAATTCAAACATGTTTCTAACATATTTCAGTTTTTTTAGAATAAGGTCTCCATTTCATTATTTTGCATCAAAAGTGGAGATATTTTGATTTTTATAAATTTTTTAATAATTTAATCATGATGTTATAAATACATAAATATGATAATTAAAAAATAAAAATAAATAAATATAAATGCATCTAAATTGACTAATTTATAAAATCCCAAAACATATTTTCTATTACAAAATAATCGTCAAATTCTTGTTTTCATATTACTTGTTGGTCACTTATCATGATGACACGAGTTTCATGGGTCTCCTTCACATGGCTAATGAGGTTGATAATTAAATTTGAAAACAATAATTGTTGAAAAAACATATTTGATTAACTTAATGATAATTTATCATTACTAAACTTTGAGATGCAATTTCTCTTAGCGATTTTTTGGTGCAATCGTTTGGTGATTTGAGAGAGGCGTGTTGGGTAGCCATATGTCAATATGATTTTGATGCAATTGGTTAGACGGTATTCATCTTTATGAAAGCTATGATTAGAATCTACTCTCCTTTGTCCTTTATGAGTTTGCAAAATATAAATCGCTACAATCAATTGTATCTTGAAATATTTTTTATCTGTGCGAGGAGGAGGAAGGATTCTTCTTTGGTTGTTATTGTTAGTTGAATATGAGTTGGCTTTGCATAGTTCTTTATTATGATGGCGAATATTGTTGATAATTTCTTTCGACTATATTCTTTGGAAAAATTGACCAATTCAGATCCCATGAAGGACTAACTTGCTGGGGTTACAAAAGCGAATCATGAGATCATTGAAGTTAGACCATGCAAAGTCATGTGTTAATCTTATAGGTCGGTTTCCTATTGGTGCTAGATTTACATATATTATTGGACGAAGTATGTGAATCACTCAGCCGCGGCGTCGGTGTAATTATGTTGAAGTTCGAGTTAAATTGTGAGGAAAGAGATGTTGCCATTAATGAGAGCATCACAGGACTTCAATTAGTGATGAATTCATCACACTTGATTTTACATAAGCCTCGCGAAGAATGCGGGTTGTGCCTGAAGGCGGTAATGTAGGCTATAAGTTCTTTAGGGGTGATCTTGAGGGTGGCGTAGGTGATGGGTATGAAACTTATGCAAGATGATGATGAGGGTGATAGTGATGCGATGGATCTTCTTTAAGGGGCAAATATCCATGTCGAGAGCTTATTAGGACTACTCGGTTAGAAACAAGCCAAACGAAGAGTACTATCTAACAATGAGTATCGCGTCATGCTCAAACAGCTAGAGAATGGGATGAAGAGCTAACATTTGATGGGCCTTGAGATGAGTCAACTTTTGTACTTGAAAGTTGCATTCCAGATAAACTGCATGAAGGTATGTGTTTTCTTGATAAGAAGCGACTTTGTTTGCCTTGTTGGTCTATCATTAACAACATCTACTATGTGATCTACACCTCAAATAAATCCAAGTTCATCATATTGTGCACTCAATATGCGAACCGAACTACACCTGTGGCTTACATGCAAGTTCAAGTAAGAGATTAGGAGGTGCATGGAGAATTGGCAGTATAAGCACACGACATACATGTAGTCATTCAGTCCTCAATGCCGGACATAGGCAATGTACATCACAGTTTATCAGTTATTTCATTCAACCTGCAATTAGGCATCATCTGAATTTAAAGCCCAGGGAGATTATTAGCCATATTGAGTCAAAATTTAACATACGAGTGTCGTACATGAAAGCTTGGGATGCACGTCGCAAGGCACTGAAGGTTATTTTTGGAAGTTGGGAGGAATCTTACCGATCGTTGGAGAAAAGGGGTTGTGCAGGGACTTGCACCTAAACATGTATATTTCGATGGCACGGGGACAGCATTCCGGGTACTTCATCGTTGGTCGTAGGATGGGCGATGGATATTGGTCCATCATCTCCAGTGGTGACCATCTACATATACATTTATACAGCCACCACAGTATTCATACCGCGTGATCAGATGCACGCAACGGTTCCTCTATGGGCCTCCCTTATTCCACATGACACCCTGTATGGGGTATCATGGTTACCGCAACCATCCGAGCGGAGGAGGACCGGTACGTCGACCGGCAGACGCGGCGACCACGCCCATTACACACGGTAGTGATCGCGCATCGTAGGCATCGTCGAGATAGTCAAATGTACTATTATATTCTCATCTGAGATTACATTTTGTTGTGTACTTACTTGTGGTGTTTTTTATAAGATGTCTGTGATACATGCGATCATTAGGATTTCACTACAACTTGTTGATGAGACTTGTACACGATATTGTTAGCATATATTTTAATTAGATTGAAGATCATTAAAGGCTTGTTATGCCAAATTTAGTTAATTTGTATGTTGTTTAACTTAAAATATTTCTTGACAAAAGGAATTGAATAATGTAGAAATATTGAGATGATATTAAATATTATAATTAGTGGTTTTAGGAAATGAATCTCTTAAGAATTTTTTGGTGAATCCACTTATCAAAGCTTCTATATGTCATTTGTAAAATACTTGTGAGATTGTTGCTTATCATATAATACATTCAAATCTTCTAAATCAATAACATTGCTCCTCCAAACCTTCAGGCCATATGTAAAGTCTACTTTAGCTTCTACTTTGAATGACCTCAACCTTTATTTATTGGAGATAGTTATATCCTCAATTTCATCCTCTCTAACCATATTTTCATTTGATATAGAAGTACGATAAATATTATTTGACACATTAGTCTCAATTATAGTTGTTTGCATCATCATCCAATCCACGATGACCATTTGCTCAATCAATCTAATCCAGTATACACGAATTCATGGAAGAGTTAATGCAAGATTTTAGCCTTTCACTTAAGGAGTGTTCTTGAGAGAGATAGAAGCGTACTCAAAGATGAGATATGAGTAAAAGCGAGAACTTAGCATTATAGAATGGGGATGATCTATTTATCTTTGAGTTCATTTTATTTTATTTGTTTCATTAAAATAAAATAAAATCTTTATCTCTACATGATAATTTCATATAAAATTAATAAGATGTCTCAAAAATTTAAAATTAATTAATCTTTATTTGATTACAAAATTAATAGGCTTAAAAAAATAATATAATGCATAATATATAATTAAATTCAAATATAAGCTACATTTAAAATTTCCAACATTTTTTTACCATAAGTATTTTTTTGAACTATTTTTCAGATAAGGTTGAGCTACAAATTTTTAGATACATTAACTTCAAAAGTCACAGCATAAATATAAATTTATTATATAGTAGAAAAATAATTTAAAAGATTTATATACCTATCACATAATTTATATGAATTTATATATTTAATATCTAAATTTTAATAATTATATTTTTAGTTTTTTTTATATATAAATGATAATAATAATGATATTTTAATATGATGTTAAAAATTTAAGTATTATGTACATAAATATTAAAATTTTAAATATATATATATATATATATATATATATAGATTAAAATTACATATAAAAATAAATTTTTTAATAAGAAAGAAGCAGAAATCATTTTGTATCGACAGAGCATATACTGGCAGTGGCTTCAATAGGTGGATGAGCTTTCCGGATCCGATTACATAATCTAGTAACCGGTGGGGCCTGCGACCACGTACTTGAGAAGAGAGGGATGTAGGAAATATGAACAATGTTTTTTTTTCTCATTTTTTTAATTTTATCTTTTGAAAATAAAAAATAATGAATAAAAATAAATTTAATTCTAAAATCCAGCTAACAAATCTCAAAATCTCCGCTAGTTAAATTGACGGTCAGCTAAACCCTCTCTTTTCCTCACGTTTAAATAAATAAAACTGCAAATGAATTTCAGACATATTTATCCTAATTTCATTTTATTTTTTTATTCTGTTATAATAAAATCGAGTTCTTATATAAAATTAAATTTAATAACTTTTTTTAATATTCAATAAATTAGTTATCTAAATTTTAATTTTATATATATATATATATATATATATATATATATATATATATATATATATATATATATCTATATATATTTCATTAACTCTAATCAGGGAATCATTAATTTTTTATCCTAATAATACGATTAGCTAAGAAATACTAATGTTCCTTTTAACCATGATCAAGTTAGGTTGGACTTTGGCTCTAAAATGAGAATTTGATTCATGCCATACACCATATTAACTCACTATTAATTAATTTAAATATATTGTATTATCATTGTAACATAATGTTTAGCGTGAAAATGTGATTTAATCCAATATACGAAAATTTCAACTTTTAGGTGATTTAGAGTGTAGATGGCATTGTGATCGATAATTCACTGTATTTGTCATAGAAATTATATTTTGAAGAATATGTAATGAGACAATTATATTTTTTAATCTTACTTGAAATATTACAGTGGCCATCAAAAGCTTATTTTTTTTAAAAGTTTTGTAATAATCACCATTGTTGTGCTAGAAAATCAATTGGTAGAGTAAAAGTTTCGCCTTTGTTGTGAAATCTAGCCTAGGTATTTAAAGAGTGAAAAACTCAAATTTTTCGTGGAAAACCTCGAAAGAGAAAAATCGCGCAGTAAAAGCACTATATATTTATTTTGGAATCTTTTTCATAACGGATTACATAATTGTATATGAGAAGAGGCGACAATAGAATCCCAAAATCGACAAACCATATAATTAAGTCGGGTTGTACTAGTGGTAGAGATGATGAACAACGTATGCGTGGAACATGACGTTGAAGGTAATTCATGATGGAGGCAAACAGAATGGCGAGGATGTGATGGCGGATGGTTGGCAACCGTCAGTGGTGGCATTGTGCTTGGAGGATCTTGAGCTTTAGAGCTCTCTCCTCTCCTCGTATATAGTAATGAGGTATTTATAGTGGAGAGTGTGTCTATAAATACAAAATCGAACCACTCCACTTTTCGGACGAATGATTCCTTTGATCATTTGATGTATTTTAAGTATTTGAATGCTCGAATGAAGTCAGAATTGTAATATCTTGGGCTTGTTGGATTCGGCTCGTCGAGACGCTCGATTTGACTATAAACACTTTATATTTGAGAGCTATTTAAAGATTTAACTGATATCCCAAAGTTTCTAACGATATCTTAAGTGCTTGATCTCTAGTTTTGAGGATCAACTTTCTTTTGACATCAAGATTAGTGCTTTTGGTAGAATTTTTGTATCATCGGTTGCCTATTTTTGGATGACATTATCTTAATTCATCCAAAAAATCTGAAATTTTTTTACTTAAATGTCATAATGAGTAGGGTTTTTTTAAATAAATGTCATAATGAAGAGATGATTTTTTTAAATTAAATATCATAATGAAGAGAGGTTTTTTTTTAATTAAATGTCATAATGAATAGAGGGCTTTCTTTTAATTAAATGTCACAATGAATATAGGGATTTTTTTAAAAAAAACTAAATGTCATAATGAAGAGAGGGGTTTTTTTTTAATTTATTCTCTCTTTCCCCCCATAGTGGATCTATAAAAATCCCTTATGGTAAAGTA